>JARYZH020000002.1:600000-1156635 GCA_030021035.2 Notholithocarpus densiflorus
ATATGCAAGATGCAGGTTGGGTGATTTCGATCATCAAATTAGAAAGTCAATTTGACTTGTAGGTTGAGATTTGACTAACTTGCCGATGATTGACATGCCCGCATATAATTACATATATTACTTGTCCACACCCAATCAATCCCTACCAAAAAAAAAATAAAAAAATACTATTATCTTTGGATAAACTTGCCAACTTGCACAACTCGTCGAGTGAAATACTAGATTTTCAATCGACTCGATAGTTGTAGATTTTGGTTAGTTGGTGGTGGATTGGAATTTTTCCAACCCATAATGACCTTAACTCGCCCAATTTAACTCAAGCACAATCATAATGAGGATTGATTTTGGTGAAGATCTAGAGGTCACAACCCTAACTAACATGGAAACTCAATCTTGGCAAAGGGACATGTTGCACACTCTCTTCCTACCATTTGAGGCATTGTTTTTAACATAGTTCTCAGAATCGGACCGGACCGGGAGGTCGGACCATGAAAACCGAGAACCGGGGTGAAAATCGGTTTTTTAAGCATAAAAAATCGGATTTTTTGTTAATTCCGTGAATCTCTAAAATCGGGGTTGGACCGTACGAACCGGTGAGAACTGTGCGGCCCAACCCCTTAGCAATTTAAAAAAAAAAAAAAAAAAACAACTTAACACAATTTTATTCTACTTAATTAAATTATCTATCTCTTACAAGGAATAAAAAAAATTATAATTAAAATCCTTCAAAGATATTCAACTTTACTTCAAAAATTAATCATAAATTTTAATATTTTCATGGTTATCATTTTATTTTATTAACTTTCTTATTTAATTATTAAATATATACTTGAAAATCATTAAATTTCCCTGACATATATAGATATATTGTCAATTTGGCTAGTTTTATAAATTTAATATCTATATTTAGGCTTTAATTAATTATTAAATTAATTATGACGTCATCACGGTTCGACCTCGGTTCGACCTCAAAAACCTTGAACCTCTCCCTTTTACGGTTCAATGAACGGTCCGGGTCTGAAAACCTTGGTTTTTAATAGAAACTTTGAGACCGAAGTGGTACATATAATCCCCCCACATCTATTGGAGGTTTCTCACTTGGATATGAAACAAAAACATAGTCTGCAAAGTGAAGATTGTCTATAATATAGCAAAGCAATGCATTTAGGAAGAAAGTTAATGGGGCTTATTTATGGTAAAAGAGAGTTAATTGAGAGCTATTAACAATAATTGGGTTGAAATTATCCTCTAAAAAAATGTATTTTGCTTACTATTTCATGAATATCTCTCAGGCCATTTTGAATTTTTGGGTGAGGTCAATGTTTTTGAAAACTAGACATCCAGAGTTTCAATTAAAGCACAAGAATGGATTTGTTTCATTAAGAAACGAGTGAGATATGATTTTTTGATGTTGACTCTGCTGGTTGTAGGGAAGTTATGGGAAGAACTGAACTTTCAACTCTTTTGCTTTCTCCCCAGCCCTCCAAACTCTCAATTAATGCACCAAAGTCAGAATTTTCATAATCCCACATGGAAAAGCTCTCATTATGAACCCCCACAACATCTAGTATAAATATCCCCCTCTAGTATCATATCATAGCACCCTGAAATCTTAGATCTTTCTAGTAAACTAAGGTTTCTTGCTCTCTCTCTCTCTCTCTCTCTCTCTCTCTCTCTCTAGAGTTAGTAGTAGGAAGATGCATTTGGTATCTTGGACCTCCTGGTCTCAATTCTCTAGAAGTGATAGTTTGGATCTCTTGGTCTCAAGCTACCAACTTCCTAGTATTCACGAGTCCCCCTCTAGAGATCCCTGTCCCTACTCTCTAGAGTTAGTAATAGGAAGATGCATTTGGTATCTTGGACCTCTTAGTCTCAATTCCATAGAAGGGACAGTTTAGATCTCCTAGTCTTAAGCTACCAACTTCCTAGTATTCATGAGTCCCCCTTTAGAGAACCATGTACTTATTTCTAGAGTTAGTGGTAGGAAGGTGCCTTTGGTGTCTTGGACCTCTTGGTCTTAATTCACTAGAAGGGATAGTTTGGACCTCTTGGTCTCAGACTACTAACTTCATATTCATGAATCCCGCTCCAGAGAAGCTTTCTTGCTTGGAGTGCTCAAGAATGCTGGTGCATACATGTAAAGTTTCTAAATCTTTCTTTTAATTATGCCATAGTTTATTTAGATTCAAGCACGCTTTTATTTCTAGTTCTTCACATATTCTTGATTGCTAGCATGTTAGATCTAGGTTGTTCTTAATCTTTGCATGATAAGAGGTTTTCAATTTAAATAACGTGTTCACTTGCTCTAGAGTAGGGTTTATCACATCACACATAAATTCACCATGTTTTCAAATTCAATTCTTTTGATCTATCTTTGCATGCCTAGAATAGGGTTTCATCATTTTTAGCAATGATTATCACACTCTTCATTCACTTGTTCTTGGATGCTAGAACTGTTTAAATGATGTGATATGATCATTGGCCACCAAAGTCTAGAAAACAAGTTTCACCAGGCAGGTTAGGTGTCTAACACATTCTCAATCCTGTAATCTAACCTCCGAACTTAAATAAAATGTTCTTGATCAATTCCTTTCCATATAAGTTTATCTTTATAGAATGTAACTAAGATTTTGATAAGCATCTAATGGAAATGGTGGAAAGAATTGTAGGCCACTTTAAGGGGACTTGGACCTCCACAGAGAGAGAGAGAGAGAGAGAGAGAGAGAGAGAGAGTCTAATGAAGAATAATTTGATTTCTTATTGCCTCAATACAATGTGGCCTTTTATGCCATATCCCAAACTTAATACTAAACCAACTAACTAATTGAAACTGCCAACTCAACACAATCAGATACAATTGATACACCAAGTACAATACAATGTTATATAGTATTTGTAAGTAAAATACAATGCTAAAGCATAGTATCCTATCAAATTCAAAGTAACGTACTTTTGTCTTATATTCTATTTAGGACCAAAGACATGTTATATTTAGTTACTTCACAAAGACGTATTGTCATGCCCGGAACCTGACCATAAAGATAGGCACGTGATAACGGCCGCACACTTATAAAGTTTTCACCTTACAAGTGTGCAAGGCCTTCTTAGCAATCTAAAAATTGTCCTCAAAGAAAATTTCATCAATAAATCCAAAAATATCCTTAATAATGTAATTGTCAAAAGATCTCCAAAGTATCAATAGAAACAACAATCCAAATCTCATGACCATTAACCAAAAGATATACTAGTTATTACAAAATCATCTTATTCCAAAAATTCCTAATTTGTTTTCATGCGTACACCCTCAGAAAAAGCCCCAAAACTTGTTATTCTTCATAATCTGAAACTAAAGGGAAAAGGGGGGTGGGGGGGGGGGGGGGGTGAGTTGACAACTCAATAATTAACTAAATCCTAACTAGCTGAAACAAGCATACAGATTGACAAAATAATACATTTTACATAAGATAAAATATTTCACATATATCAAAAGTTATAACATACTATGGATTTCAAAATATATACAAGAAGTTTCATAGACTTAAAATAATTCAATACATAAACAAATTCATATTCTTAACAATCTTTTATGACTATGGTTGCGCTATATTCTTGTGACTGGGCATCAGATTTAGATCAATTTAGCTCAGTGCTAATGTATATTCCCATTAGCTGGGTCTAGAAACATGATAGACTCGTGATACCCCAGATGAAACTAGTTTTGGTACCAATGAATAACCTCCATTAGTTAAGTGCCAGAGATCAAAACATAGTCAAATTGTCCAACATTATAGTTCAAATAAATGTATATCTCATTCAAAATACATATATAAAATCATATATATAGTAATCAAATATATTTATGATGATTCGCTATTCTTTAGTTAAATCAATGTTGCTAAAACAATTGAAATTAAATTGTAACAATTGTAAAACAATATTCAATAGCTAAAATATAGTAGAATAAGTAAAATAAAACCAATTAGGAGAAATGTTAAGCCATAGCAAAAAGACACCAAAATTAGGAGTTCAACCTATTACAGTCCAATACACAAATTAATTCATAGACTTAAACAAAGCCACTTAATCCAATTTAAGCATATTTACCTAAACTTAATTTACTCTTCTCTAGAAACCTCAATTCAAGGAATACTCAAAATATATTCAATAGAGTAACTGATTTCACTAAGCATCTTAGAGTCCAACTAGTTCAGATCATCATACCTTCACTGTAGTAATTTTTATCCATTTAGCCTAAGCTCTTCTATTATCAAGAAATTCACTTAAACCATCCCCAACCCAACACATGCTTGAATCTATAGGATTCCCAATCCAACAAATAGATCCAAAAAGAACACAATATATCAAACCCCATAAAAATTAACATGTTACACTCCAAATTTATCCCCTCAAACGCATATATAAATTTGTTGTGTACTGTATTAGTTAAGAAAGCCTTAGAATGAAAAAAGGCTTGGGTGATTACCTAGACTTGGGCAAACCAAGACTATAGATGCAACCTTTCTCAATTCTAGCAGATTTAGATGGATCAAATAGTTAGAGTAGAAAGTGATCAGAGGTGTTAGCTAAACAACGAGATAGTAGGTGGAAGAAAAAATGGTGCAATAGCCCAAGGGTGAACTAGTGAATGGAGGAGAGAGGGAGATCTCAAAGTAACGTCAAAACTTAAAGGAGGAGAAGGAGTTACGACTATTATGCTATGTTTGGAAGTTTTGAGAGAGAGGAGAGTAGAGGGGAGTAGAGCGAAGGAGAGTAGTGGAGAGAGGAGTAGAAGGAAGGAGAGTAGTGGAGAGGAGAGTAGAGGGGAATGGTTATCTTCCACCTTGTTTGGATGTTTTTAAAATTAAGTAAGGGGGAGGGGAATAATTAGTCTTTTCATTTGTAATTTTGTAAATATGGTAAGGGTAAATTTGATAATTCACTTGGTCAAACATTTTAATGCTCCACTCTCCCTCCAAATCTCTCCAATTTGGGGGAATTAAAAATGAGGGGTTGGAAGGAGTTCAAACCCCTCCAAACCTCTCCAAATCCCTCTCCCTCCTTCCTTAAAAAAATCCGAACAAGGTAATTAAATTACTCTCCCTCTCTCTACTCTACTCTCCCTCCTTCCCTTAACATCCAAACATAGCATTGAGGTTGAAAGTGATTTGGGTTTGATCTAGTTCCAATTACCAAAAATACCCCTCTCTTAACTTATTTCTTTAGATAATAGAATTTTCTCCTCAATTTCAAAAGCTGATAAAAATTTGATCCCTCCGCATAATTCTCAAAACAAGGGACATGATCTTTAGAGGCTCAAAGTGGCGGGTGGGAAATGGCAAAACAATTGGAGTGTTCACTCATAAATGGCTCACACATAAGCCAATACCATGGACAGAGGCAGCGTTGGACATGAGAGTTTGCGAACTCATAGACGAAGACACCAAGCAGTGGGACCGTGGGAAGCTTGAAGCCATGTTTAGCCAGTGGACGAGGGAGGAGATCCTAACAATACCACTCGACCATTTGCAGTCCCAAGACATGCTAGTATGGACTGAAAATGCGGCCCAAAAATTCTCGGTTAAAACTGCATATCAAGTCGCTTTTCGCTCCAGTACGTAAACTTGGGCGGAGCACTCTGCTGCTCGGGATGATGGGCCAACCTGGAACAAAGTCTGAGATTTGAAAGTGCCGCCAAAGGTCAGGATTTTCCTCTGGAGAGCTTGTTCGAAATGCCTTCCAACTAGGGACAAGCTGCATCAACGCTGAGTGAATGTGGACACACGGTGCGAATTCTGCCTTCAACAAACTGAGATTGTGCACCATATCATATGGGAATGCCCTTTCGCTCAAAATGTGAGGGCTCTGCTCAGTGGCCGAACTCAAAAGTGTAGCAACGTGGCCAGCGACTTCTTCCTTATTTCAGCAAATGCAGAGGAAGCTCAGTCAACAGGAGTTGGAGAAATGGGCAGTCACAGCATGGGTGATATGGACTGCGAGGAACAAATTTTACTTCCAACGCTACCAAACTCACCCAAAGGTGATTGCAAACATGGCGTGTGGACTGCTTGAAGAGTACCAGTGGCTCATGGACACACAGGGACAAAACTAGTTTTCTACGTTGTTTTCACTGTGCTTGCATGTGTATGTTCCTATAATATACTGTAGCCAATCCATATTTGGGCACCTCCTTGGGCCCACTTTTTGTACATATTTGATTGCCATATTAATGAAATTTTTTATCGTTTGGATCTCAAAAAAAAAAAAAAAAAAAAAAAAAACAAAATACATATTTATGAGATAAGAATTGCTAGAACTTAAAATTTCTGGGTATTACACTTACAATTTCAATTCATCAACAAGAGATGTACTTTTCAATTTGGTTTTCTTATTCTTCTAATTAAATAAGTGGCGATTTCATTCTAAAAATCTTGACCTAGCTAGGGGGATGATGACATCAGTAGAACCTTCACTTTTTCTTGAGAAGAAATAACATGACTACACCCATTCGCGTGGGTTATGCCAAACTTTTTAAATTTTTTTTTAAAAAGAAAAATTGAAAGTTGGGCTGAAGGCACAATCTCTCACCAAACTTACAGGATTAAAATGACCAAAGTAAAAATTAAAGTACTAAGATGACAGTTGACCAACCTAAAGGGTGTAATTTGCATTTTTGCCCTTAATATTTTAATAGCTCAATAGTTTCATTATAATTTTTTTAATTAATATTACTATATAATCGTAGCATTAGTGGCCAAATAGTTGCATTTTTATAATGATTATCTTTAGGCTATTACTATGGAATAATCATTCCGTGTAATGAAGATGCAACCAAATAACTATTCTACATGAATAACCATTCCATTACATGATCTATTACAACATACCAAACTTGCCCTTGTAAGGTCATCATGCACTACATTTCATTTATTTTTTGTTTTTAAATTAATTTTAGATTTGTTTTTAAAGATTTTGAGGATTATTACTCATTTATAAAAGAAATACAATAAACATAAAATATATGAATATTAATTAGAGATACTTTTTGTAATGCATCGTACCGTGTATGTGTGTCCATGCTTCTTAGCCCTAGAGGTACTTGTCATTATAACATGGTGCATTTGTCCAGCCTTAACAATAAGCATCATGGAGATGAAGGTTGGTTCCTCACCGCTTGAGCACTACAATTAAATTATCGATTTTCCTAAAAGTTTAAACTGTTAGGAGATGATAAATTTAATAATTTTAACCATATAATTCTAACAATTACAAATTTACAAGGTAGATGGATTGGTGATTATCATAGCATGAAGCAAACAAATACGTGGACATTACTTTACAATTATTATCAGTAGTAATGAAAGAGGTTCCAAGAAAAAAAAAGTAATGAAAGATATTTTTCCATTATACAAAATTAGATTAGGATTGCTATTCATACAGGAAACTTAGGAACACAAAAAAAAAAAAAAAACCCAAAGACATTAGCTTTTTCTTGGAAGGTTCAATGGGTTTGGGAGAATCAGTAGATTAAAAAGAACCACCATGCTTATAAAAAGAACCACCATGTTTCAGTTTGTTTGCTATTTGGAAATATAGGGAGCAGAGTTTTCAGTTTCCTGAACGTTATATGAGTATACGGTTTAGATTCTTTTGGAAGCAAAATTGGGTTTGAAATTTTTTTTCATATTTTAATGTCAATGTTCAATAAAATTAATCATAGGTTTATTTGTATTAATTTAATTGAATAATTGAGTCAAGTTCAAAGCATAAGTTGGTAAAATCCAAAACCTTCCCAAACTTTGAATCAAATTCTATCACATACCCGTCTGAAAAAAATTCTAAACACATCCAAATAGGATCAGGTTGTGTAAATTTATCTTTATAAAAAATAAAAATAAAAATAAAAACCATTTTCTCTCATTCTCTGTGTCACATAGAAAAGACATGAATTGGTCCTGGTTTAGCTAAATTTTGTTTAGAAGCAAGCAATTTCATGATTGGGCCGTTTACCGTGTCTAAGCATAAATGGATTTAGGCCTGTCAGTGTCAGCCCAATTAATTTTATTGGCCCAAGATTTGTCCTTTGATATTATTTTATGGGTCGGTGCCAGTTAGCAACTTTTTGATTTTTTTTTTCTGCAGTTTTTTTGTTTTTTGTGCAGTTTATGTCAATTTTTTTTTGCTTTATAAACTGTGGGCCTACTTATAAAAAGAAAAAAAAAATATTAAAATAATTTATGGGACTAATTATATATATTTTTTTTATTTATTTAATTTTTTTTATTAAAGGATGGTTTGGCTCAGTATTTTTTTAACTAGATACTTTTATTTTAAATATACGATTAATTGTGAGTTTCAGTTATTTCAACTAGTAAAGTCTTTAATGGTTGTATAAGAAATTTGGAATTTAATTTCTACTTACACCAAAAATTAATTGGTGTCTTGGTCGGATGATAAAGAATTATTATCAAGAGCGGACACCATAAATTGAAACTCTCTAAAAAAAATATACCATTAACAAATAATAGTAAATTCTAACCTCCACATTTATTTAGTTAGCGGGTGATATGTGAATTTTTGGATAAATAAAATGTGATTTCTTAAAAAATAAAAAAACCCAACATTTGCCATATTTTATTTCAGTAAAAAGTCAACAATCTTTTCTCTCTCTCTCTCTCTGAGGAATGGGTGGTGACAGTTTTGGGCAATCCAAAGGCCACCTGATCTTCACATACGGCACACTGAAGCGAGGTTTTCCGAACCACGGCCTAATGCAATCCCTTATAGACCAGAACGACGCCGTTTTCCTGGGCACCCACGTGACCCTACACTCCTACCCACTCGTGTGCGGACCCAACGGTATCCCATACCTGATCAACATCCCCGGGTCGGGTCACCGGATCAAGGGCGAGCTCTACTCCGTGTCAACCCGCGGACTCGGCCGCCTCGACGAGCTGGAGGGCACCGCCCTCGGCCACTACGAGCGGCTCCCCATTCAGACTCAGGCTGAGGCCGAGGCTGAGGCGGAGGCGTATTACGCGCACCGTAGCTTTGGGGAGGAGCTGTGGGAGAAGATTGGGAGAGAGGGGTTGAGTGAGTACACAGAGAGAGAGGCGAGTGGGTTTGTGAGAAAAGAGGATAGGCCTAAGGATCGGAGTTTTGTTGACGAGGTGCGTTTCTTTTTGTCATCTTCTTCCTCTGCTCCAAAATGATTATTCTTTTCGAGTTCATCAAGATTGAAGAGCAAGTGGGTATTAAATAAAATTTACGATTAATTGGTTGTTAGTTTTTTATTTTCTGTATTATCTATGTGCTTGAACTGTTTTCGTTGTTAATGTTGTGATGGGTGGGTGAGTGTAAAGCTCAAAATGAATGCTTCACCTTTGTTTTACATGAAATCTTAAATAATTCGTACAGTACAATTTGTTAATAACGTGAAAAAAGTGAAAGACTCCACCATGCATAAAGCAATTGTTATAACACAAACACTCATGAAACGCTTTATGTTTATTACTTTTAAAGTTTAAACATAGATACAAATATCATCGTGTTTTTTTATTCACATCCGGATTTTGTCCATCTGGATTTCATGTACGATTAAAATTTTAATTAACAAAGCTATGTGAGGGAGGTTCAACAGTTATAGAATTGCATGGTGCACATTGATACAATAAACTTCATATCAAAATTATAGAATGTAAATATAAGATAAAAGAAATTAGTAAAGGACGTTTCTTACTTACCCATATGAGATTTTTTTTTTTGGGATGAGAAATTACTTACTTGAAAAGGGTGTGTGCTTCCTTCCTTGTTGGTTTTTAGTGACGTTGGTCAATAATTAGCTGATTATAGATTAGATGCGAAGTAAAGAGCTCCTGTCATAGTACAAGAAGGATATGTTTATTGAACATTTGTATGAGATAGTGGTAGATGCATTTGAACATTTGAGCAGAGTAATAGTGACTTCTATTTGAGCAAGTTTGAGACAATCGGAGGGAAATTTGGCACAAATCTAAAATCGAGATAAATTTTTTTGAGTGATGTTAGGGAATACCACAACAAATTGGTCTTACAAACTGACATTCATTTATTATGTTGTTAAAGTCCATCAATTACATGCATCTGCATATCAGATTATAAATCTTTTGTAGTATAATTTTGAATTTGTAGAGCTTTAGCATTTTCCAAATGTTTTTACATCTCCTTGCAATATTTTCTATTTAGTAACATTATTGTACAAGTTTCATTCTGCTCACTTCTGAGTGAAGGTCAGAACAGCTTTTCATTGAGAAAAAAATATAATGTGGCACCTCTTCCTTATAAACTCTCATATTACCTATAGGGCCATGATTTAGGTCAACAACAATAAGCTTCAGGGTGTTGATCTGTGGCAATTTCCCATTAAATCAGGGACCATCTCCAAAAAATTTGAGATGGTACAGAAGTTGGAGGCTACTAACAATCTTAGTATCTTACCGATCCTTATTTTAATTTTAATTCTGTTTTTTTTTTCTTTTTTTTTTTGGTGCTCCAAGAGAATCATACAAGGTTACTTTCTATGGCAGCATTGAGTCTTCATAATTAGCAGAATGGAACTGTCATTTTTATTTTGACAAATACCCACTAATCTTATATAGGTCCATAGAGGAGAGCTTCTAGTGGTCTTTTTATTTTATTAACACAATACTCATCCTATGAGTTTGATTGTATCATTGAGTTGCCAAAGCAAACTCTCATGACATAATGCCCATTGAAGCTCTACGCAAGCCTTCATGGGCTGACTTTCCACAAGCTATCATACATGGAGTGGTTACATGTGAACACTCTTCTGCTAAGGTCATTCAGTGGTACAGGTGCAACCATCAGCACATTCAAAAAAGGCCTTGCCTGCTTTAGGCCCTTCAATCTTGGAGATGACACAACTCCAACCTTCACCACACTTGCAGAATGCGCCTCCACTAAAGTTCTCTAGCTTTTGCTTCACATTCGAGTCCCCACTACTGTCCCATCTTTTGTTACCAAGAAATAAAGCATCAGTGATCATCTTGTGTAGGATTCACCTATATGCATATCTTGATCCAATTATTATGTATTTGCGTACTCATATTCTAGCCAAATCAGTACTCAAACTCATAATTAAAATTTTAAGCTTCCCTTGGAAAAATCTAAAATTAAAATTACACAATGAAATGCTTTAAGCACGGTTGGCTTTGTGTGTGCATTTATAGGTGCTTGGAAGCTTCCAACTAGGTTTATGTCACAATGAAACGCTTTTTCATTAGTGAATTGCATCCTTGAGAAGTATCTGTATATACTCTTGAGAGACCCTCACTTTTCTGTCGGTACAATGAGACATTGATAACATCATCTTAGCAGATCTCAACTTTATTTTCTTTTCCCTGTTTAACTATATCTTTTATGCAAGAAAAGGTGGAAGCTTTTGTAAACTTATGTTGAAAGACATAGGGAAATGAAATCAAACTAAGAACTTTCTAAGTGCTTGTTTAATCCTAAGAGTCCTTGGCTGCTGACAAAAAATTAGAAATGCAAACTTCCAAATGTATGTAAGTAAATTAAGAAATATGACATACATGACACAGGTGCAATTTTCACCGCATTTGAAGAAGGCCTTCCCTGCATCAGGTCCCTCAGTCCTAGTAATGACGCATGTCCACCCTTCACCACACTTGCAAATTACATCACTTGTGCCAGAGTTCCCTCCAACTGTCTCAACCCTGCTCAAAGAGGAGCTATCAGTACCGCTGTATCATTTTATGATTGAATATTGACAATAAGCACAACATATCCTTCTTGCAATATGGCTGAAGTTCTCTGCTTCATCTATAATTATAATCAACCTTGTATTGAGTATTGACCATGATCACCACCAAAATCTAGCAAGGAACCACGTGTCTTTTTAAGGAGGTCATTTATTTAACATATGGTTTATAGAAACATCCTTTCAATTTTTTATAGTTTTAAGATGACCGTATTCTAGACAATATTTTGAATGAGCTTTTTTGTATCATCAAAAAGAAAAAGAGGAGCAAGTTTACCTTCTGTTATGTAATTCCTCTGTTTTTGTGATAAAGTCTTGTTGTTCATCAAAAATAAAAATAAAATAAAAATAAAAATAGAAAAGAAAAAGGGGAGCAAGTTTTCCCGATAACTCTTCGGTTCGAACCTATGAACTGTCTATGAGCTTTTAACTTAAGCCCAAATAGTCTTCTTATGCTTAAAAGATGAGGCCACTAGCTGTAAGAAGTGTGCAGCAAAACGGGTTGGCTAGGGGACTAAAAACAAGCCAAATCTAAAGAGCTAAAATTCTTGTAATAAGCTCATAGGCCTCATATGACAAACTTGGAGTCCCTTGTTCTTGGAACATAAATATTATAGATATAATAATTAATTGACTCTGAGATCTTTGTCGTAGTGAACATGACCAATTTGTTAGAACTGGTGAAGTTTAGGAATTGGAGATCTGCATTTATGTTTCCATTTTATGAGTCTGAAATCTGAATTAATTAAGCAATTAACTGTCACAAAGCACAATCATGCTCATATAAAATATAAGCCACATATATCCAATATATATGTCTAATTAAGGGAATCATATTATGGAATTGCATGTTGCAATACATGGGTGAAAACAACATTAACCACATGAAAGATGATATATAGCTTTTAGAACAGAAATAAGCTTTAGGATAGAGAAGTGAAACCTGGGTGGTTCCTGCAAGCTGGTGCCTTGAGTCTCCATTTTCCTAAAACCTGTGGTTTCCTCCTAGTTCAACTTCTCTATATATGCACACTATAGCTATTTTGTTTAGGAAACCTTGCATCAAGCATTGTCGTATATAAAGGCAAAATAAATAGTATTTCTCAACGACAATATTGTCCTTATCTGCTGTGAACTTATCCTCTTCCTGTAATAGTTCCGTGGCCCAAAATTAATAAAACTTTATCAAGTGATGAGGACAAGAAAAAATGGATTCTGATTCTCTCACATTTTGTACATCTCTTTTTTTGTATTTATTTTTATGCGTTAAATTGTGGATATTTTACATTAATTATTGAAATATGTAGTGCGAAATAGTAGACGTAAATAAATGTGAAAAAAATATTTAGCCGGAACAAAACTACCAGTCTCTTATTATCCATTAACATTTGTCAGTAATCTCGTGTAGGGTTTAGTTCTAAAAGATTGAATATATTTCATTCTCCTAACCAGGGGCGGCTTGATACATTTGGGAGCCTAATGCAAAAATTTATAATCTTGTTTTAGATGAAAAATTACTACTAATTAACATGTACTACGTAGAATTTTTTTTTTCTTTTTTTAGAAATTTTATAGACAAAAAATTTTACAAAATTTTTCATACTTGTTGATTTGGTAGATTGATAATGGTAAGTAAAAGAGTGGTGTTAGTGGTAGATTTAGATGAAAACTAGTAAAAATTTGCTAACTAAACTCTTATTATTATTCTTATTTTTTTATAAAAGTGCAACATTCACAATAATTTTTTACAACAAATCTTAGGTTTTAAGTTGCTTTTTGTTTTCTATTTGAAAATATCACTATATTATTTTTTTGCCACCAATAACATATTGTAACAACCTGCTACTTAGCATTAATTGTAAAAGTATTATGAAAAATATTGTGGACGTTACATTTTTCTCTATTTTTTTTTTTTTTTTTTCATCTAGTAAAAAAATATTATTTTATTTATTGATTATAAATAACCCTATTGATTAAAATTTGGGGGCCTTTTTTTTACTTGGGGCCTTAGAGCATCCACAGCAGTGGAGCAATAATTTTAGCTATTTGGCAACACAAAAAATTATTTTATCTATTTTACTTACTCACATGCTGCAGCAGTGGATCTATTTTAGCTTTCAACACAATAAAATAATATAAACATCACAATAAAATAATATATCTACTACAATAAAATAATATAACAACTACAATAAACAACAATCACAACCACCGGAACCGCTACCGCTGCCACTACCGTCGCCACCACCGCTGCCACTACCGACTCTTCCACCGCCGCCGCTGCCGCCACCACTGCAATGATATTTTTTATCACTTCAATTTTTTTTTTTTTGAGAAAATTTCCACTTCAATTAAATATCCCTTCTTTATTTTTTATTTTTTATTTTTTATAATCTCTTTCTCTCTATTCCTCTCTGTCTCTTTCTCTTTCTCTGAACCAAGATGAATGATCAAACTTCCACTCTTTCTTCTCAACTCAGCAAACCCACTGCCACCTGAACCCCAAATCGTCGAGACCTAGCCATAGCCACCTCCAAATACCCACCTCCAAATTGTCGAGACCCACGTCTTGGCCGAGTCGCATTGCGCGGTCTGCAAGGAACAGTTCCAACTCGGATCTGAGGCTCGCGAAATACCTTGCCCGGTTTGCCGGCACGAGTTGCCGAGAGAGCGAGAGCGAGGCCGAAACGAGAGTGAGGCTAAGATTGCAGTTGAGGCGGAGGAGACGGTGGGATTGACGATTTGGAGGTTACCGGGAGGTGGGTTCTGCCATGGGTTTGTGATCTTTCTCTCTACTCTAACCGATCTTCCATGGGTTTGTGTTTTGTGGTGGTTGTATGGAATTTGGACCGGCGTTGCTTCGATCTTTCTCTCTACTCTATCTTTGTGGGTTTGTGTTTTGTGTTTTGTGGTGTTTTGTGATGTGGGTTTGGTGGATCGGCGTTGCTGGTGGTCTAATCCGGTATTTTTCTGGTGGCCAGGTGTCTGATTCGATGGGTTTTATATGGATTTTATGAGCACCACCATTGGCGAGCTGACCGGCGAAGCAGAGAGGAGATGAGGGAAGCCGGAGAGAGAGAAAGAAAGAAAAAGAGAAAATATTATTTTAATGAGAGGAGAGAGAGAAGTTTAATAAAATATTATTATTTTTTTTAGCTTCTTGCTACAGTGCACATCTATCTATAGATGTGCACTGTAGCAATGAAGCTAAAAAAAATAAGTTTAGCTCCATTGCTGTATGGCTGTTTTTGGTGTTTTGGTGGAGCTAAAATAGCTATATAGCTATTTAGCTCCACTGCTGCAAATGCTCTTAGGCGACGGTATTTCTTGCTCCACCATTCAGCGAGTCCTGCTCCTAACACTCTATGACTCTTTACTCAAAAAAAAAAAAAATATATATATATATATATATATATATATTTCATTCTCCTAACACTCTATGACTCTTAAGAGGAAAACAAAACAAAAACGCTATTTACACGTAGCTCTATATCCTTTTGTTCATTTTTTTAATCATTAGGTTTGGTAGGTCATCTCAGTAACACTAAAAAACCCAGAGAAATTAGCCAACAGCAAGGGCACGTGTCCATGCCGAACATATTATCATGACGAACTGAGTGACATACGATTGAGTACAAAACTACTTTTTGTTTTAAAAAACAACTGGTTTTCACTTTGCAAATTTATAACTCGACAACTAGCTACATTTTTGTAAAACAGAAAATAGTTACATTTCATTAATTTGTCAAACTTCAGAATCACAGCAGCGAATTAAGAACGAATTTGTTGGACCATATAGGTTTTGAATCAAATGAAGGGCCAGTTTTTTTTATTATGATGTAAACATTGCAAAAGCTGGTGTGATGGAAATAGCTGTGTAGAAGCTGCTGCAACGTTTTGGCCGAATATTTTTTTGCCTAAATGTTTTGTAGAAACAGTTGTAAGCAGCTGACTCACTTTGTTGAATGTTTGGTACATGTCATTGCGATAGTGCTTTAAAAGTCTCACCCTCAAAATGGATGATATGATGTGATTAAAGAAAAATATAAAGCTTTATCATGATAATTTTAATAGAAAAAAAGAAGTAGAATAATTGTCATAAATTATTTTGGAGTTTAGATTTAAAAGTATTTATTTTAAGGTGAGTTTGAGACAAGGATGGAGCTACTTATGGGCCAGGGGCCTGGGGCCAGGCACCCCCTGTATTTTTTTTAAAAAATAAAAATTAAATTCTATATATTCAAGATCAATTTAGCATTTTTAGCATTTGGGCCCAAATAAATTAACTCTGCCCCCCAACATAAATCTGTGGCCTAACAAAAAAAATAGCCCAAATAAAAAAAAATATTTAGCCCAACTAAAAATAAAAATAGCTCAAACATCAACAAAACTAACCCAAACAACAATAAGAAATCTATATATTTAAGATCAATTTAGCATTTGTGCCCCCAAAAAACATAAATCTGTGGCCCGCCCTAGGAACCCAAAAAAAAGCAACAAAACTTAGCCCATCCAATAATAAAAATAGCTCAAATAACAACGAAACTAATCCAAACAACAACAAGAAATATAACAAGAAGCCCATTTATTAGCTTTTCAAAAACAAAACAAAAAAATTAAAAAGATTAAAAAAAAAAAACCTGTTATATTTAGTTTAAATTCAATTGATCAATTAATTTTAGGAAGAAACCCCTAAATAGACACGTTGTTGCCTCGCCAATAGGACAATCGTCACGCCACCATATCCTTGCATCATCGTCTCGCCTCGCCCATGAATTTGTTCTCCACAGCGGCATAACTGGTATTTTATCTTTTGACTCTCTCTCGCATCTCTGATGACTCTCTCTTTGAGTTAAGTTTGATATTTGAATCTCTCTCTCTCTCTCTCTCTCTCAGTGTTTTTGTGTGCTCACTACTGTGAGTTACCTTTTGACTTCTTAGAGAATTCACATCCAAAGTCCAAAAAAAATTTAGTATTTAGCCCATCAAAAATTGACTTTATCTATTTCAACACTCCACTTAACGTTACATTCTACATCCCATCCTATTTTAGCATACAACTCATTAACATAATATAAACCATTTTTTGGGTAAAGATTAATAATTTACATTTATTATAATTTGGGATTTCTACTTTTTCCAATCACAAAAAAAAAAAAAAAAAAAAAAAAAAAAAAAAAAAAAAACCTAATGGTGTAATGAATTTTTTTTTTAAAAAAAAAAATTGAAAAAAAGGAGGACAGAAGAAACAAATACATCGTGATGAAGTGAAAAAATACATCGTGATGAAGTGAAAAAATACATCGTGATGAAGTAAAAAAAAAAAAAATGAATATGTGGGGTGAGTTTTGTAGATTGAAGGAGTTTTAAAACTAACAAAAGAGTAATCATATTTTGTAGGAAGTTAGTGAGTAGAAGTAGAAATTTAAATCAATATAAAAGTAGGAGTTTATTAGAAGCAAGAAGTCATTCCAATGTAAAAGTAGGAATTTATTATTTTTGTCAATTTACTATTTTAACCCCATTTTTAAGTTTTAGGTAAGGATATTTTTGACAGTAAAAAAAGCAATAACTAACTTTCTTTTTCCAATTTACTATTTTAATCCCATTTTTAAGTTGTTGGTTAATTAATTTAGAGGTTTTTTTTACAGAAAAAAAAAACAATAACTAACTTTCTGAATCCTCTTAATATATACAAATAATTTCAACCATTTTAACATATAACCCCGTTAAATAATATAAAACAAAAACTCAAAACACTATTCCCTTTTCTCTTTCCCAACTCTCTCTTAGGTAGTGTTTGGATTCAACTTATTTTGCATCTGCGTTTAGTCATTTCACGTTTCCTTCTTTTTTTCTTTTTTCTTTTTTTCTTTTTTTTCCCCTGCATGCGTTTCAGCTTTAGGGGACAAAGTCACTGTTCATGCACTGTTCACAGGACCCACAACTACTTTATTTGAAAAAAAATATTAAAAATGGGTCCCACGGTACTATTTACACATTTAAAAATTATTTTGCTACAGTTTTTTCAGCAAAATAAGTTGTATCCAAACGGACCCTTAGTCTCTCAAATAAATGAACTAGACAAGCCCAAACACCCACGAATCAGGCGCCACCCACGGCACAACCAGCCACCTAACCACCATAACATAATAACCCAACCCACAACCCAAACAAAAAAACCGAGCAACCACTACGCACAGGACCATATCATCTTGCAAAATCATTTGAACCAACCCAAAAAATCAAACACATAATAACTGTGTGGGTTCTTTTATTTTATTTTTTTAAGGACACAGGCCCAAGTTGAAACAAGGATCCTCGGCCCAATACTTATTGTTTTAAGGGACTGGGTTTAGTTCACCGTAGCTAAATTAAGCTAATTTCGAACCAAGTGGTGCACAGAGCACGAACCCGACAACACATACATGCTAACACATGAGAAATATATGCATTGAACAGCAAGAAAACAACAAAGGAACGAATGATAAAGAGGGAACATAAAAACAAAGCGTTAGGGATCCTTGAAATAATGTAAGCTACTTCGTTAATTTCTTGATTATGTAATACACTACGCTCATTAGGACGTGTTACAAGGTCCAAATAAGTTCAAAAATCACAGACTTAGATGGTCCTTCAGGCCTCTAAAACTTGCAAAGTTTGAATCCCTTTGAATCTAAGTGTGTTCTCTAGTGGCTGTTTGAGGATACCGTACGGTATTTCCCTCACTTTTCTCTCTTTTTGAATTCTGACAGAGCTTTCTCAAGGATTTTTACTCTAATTCACTGTTGTTGAATGTCTTTCACTGTTGGCTGCTTCCCCTTTTATAGTGTCATCCTAAGGTTTCCGGAGTACCACTGATTCCCTCCATTTGCTCCCTTGGGTACTAGAACCAATGTTGTGCCAGTAACATTGGTGGCTGGTCTCTTCCTCATTCCTCATTATTTTCTTATTTTGAAGTTTCTTCCTCAAAAAGCCTCTTGTTGACTTTCCTGTTCTAGGGGGTCTTAGAAGGTTGGCTTTTTGTTCTTTCCTTCTCCAAGACTTCTAGATTCAACTTTTCAGACCCACCTTTTGACTGCTTTCCCTTTTATCATTTTTCCCAGGTGGGCTGATTCCTTTTTGCCAGGCCGAAAGATCCTAAGCCTCCTTCCTTCCTGGTTCTTCTTCCTGGGTTCCCCAAGGTCTAGGCTCTTGCTCACGAGTTGTTGGTTCCTAGGCCCTCTGACCCCTTTACTGCATCATTGGGTGGCTGATAGAGACATATCTGTTCTGGTTCCTTGTGTTTCTTGGCACCGCCCCTAAACTGTCTTAATCCAAACCTGGCTTTGCTGCATGTCTTGAGGATCCCAAGCTCCTGAGGATTCCCAGGTATCTTGGCCCAATTATTTTCCCAGGCTCTCTAGCGATTTTTTTAACCTTTGATGGCTGGGCTGGGCTAGGCTTTTTCTTTTCTTTATGTCATGGGGCCCGAAATTTTCCCATCCATGGACTTGGGTCCCTCCTTATGGACCTTTAATGGGTTTGGACCTCTCCTTTTTTTCTTTATTAGAAGCCCAAACGCTTTATTATTTTTCTAGGTTTCAATCCTTTGCGTTGTTTTGGGCCTTGGTACAACATTATGATTTTTTGGACCTCAACAATAACCAAACTCAAATCATGGCATCGCTTCCGCATAAAACTATACGCTCGAGATTCTTGTGATTCATAGCTAAAGATTCCAAGCTTTGTTTCGTTGGATTCACACCAATGAGAACCAATTACTAAGGATTAGCTAAGTCAATTCGCCTTCCAAATCTGAACAATTTGAGATTGCCATGAGACGAGGGCGGCTCCACGTTTAACTCAAGGTGGTTACAGGACTACCCTGACTTGCAAAAAATGTGTATATACACACACACACACACACACACACACACACACACACTTGCAAAAAATAAATTATATGCTAAATTAACCTATTTTGACTACCCTAATAAAATGTTGAATACCCTGACTCGAGAATCATGAAAAATTGGGTTCAACAAAAATAAGAGTAATGCTACATCCATAAAATTTTCTCAATTATTTCACAACAAATCCTATATGATAAACTGTTACTAATTTTAATTTAAACCCAATACTGATAGGCTTGTCCAACAAAACCGAAGACCCGACCCACCTGGCTAAACGAACCAGACCCGAACCGTCCGTCGTCTGACCCAACGACTTGGTGGTCAGCGGCGGGTTCCTGCCATCCCAAACCGATTTCGGCGGGTCAAGTGGCGGGTCTTCCCTTCCAAAACCCGATCCACCCGACCCGACCGTGATATATAACCTTCAGTGCTCAGTGTTTAGTTAGTTCTTAGTTCTCTCATTCTTTCTCAGTCTTAAGGCTCTCTCTCACTCTCTCAATCTTTCAACATCTTCGATATGTGCCGATCTACACTAATATCTCAACATCGCCGAGCTTTTAACCTCCATAATCACTGATTTGCGCTGAGATCTTAACCTTCATCATCGCCGATTTGCGCCGAGCTCTCAACCTCCATCATCGCTGATCTGCATCTGCGCCAAGACACCCCTAACCCGAACCGAACCGACCCGTGGACACCCCTAAATACTGACATCAATTATTTACTCACTAATAACAGCTTGTCACATAAGATTTTTTATAAAAATATTGTGGACGTAGTATGATGTAAATTCCAAACAATGACATGGTGATGTGAAGTCAAGCCTCACATATTTTAAGTTAGAAGACTCAAAACGCGTATGATGTGTAGAAAACTTGGACATAATTTCCTTTGTTTAAGTCTAGTATAAACATGGGGAAAGTAAGAAAATCTTGGTGCGTGAGGCATTTGATAATTGGAATGGTAAGAGACAAATGCACTTATTTTTATTATTATTATTTTTTTGTTGTTTATAAATTTGGACTCTTTGGTTTTTACACTTAATAACTCACTTTGGTCTTATCTTTTTCAAGAGAAATCTAGAAGTGATCTATTGACAATGGACAACTAGATGGATAGTTATGGTGTGGTCTCCACATTTAGCTCCAAAATTAAGAAAAATATACAATTAGCTTTGGCTTTAAATATATACTAACTTGTAACCTCGTGCATATGCATGAAATATACAATCTGATCTATAGTATAATTCATACATATATGAATTAAATATTATTAATTGTCATTCTTATATTAAAAAACTTGTAAGAATATTATTCGGTAGAAAATGTAATTAAATTGTCCATGCGTGTATATTTTATTTAAATTTTTTGATTACTTCTTAATTTTTGTTATTATGAAGCACTCTTTTTTTTTTTTCCTTCTATTTTTACGATTCATTAATTCTAGATTCTTAGGATTTGTATTCAATAATTCATCTTAATGGATAGTAATGATGTGGTTCCACGTTTGAGTCTAAAATTAAGAAATAATAATTTAGGATACATGGTGCAAAATTGTACTCCAATTACATATTTTAATTGAATTTTCTCTGAGTTTTGGCATAAAACACACACACACACACACACACACATATATATATAAATAAATTGTCTAGGACAAAAAAAATATTCTCCCCCATTTTTTCACTGTTTATAGTTGTTATTGCTAAATCAACATTAGGCCCATTGGGCTAATGGTGGCGAATAGTGGGATATTGGAAATAAGGCAGGACCCACGATGCATGCTTAAGTGATAGACAGTGGAACATGTAAATTGGTTTAGTTAAAAAGAGATTGCAGAGAAAAGTCCTTATTAATGATATATATTTCTTCTGTGCTCTCTGTGGCACCCCTCCCCTTCACCTATAACGTGTTCTCTGTAGCTCCACCTCCCCTTTAGCTATAGCCTTCCCCTATCCTTTTCCCCACAATCCTAGCATTTAAAACCTTCCCTATCACTCTGTTATCGGCCTTTTCTTCTCGCCTCCACTTATGGAGGTTTCAGATCTCATTTCATGCATAGAAAATAACTCCTGGATTGATGCGTCTCTAGAGCTCCCTCCAAACCAACAAGACCTGTTAACATCCACCTTCATACTCCTAGGAAAACTCATAACCTACAAAAACGTTGGTACATCCACAGTCTTCGAAGTTGTTACTAGAGCATGGAAACCATCCTTCCAGTTATGAGTTAATCGGTTAGAGAAGAATATTTTTATGTTCCATTTCAACCTTGAAGCAGATCTGAGTAATGCCTTCCGAAGAAGACCTTGGTCTATTAGAGGTGGGCATTTGGTTCTCAAGCAGTGGAACCCATCACTGGCATGGCAGGATATTCTTTTCTCCACTTCAACAATCTAGGTTCAGGTCCACGAGCTTCCTAAACTATGGAAGTCCCCAAGTAATCTCAGAAGACTTGGGGAAAAGGTAAGGTCTGTTGTTGAGCTGGACCTCGCAGGTGAGGGAGGTGGAGCATGGAGAAAGTTTATTCGTATCCAAGTCGAAGTGGATCTCCGTCAACCCCTCATGCCTGGTATCTTCCTTCCCAGGAGTAATCTGCCTCATTTGTGGGTAAGCTTTCGATATGAGAAGTTAGCAGATGTATGTTATCGATGCGGTCTTATCGATCATGAAACCCAGGTCTGTCAAGGCAAGACCTTCTTCATCTGCAACCCGTTTGGATAAGATTTCCTTGCATCGGGGCCATGGTTAAGATCGGAAAGCAGCGCCACACCGCAAGATTTATTGTGGGTCCCCACAAGCCTTACGCCGCCAAGCCCCTCCACCGGAACAAATCTAAGCATGCCTGACACCACCACGGCCTCAACAGTTAGCATTGCCATGTCATCAAGCCAGGATAACCTGTACATTCTGTGGCTAGCTGGTGTACCTCAACAGATACGTACCAATGGACAGGTGCAGCTTCTCGAGGCAAAATGTGGCACTAGCACTGAAGGGGCGACCAGCAGTCAACAGCTGGTAAACGTACCTACACACGTCAGCCAAATTGATCCGATTAAACCAGGAGAAGAGGACATTCTGAGTGCAAGTCATTCTCCAGGGGCCCAAATTTCTTCACAAGCCCAAATCCTACTCAACCCCTCTACTCAGCCCGAAGATGCAAGCCCACTTTATCCACCTGGCTTCGGCCCACCCAAGATAAGTCTAACCAACGATAACCCAAGCATCACAAATACCTCAACCCCTAAAGAGAATTCCTTTACAGATAATGAATCAAATCTTTTAACCCCTACTTCCCCTTCTTCGGCCTTACCGCACCATTGTCATAACCAAGAAATACAAACCCTTTATCCCCAACCCCCAGCCTTAACTCTCGTTCACAGTCAGGTTGTTGGATCCAACAACAACCCATCACTCAAAAGGAAAGTATCAAGGCAAGAGACAAAGCTTTTCCTGAAAAAAGGCAAAACAGAGAGGGATGCTCCTAAGGCGGCCTTCGACGGTCCTGTAGGTTTCACTTCCATCCCCAAATCAAGTCTCATACTACCCATCCTTGAAGAGGAAAAATGCTTTAGGTATAGAAATACCCATCCAAGGTGAGTCTACCTTAAACTCAATCACTAATGGAGTCGATGCCACTTGTTCCTCTACTGTTCTCTGTAATGGTGGTTCTCTATATGTTTCTTCTTATGCAGCCGAGGAGGCGGGCCTTATCAAGCCCCCAACCTCCCCATGAAGGTCCTTGGTTGGAACTATCGTGGCATCTGCAATGCTACGACAGTTAGAGCCCTTAAGGCTCAAATAAAAGGGACTAGCCCAAATGTAGTTTTTCTGAGTGATATTAAAGCTTCTGCCTCTAGGATGGGAGTAGTGATGAATTCAATAAAATTTTCTAATTTGTGTGTAGTAGATGCCAATGGTATTGCAGGTGGTGTCTGTATCATGTGGAAGGAAGGTCTTATGATCCACCAGGTGGAATACAATAAAAATCTCATTGCAGTGAAGGTCTCTGATGCTTTGTGTAGCTGGGTTCTTATTGGTTTTTATGGCCCCCGTATCAATCTAAAAAACAGAAGGCAAGGGAGAACCTTATGGCCTTTCTGGAGTCGTGTCAATGCCCACGAGTTTGTTTAGGAGATTTCAATTTCACTATAAATGACAACGAGGTTCTCAGTAAAAACAGAGGTGGAGCTGGATCATCGACAACCAATTATTTGAAGGAACTAATTTTCGAGTTTGGAGCTATTGACTTGGGTTACTCAGGCAATGCTTTCACTTCGACCAGAGGTAGATGGGGAAGTTCAGCTATCAAGAGAAGGCTTGACAGGGCTATTGCTAGTATCTCATGGAGGTTAGCCTTTCCGAAAGCAGCAGTAGCTCACCTTGGAGCTATTAATTCTGACCACACTCCAATTCTCCTAAATACAAATCCAGAGAACATTTTTGCACAGAGACCTTTCCGGTTTGAAGCAGCTTGGATTAGAGATAATGGGTGTAACACTGTGGTTGAGAAGGCATGGAATGTGGAAGTAAGTGGCTCAGCTTTGGCTAAGTTGTACAAAAAGCAAGCAATGACTAGATAGGCTCTCTGTAAGTGGAATAAATAGGTGTTTGGGAATTGTCAAGTTAGGATCAATCGCCTTGTGGAGAGTCTTAATGAGGTCCAAAGGAGGCACCTTTCCGAGGAGAACAGTAGAATTGAAGAAGCTCTTCAATCAGAGCTGTCAGAGTGGTTAACAAGAAGTGAGATCCTCTGGAAACAAAAGTCTAGGGAACTTTGGTTGAAGGAAGGGGACAAAAACACAAAATTCTTCCACCTCTCCACTATCATCAAAAGAAGGAAGAATAATATTGACGCGATTAAATCAGAGGAAGGTCTATGGGTAACGAGTTCCAATCAGATCAGGAAACTCTTCTACAACTCCTTCAGGAAGATCTTTACTATGGAGGAAGTAGATTTTCTTGAACACCTGGACAACCTTATGCCTCCATGCGTGTCTAAGGAAGAGAATATGGAACTGAGCAGAATCCCTACGCATGAAGAGATAAAGGCAACTGTGTTTTAGATGCAGGACTTAAAAGCGCCCAGTCTGGATGGTTTCCCTGCCTTATTCTACAAAGAGTTCTTGTCCACGGTTGGCAAAACAGTTGTTCAAGCAGTCACTTCCTTCTTTATTGATGCCAGTATGCCTAGTGAGGTAAATAGCTCCCTCATAGTCCTGATTCCTAAAACTCCTAATCCTTCCTTTATCAACAATTTTCATCCCATAAGTCTCTGCAATCTAGTGTATAAGATCATATCCAAATTGCTTGTTGCAAAGCTCAGACCTCTGTTACACAAAATTATCTCCTCATGCCTATCAGCATTCATTCTAGGGAGGTGGATAGCAGAAAACCAAGTGGTGGTTCATGAACTTCTTCACAGTTTTAAGACGAGAAAAGTAAAAAATGGCTTCATGACTATCAAGTTAGACCTCCAAAAAGCCTATGACAGAGTAAACTGGGACTTTATCAAAGCGGTGCTCACCAACCTGGGTTTCAACAACACTTTTACAAGTTGGATTATGGCCTGCATCTCTTTTGTTTCTTATGAGGTGATTGTTAATGGAGGTAAATCGGATCAGTTTAAACCAAGCAGAGGGCTGAGGCAAGGCAATCCTCTTTCCCCATACCTTTTCATCTTAGGCCAGGAAGTCCTCTCAAGAATGTTGGATAGAGAACTTTTATCGGGTAATATCAGCGGTGCAAAAGCTAGTGTTAGAAGTCCTGCTTTAACTCACGTGATGTACGCGGATGATATTGTTCTCTTCTCAAAAGCTACTAGGAATGACGCTAGTATTCTTTCCATGTGCCTTGATAGGTACTGTAGCTGGTCTGGACAGTGTATTAACAGAACGAAATCAAGACTCTTTTTCTCTAAACACACCTCAGCTAGTATCAGAAGATCAATCAAACATCATCTACGTATGAAAAAACTTTAAAAAGACGTTATATACTTGGGTGCACCGCTGTTCCCGTCCAGTTCCCCCTCAAAAGACTTCAAATTTCTTGAAGAAAAGCTGGAATCTAAGTTGGCAGGTTGGAGAAGTAGCTGCCTTTCATGGGCTAGCAGATGCACGCTCATTAATTCAGTCACCCAAGCCATCCCCAACTACAATTTATCGGCGTTCAATGTACCAGCCAAAAATTGCAACAAGATGGATGCCTTCTCAAGGAGATTTTGGTGGAAACCCAAGGAAAGAAACAGCAGATTCATTGCTTGGACTGCATGGGACAAGTTGTGTCAGCCCAAAAAATAGGGGGGACTTGGTTTTAAAAAGGTGAAAGAGATGAATTCTGCACTCCTAGCTAAACTGGCCTGGATGGTAGCTTCAGGTAAGCAAAGCATATGTATGGAGGTGCTTAGAACAAAATACAAAGTCCGCAATGGTTGGATTACTGCAAAACCTTTAAAGGCAGGTTCCCCTACATGGAGAGCTATTGAAGAGGCCAAAAAATTAGTAGTGAAAGAGGCATGCTTCCTCCTGGGTGATGGGAGGTCTATTGATGTGTGGACTGATCCGTGGGTGCCTGGGATTGAAGACTTCAGACCACAACCGAGAGTGGATGAGTACAAACAAATTGCAATCAAGGCCTCCGATCTCATTGATTCTCAACCAAATCATAGATTAGAGGATGGGTAAACGTACTTTTCACCCCAGTTGATGCAAATGTTATCCTCTCCATCCCTATCCCTTATAATCCAAAGCAAGATAAGCTTATATGGATTCCTGATTCAAAAGGAAGATTTTCTGTCAAATCTGTCCATAAGGTTGCCTTTATAAGCTCGGAAAGAGATTCTCAACCCCAAGTTTTTTGATTGAAGCTATGGAAAGCCAAATTTTCGGAAAGACTCAAAATGCTTATTTGGAGAATCGGTGTCAATGCTATCCCCACTAAAGAGAACCTGCAGGTAAGGTTGCCTTATATAGATCCATCTTGCCCTTTGTGCAATGCTTCGGTGGAAACTTGCACCCATATTTTCTTTGAATGCCCTTTCGCCAAAGCCCTATGGGCAGCAGCATGCTGGGGTTTAAGTGTTGACCTAGCTTCTATCAACACATCAGTAGACATCATTAAGCTTATCATGGAGCCACCTGCTTCCCCAATTCCGGTACAAGACCAGTGGACCGTGTCCCTTAACATGGCCTTAGTCATTGATGAAATATGGAGGTCTAGAAATCTCAAGCAGTTCTGTAATATCAATGTTGATGTCCTTAGTGCTAAACGAAGTATTCACTCAAGATTCCTCGAGATTGTCAAGGCTTTCACTCCTGATATGAGTACGCCCAAGGAGCATGTTACCTACAAATGGAACCCACCACCGCAAGGTTGGATCAAGCTCAATGTGGATGCCGCTTTGAACAACTATAGATTAGCTTTTGCAGTAGTTGCTAGGGACCAGCTGGGAGAGGTATTGTTTCTGTGGGGAAAAATTCATCTTGCCTGCCCCCTAGCGCAAGCTGAAGCTGAGGCCCTTCATTGGGCAGTGCAACTTGCAATCAAGGAGGGTTGGAAAAATGTAATTTTTGAAGGAGATGCGAAGAATTGTATTGATGCCTTGACAAGTGCTGATGCTACCCCGAATTGGCTCTCTTGCAACACTGTTAGTAATATCCGTTGTTTAGTTAATGCTTTTGAGTCAGTTGATTTTAGTTAGGTCCGGAGATCAGGCAATTCAGTTGCTCATGTTGCAGCTAAATTGGCCTTGAATTCCTGTTTAGATTTCTGTTTCATTAAAGGTAATCCCCCCCCCCCCTCTCTATTGAGGCTGCTTGTAAGAGAGATGCCTTTGTTTCTGTTGTTTAGTTCAATGGAAGTTTTGTTTATTAAAAAAAAAAAAAAAAATAGATTGCAAATAGAGAGCAATCACATACCCCCACACACATGTATTTTGGTTTGCCATGTGATGACTGATGAAGATGAATTCCTCTTCCACTGAGTCATGACAGATGGAGGGCATTGTCTTGCCTCTTGGCAAGTTAGACGAGAAACGAATGAACTTCTGAGTTATATATATGTGTGTGTGTGAAGACTTTTTACTAAAAGTTACGAATTTCTTATCAAATATATATATATATATATTTATTTATATATATTCGATGTAATCTTAAAACACATGACCTAATATTAGGTTACGTTGCACCCTAACCCAACAAATGTGGAAAATTATTGAATACTTCGGGAGTACAATAAATGCATACTCCCCCCTCTCACATGAATTATGGGTCCCATCATAAATTTAATTAGTGAGATCTATAATTATGTGAGAGGGGGAAGTATACATTTATGGTACTCTGGGAGTATCCCATAATTACCCAACAAATATTATATTCTAGGCACACCACAATGGCCGCACATTTATTAAGTTTTAACCTTTTAAGTGTGCTAATTAAGCATTCTTAAAAATTTCTTTATTGTCTTTGTCTTGGTATTGCATTTGATTCTACACCTTTAAGTGATCCTTTCATTCTTTTTTATGAGTTCAGAAACTAGCATACAGATTTTTCATCCTTAGAACATCTATACATAAATTCTCAAGGACAAAACTTAGATACAGTACCTTAGATACAGTTCTTTAGGTACCCCTTTTAAATTGCTGCCACTTGTTTAATTTAATGACTCCACTAACTGACGTTAAAACACCATCTCCTTTGTTTTCTCTTAGCCCGAGAGAAAATCTGAGAGCTTCAAATTTCTCACCCAGTAACCAGATTTCTTCCTTCCTTCATTTTATTTGATGTTTCAATATTTATCAGTTACCAAACAAAACAATGGAAAAAAAAAAACTGGTTTGAGGTTGAGTGTTGATGTTAACGTTGAAATCCAATTCGTATTCACCCAAACAAAACCATCGCAAACCCATACTCCTACCCAAACCCAACAACCACTTCCCTGCCAAACTCCACGCAGCAAGCCCAATTTGGAGATTTGGTGTCAAGATTTGGCTTTGAAAGAAAATCAAAAGCACTAAGAAATCTTTTTTTTTTTCCTACCTGTTAGGCACTCCCCTGTAGATCTGCAAACTCACTTACCCCATCTAGAAAAACGAAATTAGGTGGCGCATCCCTTGAATGCATGTGCCTTTGGTCATCGGAAATTTCCATAGATTGATCATCTTTAGCCATCTGGTGTGAGAATCTAAGAGATTTGATGAATAGGTTTCTAGCGGGCCAAGAAAAGAAAAAGAAAAAAAAAAAAGGGGGAAGAAAGACACAAAATGAGATAGTGTTAACAGACGTTAACTAAGTTATTAAATTAGACAGATGGCAGCAATTTAAAAGGGGTACCTAAAGAACTGTATCTAAGGTACTGTATCTAAGTTTTGCCCAATTCTCAAAGAGACCTCAAATAACAAACTAAGCATTACCTTAGTGCCACTCTCGTAAATTTCCCCAATCACACAATCATCCTTGGCGATTGAATAGAATTTAGATCATCTACACCCGTTTTAAGGTACTATACACACACACACACACATATATATATATATATATATTCTAAATACAATGATATTTTCATTCAAATCCTCATAAATGAATCCAATTCTTCGTAATTTTACCATCCAATATAAAACTATAGTTTCCGATTGTATAGAGCAATTACTGCTTTGATTTGTAAATCTGTCAAAGTATGTGTACAAAATGTATGAGTTTGTTCACGCGAAAGAATCTAACAAGTTGATTTAGATCTGCCTAGCTATACTCTTATTTCTTGAGACCTTATATATGAAAAGTTGAATTTTGCAACTCTAACCCTCAAATGTCTTTTTCAATATTGGACAAAGCAGAAGCTAGTGTTTGACACTGGCCTAGTACATTGAAACGTCGGTGATTGAATTGGTTCTCTTTGAAAATGAAGAAAGTAGTGTACGTGGTCTGTAGACTGTAGGGCACTAAGGCAAAAGAAACATATTTATTGGACAAGAATCCAAACGTCAAGAATGATGTAGTGTGGAGTGTGAATGTTGCAATGATTTCGCCTTTCAAAATTGGAGGAAATTAAAGGCTCCTCCACTCTACCACTACCCCAAAGCAATATGAGATGGATTGGTCCCACTCCCACGTACCGCATGGTAGAGAAGGGAAAGGGATGCTCTTCCATTCCATGTGACTTTCCACTCACTTTACATAGTAGAAATTGAGGTCAAGTACCTTCAAAAAAAAGGAATGGCTTCAAACACTTTTTCTAGATACGTTACAATTTATACGCTGCTCTTTAATATCATTAATTTTAAGATATTAATTAGTTTTGGTATATGCGGTGTTTGAAGCCTATATATTTTATTCGACAATAAAAGATTGTACTCATGGGTTCTAATTAGCTTAACTAGTAAAGTTTTTTATGGTTGAATAAGAATATGGGATTCAATCCCCGCTTATACAAAAAACCGATTGGTGTCTTAAAAAAAAAAAAAAAAAAAAACTTTACCTGAAATTAAAGGAAAGTTTCAAAATTTGGAGGGCAAATAATCAAAATCAACCTATAATCATCGTATTAATTATTTCTCTTTTGCGTTTTATTAGGACCATGTGCATGGCGGTCCATGTTTTTTCAACGAATCATTGCTAGAGATGGTGACAATTTTTTATTTTTTATTTATTATTATTATTATAGGAAGATATGGTGACAACTTGTTTCACCAGGTTAATATCTACAAATATACCTACATTTTTATTGATAGATAATTTATAGATTATAAGGAGGTCATCAGTTAGCTAGGCCAAGATTACATATTGGATTGCGTTGATACAGCCTCTTGGCTAGTTGGCTTGACTGTTTTAGTTAGACTTTATGCAATTTGGTATAATTCCTGGAGTTGTTAATTATAATTATCGTCTGTTGCTATCACAAAAGAATTGAAGGCTTTTTCTAGCTCTTTTAGTATAAATTATCATACGTCCGAGAACTAATTTCCGATATCATATGTCATGTTGCATTCCCTTATACAATGATTGAAGTTGAATTTTGAGGTTTAGCTTTAAAGCTCTTTAATGTTCGGTTGCATATTTTAATAGAAATAATGATTTGACATAGATACTCATACTTATTTTTCAAAATTATACTTATTAATGCTCATAAGACTATTACAACTACTACGACTCCTATAAAAGTATTAGTTGTAATAATAATAATAATTACAAGTCATTATAAACTTACTACAAATGCCTTTAACTGTATCTTATTTTCTCATGCTCTTAGGTTAGGCAATTCTGTAACTTATAACCTAATTAAACATATGGTTAATTTTTCAATAATTAAGGTTCGCAGACTTTCTTCTCAAAAAAAAAAAAAAAGTTCATGTATGAAAATACATGACATTTTTATAATGTCATCAGATTGTTTAATAGTTTTAATCTACTTTCTATTTTTCAAAAAAATTAAAATAATAAAAGAGTACTTAAATATTTCTCAAACACTAAACACAATTTTTTTTTAAAATAACACTTAATTACAAGGTATATATATATATTAAAAACTTTTCATCACAGACACTTGGACCAAATATTCATTACTTGAAGATATTTCAGTTGTTATGGGGCCGTGGGCTGCCGCCTGAAAGATCCTTTACATTTTTCTTGACAAGATACCATTAGCACTCATGAAAGCCGTTCATACTACACAGGCTTTCAATTCATTTGTTCGTGACATATTGCTGAGTGCTGTACCATAGGACCCCAATTGTATGTCAGATGATACTACCATAGTAACTCTCTTTTATAAAATATATAGAGTATATTCAAAATTAAAATTTCATTTTCCTTTTACTTTTACTTTTACATTTTTTTAAAGGTAAATTCAGTAATATTTGATTGATTATTTTTATATATTTATTTATTTTCTTGAAATATAAATGCATAGTCAGTTTAAATTATGAAGTATATAGCTTAAGTATAACAATGAATATACTAAATCTAATACAAAGATAAAAATAAGATATTGAAACCAAGCACAAAAAGAACAAATTATAACTTAAATTATCATTATATATTCTATGTTAATCAGATATTTTGTTTAATAAATTTAGTAATTTCTTCTTATATTAATAAACATTTTTGGAGTGAATTTTGCATTCAATATTTTATATTAAAGTTACCCCCGGCACCAAAATCCTCTCGACCACTACAATAAAATCTTTTTTCATTTTGGCAATAACCAAATTTCGTTCTTCTCAGTTACCACAGTACTCTACCACTATTTTATTTATTTATTACTTTTGCTAACAAAAAAACTGGAGAGGTCTCCCTTGTAATATAATGTCCACCCTCCCCCCCCCCCCCCTCCCTCTGTTTTTTCAAGTTTGGATGGGAAAGTATAGGATTTGCTATGTATATATAGAACTGAATACTTCAAATAAAGTAAATTCTACTAGCTTAGTTGGAAGACATTAAATTTTCAAAACCCGAATGATTATATCATGTGGAAGGTTAAACTAATGGCCACTGAGGTGTGCCTCGATTAGGGAGTCTCCGATTCTTATGATCAATAGAAAGAGAAAGGTGACCTTATAGTTTTTATCCATACCTTAGCAAAAGAGGTGGACTGTAATTTTTATAGGTGGCCTAGGTAGCCATTATGCTCATAAATGTCTCATAATTTGAAGGGATTATTATTCTGGATATAACAATTGCTGACTTAATTGATGAGAATTATGATCGTTGAGTAACAATTGTCATTTAATGCACTTGATGACCTAGACGATAATGTCTCTCTCTTCTTGATGGGTTGCTAGTGGTGCAAGGTCTAAGGTGGACAATCTTACCAATTTTTCCTTACCCATCAACCATTATGGTAGCCGTCATTATGGATTGTGTGTTTTTAGGGATTTAATTTCCATAGATTGCAAATCTCAAAAAAAAAAAAAAAAAAAAATGGCGATCCCTTAAATCAATCTAAGTGTTAAATGAAACCCTTGTTAATCATGTACTATCTATATCACTTGTAACCATCCCAATGACTTATGCCCGCATAAAACATAGGAAATTGATTGTTAATAGTTAATACAAATTTGTAAAAAGACCAATCCATATCCAACGTTCATCAAGAATAAGCGTACTACCATTAGGTTAGGTTCATTACCGAAGTGTCAAAATGACTCAAAATCCACCTTACATGATGATCAAGAATTTAAAAATTAGACTTTTTGTATTATTAGTTGTATTAAGTAAATAATACATCTCTTTCAGTTTGTACCTTAGAGTTTTTGTTGTGTTTTTAAAAGCATTCAATGAAAGATCAATGAATGAATGACTGCTTAATCACATATATTCAGAAAGATATATTTAAAACTATTGAGTGTGAAGAAATTATGCAACGGTTTCAAAATATGAAAATTCGTCGAGGGCAATTGAGTAAATTAAGCTAGGTATATATGAAAAAATAAATTAAAGTTTAGATTTTGTATGACAATTACATTATTTTGATTAATTTTTTTAGATTAGTTTTTTACTTTCAATCTTGTCTTTTAATCTTGCCCCTCCTGACCTAAATTCTTGGCTCCGTCACTGGATGTGAGCTGGAGATGTTAATGTAATTGCTAGAATATCATGGTATTCGTTATTCATGCTCAATCATGCTTGGGCTTGTCTATCAAAATTGACCCTGGGATTGTCTTAGGCTTTCTTGAGGTCAGCCTCGTCATAGAAGGGTATCTTACCTCAAGGATCCCTACAAAGACGAGGTCGTTAGAGGTTGTCTAGGAGAGATGAACCAAAGAGGATCGTCCATATATGGAGAGGGTTGTCACTAGCTAGAAGTGTGCACGAGTCAAGTTGGGCGGGTATAGGGCAATATTTTTAACCAACCTAGTAATGGCAAGTTAAAAAAATTCCAATTTACCGCTGACCCACCACTCTATAGATCTAGTGGGTCGGTTGAGAATTTTAACGGTTTCAACTTAGCGGATTGAGTAGATTGGCGAATTCATTTGGCTTGGATTTGTTTTTTGAGAGAGACTAAATGAAATTATTTCAATTAAATTGGATAATTGTTTGCTCCCTCAAATAAATAAATAAATAAATAATTGTAATTTTTATTAAAAATAATTGCAAATACTGCATTATTTCTGATATTTTATTACACTAAAAAGAAAAATATCTCAGAATTTGAAATTAGACATGTAAATAGAGAAAAATAATAACAAAATCATAGAGAGGGTAGCTATAGTTTATTAAGGAAGAGAAATGTGAAATGAAAAAATAAAAAGAAAGAGAAAGAGACGAGAGAAATAAAGTAGGAGAGTGTGCGGTAAATTTTTGCAACATGACACACACATATATAGACGGGTGGGTGGGGGGTTGTGGCAGGTTAGAATTATCTCAACCCGTTACCTAATCCGTCCAACTAAATTATTTATCTAACCCACCCAACTGACCCGCCTCACTTAATAGAACTGCATGAATTGGGTTGAGTTGGTGCAGATCGAACAGGTTGGCAGGTTGGATAGTTTTTTTTGCACAGCCCTCGTTGTCACATTTTAGTAAGAAGGTGCATTTTTCAAACTTCACTATGGATGGACTTTCCAAGTAGTCTTCTAGAAAGGTGACCCATCAATGAGCAAGTGCTATCAGTGAGTTGACATCTTCATTAATTTTTGGGATAATTACACTTTACCCACCTGTGGTTTGCCTCTAATTTGATATGCTTACCCGTTGTTTAAATTTTGACACTTTACCCACCTGTGATTCCCACCGTTACTGTGTCGTAACCCACCTCTCTCTCAGCCGTTACTCTAACAAAGAATATGTAAAAAACAAAAACTCAAACAGATCAAATCACTCCTCACTCAAATCTTGAACATGAAGAACATGAAGAACATAATATGACTTGCACTTTATCTTTATAATAAGAAGACTCCGGAGTAGGCAGTGGTGGAGGTTGATAAGGGTACTGCTGATGAGGAGGGGGTGGTGGAGGTTGAGTCCTTGGTGGGCCATAATGTTGTTGTTGTTGCTGTTGTTGTTGTTGATAAGGGTGGTGGTGGTAATTGGAAGTGGGATGCAATTGAGGATTGTTGAAGTTTTGAGGATATGAAGAAGAAGCAGCAGAAGAGGAAGATGGTGGTGGAGGAGGAGGAGGAGCTGAGGCAATAGAGGCATCAGGAGCACTATATCCAACCCAGTTCTGATTGTATTGAGCTCTCTGTTGAGGTGGGTGTGGTTGTGGTGGTGGTTGAGGTGGTGGTGCAAGTGGGTTTTGATTTGGTGGTGGTGCAAATGAGGTTAGTGGAGGGAATGGCCTGTATGAGGCCATGGCCAATTTTGAGAGAGATCACAGAGTGAAAATTCAAATTCCCAATTTTGGGTTCTCTTGGATTAGCTTCAAAAATCAATCAAAACCCGAAAACCATATCTTTATAATTTCAAATAAGCAACCACAATATGAGACAGAGAGAGAATTCAATTCCCAACCTTGGGTTTTCTTGGTTTAGTCGTGAAAATTGATTAAAACCCTAGAACAGAGAGAGATAGAGAGCTCTGAAGCTCCAAAATTTTCTTCAATTTCAGAATGAACACACAGCAAGAACCTTAGGAGATTTTCAAAATTGGATTTCCGATTCTGGGTTCCAATCTTTGATTATTGAAAAGTCCCAGAGGAAAAAAAAAATCAAAAATTTTGAAGATTTGGGAACGAACAGAGCTTAATCAAAGCCCTAAAATTGAATTGCAGATTCTAGAATCACAGATAAAAGGGAAAAACCCCAAAAAAAAAATTTAAAAGAAGAGCTTTGATAATTTTAACCCTAGGATGAGAACAAAATTTGAAAAATTAGAGTTATAAAGTTCTCCAATTCGAAGTCTGAACTGAGTGAAAAAGCAAAACCCAAGCTAAAAATCACAGCTATAGAGTGACCGGAGAGACTGTAGGAAACAAAATATCACTACTAAAAAAATAAGGTTAATACAATGAGAAAGAAAGACACCCAAGCACACACTGCCTTACTCTATAATATTCCTTTTACGTCATGCTTGTTTTTATTTTTCTGTTTTTCTTTTCTTTTCGTTTTTGTTTTTGTTTTTCATAAAGCACCAAAGAGCAACGGCTGAGGTATGTTCTTCATGTTCAAGATTTGAGTGAGGAGTGTTTTGATCCGTTTGGGCTTTTGTTTTTGACATATTATGTGTTAGAGTAACGGTTGAAAGAAAGATAGGTTACGGTATAGTAACGGTGGGAATCACAGGTGGGTAAAGTGTCAAAATTTAAACCACGAGTAGGCACATCAAATTAGAGGCAAACCACAGGTGAGTAAAGTATAATTATCCCTTAATTTTTCCGTTACTATTCAGATAATGGGATTTCCGACCACCCACATATATTGCTTTATGCACAGTAGCCAGAACTATGAACACAGGTTTGGTACTGTAATGATCATCATTATGGTGGTTTAATAGTTGACATCAAATGCTTTTATACATTGCATGGGATATATAGATAGAATAGTAGCCCAAACTATAGTGCAATCAATAATTCCTCCTGTTTCTACCATTAGTTCAAAAAAAAAAAAATTTCCTCCTGAGATGAACGAAGATAAGTCAGCATTATTCAATGTATTGTTTGAATTGCATGCATGAATAGTGTTATGGCAGATTATGTTTTTGCACATTCACGTATAAATGCAAATTACAAAGTATCAAAGGGCGTACTTGATTATAAAATAAAAAATAAAATAGAGTGCTTCGAAATTAATAAAGTAAATCCCATCCACCGGAAATTTTCAACTACTGAACTTTTTATACATCAAATCGTTGTGCCAGTTTCTCACTGAATTAATAATGGAAAATATAGAATCAAATCTCCTTGCATTAGTTACCCAGTAATAGATACTGTTAACGTGCATAGTGTTGTGGGCTTTAGGCCTAATTAGATTACTTGTATAGCACACATTCTTATACTACACTTTTACTTGTACTGCACTTATATGTCTCCTATATAAAGGCACTCATGTATATTCTTTCATTTGAGAAATACAATACAATTATTCAGTATTTCTAACATGGTATCAGAGCCATTACTCTAATCGTTTGGTGTGCCGCTCTTAAGCAGTCTTGTCTTCTTGGGTGTCATCCACTGCAGCCGTTGTTGTGAGCAGCACCACTGGCTCCACTGCGACTCCAGTACATCAAAGACCACTGCCTTGTCGCCACCACCACTTCCGCTTCTCCGATCAGACCACAGATTGCACCATCAGAAAGTAATCTCTCTGATCTGCCTTTCTGTGAAAATATCGTCTTCATCGGACCTTTCACGCGCCTCCACACACCGCTACAATTCTCGGCGTTAATATCACGCGCCGCCAATCCTCTTCACGCTCCGCCACGCGCCTACACGCGCCAGAGCTCGGTCCGCTGACTTCATCAATTGCGCGACGTCAACCCTAGTGACATCATCAAGCCACATCATCACTGCTTGCGTCAGCTTGCTTACGTTAGCGTTCACATCATCACGCTAACGTCATCACCGTTGACCGCCGCCTTTAACTGTTGACTTTTTTGTCGGGTTGACTTTTTGCAGTCCAGGTGCTCCTTATCCAGTTTTTCGCGTAGATTTCACTTTTGCAGATTTTGCTTCTAAATGAAGAATAAGGACAGGTATTCTTCTTTTTGTTATAATCGTCGCCAACAATCCAGCAAACGTTTTGGCCACAATATTGAGACTTGCTATCATCGCAACAGATCAGCTGTTTCAATTTCTGCTGCTACTGTTGCTAACACTGAGAGTGTCCAACCAATGGCTCCCGTCTCTACACAGTCTAAGTCTTCAGAATGCACTTTCACCATGTCTACAGATGACCTTAAAAACATCATCACCAATGTCATTCGTATGGTTGGTAATGCATCTTATTTCTCTTCTCTCTCAACTTTATCTGGTATGTCTCCTTCCTCTTGGCTTATGGATTCCACTTGTTGCAATCACATGACGCCTCACTCGTCCTTATTTTCTGAACTTAAACCTGCACCGCACTCTCTTAATATTCACACAGCAAATGGTTCCACAATGTCTGGTCATAATATAAGTTATGTTTCGACTTCCAACCTCTCAGTTCCTGGGGTCTTTAATATTCCTAACCTTTCTTACAATTTATTTTCTGTGGGACAATTAGCTGAGTTGGGTTATCGCATTATATTTGATTATTTTGGGTGTATTGTGCAGGATCTGAGGACAAGACAGGAGCTTGGGACCGGTCCCAGAGTTGGGCATATGTTTCCCGTGGACAATCTTCGTCTTCCACTTGTTGCTCCTGTTTCTGTTGCTACAGCTACTACAGTTTCTTTAATTCCTTCCCTTGCACTTTGGCATGCTCGACTTGGTCACGCATCTTCCTCTCGGGTACAGCAATTGGCTTCTAGAGGTTTGTTAGATTTAGTGTCTACATAAAATTTTGATTGTGTTTCATGTCAGTTAGGAAAACAACCAGCTTTGCCTTTCAATACTAGTGAATCAATATCCACTGATATCTTTGACCTTATTCATTCTGATGTTTGGGGGCCTTTCTTTGTCTCTAGTATTGGTAGGTCTCGATATTTTGTTGTCTTTGTTGATGATTACTCTCGCTATAGCTGGATTTTTTAATATGAAACATCGTTCTGAATTATTGCAAGTATATTCTAATTTTGCAAAAATGGTTGAAACTCAGTTTTCCAAACGCATCAAAATTTTTCGATCTGATAATGCTCTTGAGTACACTTAATATGCTTTCCAAGCTATTTTACATTCCTATGGCATTGTTCATCAACTAACTTGTCCAGGTACCTCTCAGCAAAATGGTAGAGCCAAACGAAAACTTCGTCATATTCTTGGCACTGTTCATGCTCTCCTTCTCTCTGCCAAAGTATCTGCTCCTTTTTGGGGTGAAGCTGCTCTTCATGTTGTTCATGCTATTAATCACATTCCAAGTCCTGTTATCCAAAATCAAACTCCAAATGAGCGCCTTTTTGGGTCACCTCCAGACTATCACCACCTTCGCTCCTTCAGTTCTGCTTGTTTCGTTCTTCTTCAGCCACATGAGCATAACAAACTTGAGCCTCGGTTAAGGCTTTGTTGTTTTCTTGGCTATGGCGAAACTCAAAAAGGGTATCGGTGTTATGATCCTATCTCTCATCGTCTCTGTATCTCCCGCAATGTTGTCTTTTGGGAACATCGTTTCTTTGTCGAGCTCTCTCACTTCCGTGCCTCCCTATCTTCCTCCTCTGTCTTAGATCTTTTTCCAGATGAGGCACATATTCCTTCTGTAGCTGCTCCTGATCCTCCTGTAGTTGCTCCTGATTCTCCTGTAGACTTCTTTGTCCAACCACTAGATATCATTGATCCCTTTCCTAGTTCACCCTTTAATGAACAGGTGGAAGATGAACAGGTCGAAGACGAGCTACCTAACCCCAACCCTGAGCTTGGGTCCCCTGCTCCTGCTCCACCTGAAGATCTTGCACAAGGCATTCCACCTCATCACTCAACTCGGGTGAGATCCATTCCTGCACATTTACTTGACTATCATTGTTACATTACCCTTGCTACACTACACGAGCCTCACACCTATCATGAGGCTTCCACTGACCCTTTATGGCAGATTGCAATGAAAGAGAAACTTGATGCATTATCTAAAAACCATACTTGGGATTTGGTGACACTCCCCCCTGGGAAATCTGTGGTTGGTTGTAAGTGGATCTACAAGATTAAGACTCGCTCTAATGGGTCCATTGAGCGCTACAAAGCTTGACTTGTTGCAAAAGGTTTTACACAAGAGTATGGGATCGATTATGAAGAGACCTTTGCTCCAGTTGCTCGTATCTCATCTGTCCGTGCCCTCTTAGCTATTGCTACTACCAGTAAATGGGATCTTTTTCAGATGGATGTCAAAAATGCATTCCTTAATGGGGATTTAAGTGAAGAAGTTTATATGCAACCTCCTCCTGGTCTCTCTGTTGACTCCAACAAGGTTTGTCACCTTCAACATGCACTTTATGGCCTTAAAAAAGCTCCACGAGCTTGGTTTGTCAAATTCAGCTTTACCATCTCTCGCTTGGGTTATATGGCCAGTCATTATGATTCTGCCTTATTTCTTCGTCGCACTGACAAAGGCACTATTTTACTTCTTCTGTATGTGGATGATATGATCATAACTGGTGATGACCTCAGTGGCATTCAAGAACTCAAGGATTTTCTCAGTCAGCAGTTTGAGATGAAAGATCTTGGACATCTCAGCTACTTCTTGAGTCTTGAAATCACTCATTCTACAGATGGACTTTATATTACTCAAGCCAAGTATGCCTCTGAACTCTTGTTTCGAGCTGGACTTACTGATAGCAAGACTGTTGACACTCCAGTTGAGCTTAATGCGCATCTGACTTCTTCAGGAGGGAAACCATTGTCTAATCTCTCTCTTTACAGACGCTTGGTTGGCAGCCTAGTTTATCTCACTGTCACTCATCCAGACATTTCCTATGATATTCACTAGGTGAGCCAGTATCTGTCTGCTCCACGATCGACTCATTATACAGCTATTCTGCGCATTCTTTGATACCTAAAGGGCACTCTCTTCCATGATCTTTTCTACTCTGCTCAGTCTTCTTTTATTCTCCGTGCATTTTCTGATGTTGATTGGGCAGGAGATCCCACTGATCGCAAGTCCACCACTGGTTATTGCTTTCTTCTTGGTTCTTCTCTGATTTCTTGTCGAAGTAAGAAACAAACTCATGTGGCCCACTCCAGTACTAAAGCAGAATATCGTGCCCTTGCTAATACCACATTTGAGCTCCTTTGGCTACGATAGCTTCTCAAAGACTTAGGTGTGTCTACATCCTCCGCTACTCCTCTTTATTGTGACAACCAGGGTGCCATTCATATTGCTCACAATGATGTCTTCCATGAACGGACTAAACACATCGAGATCAATTGTCATTTTATCCATTATCATTTTGTCCATGGTGCTCTCAAGCTGATCTCAGTCTCCTCTAAAGATTAACTTGCAGATATCTTCACCAAGTCACATCCTAAAAGACGCCTTCGTACTTTGGTTGACAAGCTCAAGTTGGTCTCACATCCACCTTGAGTTTGAGGGGAGCTATTAACGTGTATAGTATTGTGGACTTTAGGCCCAACTAGATTACTTATATAGCATACATTCTTGTACTACACTCTTACTTGTACTGCACTCATATGCCTCCTATATAAAGACACTCATGTATATTCTTTCATTTGAGAAATACAATACAATTATTCAGTATTTCTAACAGATACGATGTAGTCATGTACAGATAAAGACTATAAAAGATGTTAAATTTAGCAAACTATACGTACCTAGATGTAGATGGAACCCCTAGTAAGTGCAATTTGCCTCGTCCATATATTCAGTGTCTTCATCTCTAAACCAACGCAATAGAATTATTAATAAAGGTATTAACCATGTAAGGTGTAGCAATTATATATATTCCAAGAATAGTAAGTTGTGTAGCAAAATTAGGACTGGCAGCCAATCATTATATACGTACATTATGACCATAAGATATCTTAGATCAACACTGCAAGAAGATTAAAGTTAAATAAGAAGCTGAAATATGCTCTTACAGTCTTACTATTAAAAAAAAGTACAGAATAAATTTACTTTTTTATGGCTTATTTCGGGGGCTAACTTTCAGATAAATCACATTATCAGCTATTGCCATAAGAGAAGTCATGTTAACAAATGTAATTATGATACGTGAATCACAATATTATACACACACTTTGAACGAAAAGCAAACCTGCAAAGATCATATAAACATTATAATATACAGTACATGCACATGGCTCAAAAAATAACCGAACTAGTTGCTCTCTTAACGTACGTACGTGGTCATTTTTTTAATAAGTATATACTAGCCACCACAAAATGAATAAATCAATAAAAACTACGTTAGCCATTGGTGTGAAAAGGATATCAATGAGTCGGAAATCCATCAAATACATTTTTCTTTTTTTCTTTTTCTTTTTTTGACATCAGAAATCCAACAAACACTTAATAGGATTAGAATGAGGATAAAATTATAATTAGGTCTATGCAAGATTTGGGTTAACATATTTGCGAGAATGTGGGCGACAGCAAAATCACACTAATGGGTGAGTCGCTAGTGTGAGTGAAACCAATATTGTATTGGACCACCGGCACCATGTGGGACTCCAAAAATACCTTTTCCGTGCGCTTCAACCACTCTTTGTGAAGTAGACGCGCTTTTGGACCCCCATCCCGTTCCTATATATACCCACCTTCCATACCATTCTAACTCAAGGTTGTGGGATTATTTTATTCCAACATTGATATTTTCCCATGGCGATTCAGAAAGTGTTTAGCGTTGTTTTCTTTGCTCTATTGGGCTTAGGTATTTGTTCTGCAACTCGAGCCCTTCTTACGCTCCAAAATGGAAATGTGCATGTGGGCTATGGCACTGTTGTTCATGGAGCTGTAGGAGAACACGGGGGTACTGGTGCTGGCTATGGAGGTGGTGCAGGGAGTGGAGAAGGTGGTGGTGCAGGATATGGAGGTGCGGATGGACATGGTGGTGGTGGTGGCGGTGGAAGTGGAAGTGGAGGTGGAGGTGGAGGTGGGGCAGCTGGTGGTGCTGCTGGATATGGAAGTGGTGGTGGGGAAGGAGGTGGTGCTGGATATGGTGCAGGTGGAGAACATGGGGCTGGATACGGTGGTGGAGGTGGTGGAGGAAGTGGTGGTGGTGGTGGTGCTGCTGGATATGGTGCAGGAGGAGAGCATGGTGCTGGTTATGGAAGTGGTGAAGGAGGAGGTGCTGGTAGCGGCTATGGTGCTGGAGGAGCAAGTGGTGGTGGATATGGTGGAGGAGGTGGCGGTGGGAGTGGCGGGGGCGGTGGAGCAGGTTATGGTGCAGGAGGAGCAAGTGGGGGTGGGTATGGCAGTGGTGAAGGAGCTGGAGGAGGTGCTGCTGGTGGTCATGGTGGTGGTGGTGGAGGTGGCGCTGGTTCTGGCGGCGGCGGTGGCGGTGCCTATGGTGCAGGAGGAGCACATGGGGGTGGATACGGAGGAGGCAGTGGGAGTGGAGAGGGTGGTGGCCATGGTGGCTACGCCCCTTAAAATTTCTTCTCTATATCAGAATGCGTCTCTTACTCTAATATGAACGAAAAAAATAATAATAAGATTAGCATGGGTAAGATGATAGCTTATAATTCATAAGTATTGTATGAATGCCGGATTAATGCTCTCAAGAAGCTGTATTTAATTATTATGACTAATGAATATGCATTCTTCTTTTTCTGCTTTTAATTTATGATTGATGCATTTAAATAATCAAAATCTCAACTGAATTAGTGTAAATAAAATAAGAAATAGATGTGAGTACTGTACCAAAGTTAATTACGTGCATGGTAATAATAATCATTCTAAAAGGCTTTTACGAATGTAACTACATTTAAACTACCCACTAGAAAATTGGAAAATCTTATAACATATTCGTTACACCCTCAATACATATTATTAGGGCTGTCCACGGGTCGGGCCGGGTCGGTTTTGGACCCAACCCGGACTCGACCCGCCGGAGTCGGGTGGAGGGGCGGAGGAACCCGAAACCGACCGCCGGAAAAATCGGTCGGTTCGGTTTCGGGTGATGGTTAGCGTCGGTCGGGTCGGGTCGGTTGCCGGAATTAAAAAAGGCATCGAAATCGGAAAAAAAGAGTCGCCGGAATCTGGAATATTCGCCGGAAACTGGAAAATCTCGCCGGAAACTGGAAAAATCTCGCCGGAAACTGGATTTTTTTAATGAAATCTGCATTTTTTTTGCTAGAAATTGCTGGAATTTGGCCGAATCTAGCTAAATCCCACTAGATCTAGCCGGATCTAGTCGAGATCTCGCCGGATCTGGCTTGTTTTTGCAGGATTTGGCTGGATATTTTTTTAGCTTCGGTCGGGTTCGGGTTGCTCGAGTTTTGGAGATGCAAACCCGCCACTCAACCCGCCGGTGTCGGTTTTTGAGAACGGAAACCCGCCGCCGACCGACTGGACCTTCGGTTCGGGCCGGAATCGGGTCGGCGTCGGGCGGTTTGGCCGGGTTGTCGGGTTCCGGTCGGGTCTGGACAGCCCTACATATTATCTTATGAAATCATATTTTAAAAACTTGATTTCAGCGCATATGGCAGTGTGTATATTATGAGTGTGTAATAAAGAGTATCTGACTATCATTACTCCAAAAAAAAAATACAAGTGACTATTGTTTATGCAAGAGTACACTATTTTGTGACCACCAATGCACAAAATAAATTTCACAACTTTTTCCATAACATTTGAGGTGAAAAGTTGTAACAATTGTAACATTACTTTTATATGAGACCATCAATAATATCGTTTTGGCTACGATGCAAACTACACTCCTAAAGTTAGGACGGTTTTAAATTTTACATCCTGAAGATTTAGAATTTGGATTTTACTCCCTGAAAATTTAGAATTTAGATTTTACCACCTGAAATTATATTTTATTTGTATCAACAGCCCTTTCATTTATATTTTCCATTAAGTGTCACATAAACTTATCATGCGTACTTAGTTTGTTCAATAAAATGATGCCATATTATTTTCAAATAAAATGTCATGGCATAATGAAAATTATGTGACATCATTTTATTAGACGAACTAAACACGCGTAGTAAGCTTATGTGGCACTTAACAAAAAATATAAATAGAATGGCTGTTGATGCAAAAAATAAATAAATAAAAAAGAAACATTTTGGAGTAAAATTTAAATTCTAAAATTTTAGAGTGTAAAATTCAAAGATCCCAAACTTTAAGAGTATAGTTGCACTTTAGCCTATCATTTCTACTGTACACCAATCATAATTTGTCATTTCAACATAAAAAATAAAAACATTTTGAAATTTGTTGTGTATTTAGACTTTTTGTTTTGAAACACTCTTAGGGTCCATTTGAGAACAGCTTATTTAGCTTTGCTGAAAGTGTGTTAAAGTATACTTGTACCTTGAAAAAAGTGAAAAAAAAAAAAAAGTGAGAAAATATGAAAAAATGTAATGTATTAAAAAGCTATACATAAAAGATAAAAGATAAAAATTAAAAGCTAAAAATTGAAGTTGAAGCCAAACACACTATTAATGTGCCTTTCAGAGATTAGAGAACTCGGACTAAGAATCTCTTCTTGGTACTCATTTGGGAGTTCACAAATAGGCTTTATCCTCCCCTTCTCTCCTCTTTACAATTATTTGACCAAAAAAAAAAAGAAGAAGAAGATAAATTACACCAATTTCAGTAAAGATATCATGAAATGACACTACCTCCAAACCATTCACAAAATAACACTCCTCTTTGGATTTGACAAATAAGTTCATGTCTAACTTTCCTAACATAATATTTTATTTTATTATTTTTAAAATCATACCAAAAATATGGAAACAAAATGACATTCTCCCTTAAGGTTTTTATAAATAATACTATCCTTGAAGTTTATATAAATTAGTAGGCATAATTTTCATTGTTATTTGATTTTCTTCCCTTAGACATGCATGAGCTTGCATGTTATCTTCTTAGTTAACATTGCAATTTCATACTCCCACAATAAAATTGCTTGAAACAAACATCTTTTTCAAATGGTTTTCAAAATAAAATGGTTTCAAAATTTGTTTACGAAAAGTGTTCATAATTTTTTTTTAAAGAGGGTTTAAATTCAAAAGTGTTATCAAAGTTTTCTAAAGAAGTTTTTCCAAGAGGTTTTATTGAAAATTCATGAGAATTTCACTAAAAACCCTTCCAGGGAATTTTTTCCACCAAAAACTCATGAGATTTTTCCTAAATTCCCTTTCCCATAAAAAACTTGGGATTTTTCAACAAAAGTGCCTTGAAAAAACCCTTTATTTTGCGTAAGTATTTATTTGGAGGCTAGTTTGAAATTGCCATGTTACTTTAAAAAATGGATGTAAGCTATGCTTAACTCCATATTCCATTTAATATATACATGCTAAGTTATGTTCAATTGTTCATGCACTTTATTTCCAAGAATAAGTTGTACATACTTACATGCTCATGCATTTCACATGTGATCTCTTAGAATAGATTTATGTGTTCACATGCTCACATGCTTATGCATTTCACATGTCATCTCATAAGGTAATTAATTATAGATGTTCACATGTTCTCAAAATAAATCAAATGTCAAATGCTTCAGTTCTCTTTTAAATGTTGAACCTTAGAACTAATTTTAAAACAAGATACTATTCATTAGGATAGGCATTATAAGGTGTCTAACATCTTCCCTACACAACTGAATTTCCAAAGCCATATCTTTGATTGGACACATTTGTCTACCTATTTAGTTTAAGAACCCTTAGAAAAGCCCTTAAGTGGGCCACCATATATAATTGAATTTGCTCAATTACTCCTTTTCACATATTTGTACACTTAATATCTATCCAACATCACATATATAGTTACTATTTATTTACTTACATGTTGCATACAATCATTCAAGCATGTCAATTAAAGAACTTTTTTTTTGGCTTAAATCTCATTAAGTGGCTATTAAGGGTAATTTAATTTAATTAAGGTTCAAATTGGTGCAGGGAACCACATGGGAGCAGTTGGATAAGGATAGGGCATGCATGGAGGGAATAAAAACATGGGGAAATATGTTTGTCTCCTCTTGTTGTTCTCATCTCATGTCTCCAGTGACTCCTCTCGTGATGGGAATATGTACAAAATTCCCAGATTTGTGAGGTGCAAAAAAAAAAAAAAAATATATATATATATATATATATATATACACGCCAAATAAAAATAATCACACACAAGAAAGTGTTTATATGATTCAGCAATTTGCCTACGTCCACGGAGTTGCAAGGATTTCACTATTCTCAGGGAAAAAATACAAAGTACGGCAATACAATTTTCTCTCTCAAAACAACATAAAACCTTAATCTCCAAAACAACAGTTTTTATATCCTACGCACAGGATTCACAATGGGCCACAAAATGGGCCAAGCCTCAGAAAATCCTCTGCTCCATGGACTAAACCTTAGAAAATCTTCCATTAAAAAATGTAACAATATTATTTCGGATCGGATCATAATCCAGATCAAACACAACTAGACTCCACATAGCCCAACATCTCAGTCTTTGGCGATGTGGTTGGCATCGTCTCTGATGTCTCTTTGTTGGGGCTGGATTTTGCACAGTGTTAATTTTTCAGGTGATTTGGGTTTTAATTTTTTATTATATTAGGTATTTATCAGGGCGTGATTTTCTGTGTCATACTCTATTTTTTTGTGTAAAATCTAATGTGTGACTTTACTACTGGAGAATAAATAGTGCAAACAAGGCTTCTTTTACGCTCTGTTTTTTTCGTTGGAAAACCTTCTATAAAGATAATTTTCCACATTTTCCAATGTTTGGTAACATAAAAAAATATTGGTCCACGAAAAATTATCTTTAGTCAACGGAAAACTCTTATAAAAATAAGGCTTATTTTCTGTAGGTTGTTTTCCAAAAAAAAAATTTGGAAAACAATCTCTCTCTCACACAGTGCATAGCTCCTATAAATACTATCTTCTTCTAACCTAGGAAAAAAAATTTCTTTCTCTCATTCAGCCTATCTCACAATAAACTCTCTCACTTCTTCTCCTCCCTTTGTTTTTTCTCTCTTCTCACACCCTCACTGTCACCCCCTCTGGCCTCTTCTCTTCCCACAGATTTCTCTCTCTATCTGCCTCTCTTCTCTTTTTTCTCCCTATTTCTTCTCCCCTCTATAACACCGTTCTTTAATAAGTTTTTTATTTTCTCCTCACAAATCGATCAACGGTTCTATAACAATTTTTGGCATATTTATCAAACTATTTGTATTGGATTAGTTTGCTAGTAAAACTATTTGGCCCATGTGGCATTTTGAACTATTTAAAATGGAACTTAAGGTTATAATGGTTATTTTGAATTATGTACGTTACTGTTCATATACATGAGCAAGATGAGTATTTGAAATCATGAAAATTGGATAGGTAATTTTAATTGCATCCGTTGTCAAAATTTTAGTTTGAAAACCAAATTCAATCTTTTTTTTTCTTTTTTTTTTTACATTAGGTGGGTTTACACAATACACATATTATACATGTTTTAAATTATACAAGAAATATTATAAAAACTGTAGATACCAAATACCATAAAACATTCTCAAGCCCATTTTTCAAGGTTATTACCAAACACCAAAAAATGATATAGTTTTCCAGAAAATGCTTTCTGAAAATGAATCATTTTCCAGAAAACGTTAATGCCGTAACAAACAGAGCGTTACACTAGGTTTGGATTGAATTTAATGTCATCCCAAAACAAACCCATTCCAAACCTATTTTCTGCTCGATACCTACCATATGGCAATTTGTGACTACCTCATGGGTTATTTGTGCCCAACCCGATCTACAGTTAGCGATAAAAAAAAAAAAATAAATAAATAACGACAGTAAGATTTCAAAAATGCACAAAGAGGATTTGAATTCCTGATCTGCAAAGGTTGGCAACTATATAGGTTCTTTCCTTAAAACTTGCAGAATAGATTTTTTTTTTTTTTTTTCTTATTGGACTATGGTCCTAACATATTTTTCACAACATTTTGTCGGTCATGGTTAAAGTGATGTTGTGATCAAGTATGATTGGTAATTGAAATGATGTTTAGGTATATAATAAAAATGATATTCAAATGGGATGAGGAAGACAGCAATCTGCAATAAATATATATATATATATATATATATTTATATATATGAGAGAGTCGTAAATGAGAGGTTGTGATGGCACAATAAATTGGTTGTTATTGTGGGCTATGAGGAACTCTCCAATGGAAGGAATTTGCCTGAGAAAGTGGGTTTGAAGTCACTGATCATTGTGCTTTTGGGATGAGGAAGACATCGATTGAGTATAATGGAAATTTGTTAATAAGTTGGTTGGGAGATTTGTCAACTTAATTATTGAGGGTCACATGTAAACAACCTGACTGATAACTTTTTATTTATTTATTATTAATTCGATAGTTAGAAAATAAATAAGGAATTTGAATCTTGAAAATCTTTATTAGAAACACAAACAAAAAAAAAAAAAATTGTTAGTTTAGCTACAACGCTCTTGTCACATGACCATTAACTTAAACCTTCAACTTGGATGGTAGAGTGTTATTTGCCACATTTGTTATAATTAGGATTACAAGTTTTCACAGTTTGGAATGCAAAGTGAAAACATGTAAAGGGTTTCTTCGAGTTCTTTGTATTTTAAATATCTTAATTTGCTCTTAGATCTAATTACATTCATTTTTAGGCCTAAAGAAAAAATTAATGTGAGACTTTTTTATATATTTAAATAATATTTTTTTTGACTTTATAATATTATTTTAGATTTATTCTTACAGCTTTTTGAGATGCATCACTTAATAGTTTAACCTATCCAGGAAAAAAATATATGAATTCATCATAACTCAATGAATTACTGCTAACAAAACCAAGAATAGTTTTATACTAAAAAATAGAGTGAAATTTAGTAAAGAGGGATTAAATGTTAAAAAGATATTTATTTAATATTCCTATAAATAAATTTAGATATTATAAAATAAAAGTTTAGAGTTTTTTTTTTTTTTTTTTTTTTTGGGAAACAAAAAGTTTAGAGTTTGAAGCATAAAATTGATTTGACAAAAATAAATTCTTGTGTGAATTTATCTTTGTAAGCATCCAACTTCGATTGGATTTAATAAATGCCACAATTAAGAGAACTTTTTAGTGATAGAGAGATTGCAATAAACATGAAAGTAATAACTAAGCATAAAGTAAATTGGATTGAAAACTAAGAAATTGTGATTACAACTGAAAACTTATAAGTCTACTTAAACTAAATCAAAAGGCACAACTTGATGAAAGCTTACTTCAATCTAATTTAAGATCACTTGAATACAAATTTTGAAGATCACTAAATTGACTACATGAAGATTTCTCACACTAATCCTACTAGAAGCATTATCCTATATCTAAGAAGGCATGATCTCTTTAAGAAGTTCTCTCGTTCTCTTTGATGTGCTTGGTGATCCTTTTTTCATGCAAAAGCCCTCTTTTTATAGGCATTGATAGTAGTTATTTTCAGCCCATAAATTTACCTCATAAAGCAATGGAGCGAGTGATTATCACTTATTTGTAACAATTAACTACCATATCTTTCATGTCATGACAAGTATCATCTAGTTATTATATCCTTGACAAGTGTCTCAAATTTTTCTAATACGATGAACAAGTTCCTTCCACATAGCATTTTTTTTTTTCCTTTTTTTGCGAAGACACACATACCATGATTACCAAACTAAGAGCATCCACAGCAGTGAAGCTATTTTTTTTAGCTATTTGACACCACAAAAAGCTACTTTATCTATTTTACCTATTCATTTTACAAAACATCCAGCAGCAGTGGATTTATTTTAGCTTTCAATACAATAAAATAATATAAATATCACAATAAAATAATATATCTACTATAATAAAATAATACATCCCACTACCCAAAAAACACCACAAACCGCACAATCCACAACCACTGCCAACCAAGAACAACCACCCAACAACAACTAGCAAGCCAAAAACAACCACCCACAACCACTGCCAAAAATCCAAATTAGCCAAAAACCAACACACAAATCACCACGAAACCCAGAGAAACAACTGGGGTATTAAGTTTTTAACTATTGTGATATATCTAGAGAGAAATTCTCTATTCTAGGTTCTGGGGTTGCTTTGTTTGGGTTTTGAGGAAGGTTAATTAGAAAGAAATAAACCATTTAGGGACAAAGATTGGTTTTGTGTCCTCAAACAATGTCGGCAATGGAGGTGGGTCGGCAATGTCGGCAGCAAGGGGAGGTGGGTCGGCAGCGTGGAGGACTGGGCGAGATGGAGCACAAATCGGAGAGAGAGAACTGGCGGCGTGGAGGACTGGGCAATGAGGGAGAGAAAAAAAAAAGCATCTGAAGGAAAAAGGAAGAAAGAAGAGAAGCCAGAGAGAGAAAAAGAAAGAAAAGATAAAATAGTTTTTTAATGAGAAAAGAGAGAGAGTTTAATATTTTTTTTTTTTTTTTTAGTTGCTACAGTGCACAACCATTTATGGTTGTGCACTATAGCAAGTAACTAAAAAATTTTAGCTATGGCTCCACTATTGTAACATGCATTTTTGTGTTTTGGTAAAGCTAAAATAGCTATATATCTATTTAGCTTCATTGCTACGAATGCTCTAACACATGTCATGCCTACCAAGTCACATGTGTCATTGTTTCTAGCTTAACAAGTGGCTTTGTGAAATAATTAATATAATATAAGAAACCATATTTTTGGTCTTACCCTTTAAAATTATTTTTATGGTATAAACAAAACCTTGTTCATATTTTTATTGGTCCATTATCTAAATCAAAAGAAAAGTGTGAGTTCATAATTTAAATAAAATTAAAATTAAAAGGTAATTAGTAATTACTGTGAACGTGAGTTTATAAAAATAATAAAATAATAAAAACAAACAAAAAGAATGTAAAATTAGCTATTGTCAGACTCTAAATCTCTAATGTCAATTTGTTACTCTTTTTTACCATTCCAACATATAAGAAAAATGTTAAACTAAAGGATTGCAGGATTGGGCTCACAGTAATAAAAAAAGAAAAAGAAGTTATGGAATCATTTGCAAATCATTAAATGAGTAATAAACTTGTGTTTAGATGCAACTTAGGGACCTGACAAAAGCGTTAAAATATCTTTTAGAGCATTCTCATCACGTGTGCCAAATGCCAAATATTTGGCATTTGGCACACCAAATACCTCATGAGGTGTTCTATATTCTATAAATTTTGACACATGTGAACAGTACCGTTCCATTTTTGGAATGGTACAGACAGATGTACTATAATAAAAAAATACTTTTTTATTCCATTTCTCTCTCTTCATTTATGACTCTTTCTTCTCTCTCTTTCTTTTTCTTCTTTCTTTCTCCGCCTCACTTCATCTTCTCAGTTCACCTCTCTTCCTTTTTCTTTTTTTCTTCTTCTTTCTTTCTCCAGAACCTCCACCTCTCCCTTTTTCTTGCCTTTTTTTTCCCCTTTTTTTCTTTTCTGTCACTTTCTCAAGCGCCTTCTCTATCTTTTTTTTTTCCCTGTCACTCTCCTTCTCTGTCTTTTTTTTTTCCTCCGCCTAGGCCGTTGCCATTGAGATCGGCAGTCACTGTGGAGTTCGGCCTCGCCATGGAGTTCAGCCTCGCCGATAAGGCCGTCGCCGTGGAGATCTCTGATTCTGATCTCCCTCTTTTTTTTTTCCTTCGGTTGTGGATTCCATGTGATTTTGATTATGGGTGAGTTGGTTCTTTTTCAAGCTCTTTTTTTTGGGATAGTTTTGTGTTGATTTTGGGGATTTTTTTAAAAGTAGTATTGGGTGGTGGTGGCGGCTGGTGGATTTTTGTTGGTGGTGGCGGGTTTTAGCTGTGGGTGGTGGTGGCGGATTGTGCTTGGGTATGGTGGTGGCAGGCTGTGCTGTGTATGGTGGGGTTTTGTTGAAGGTTTTGAGTTTTTTTTTCTCTCTTTTGTTGAGGTTTTGTTGAGGTTTTTGGATTTGAAATTTGTTGGAGGACCGGTGATTGTGGTTGTAGTTTGTGGCGGTGGTTGTAGCGGTGGTTCTTGGTTCTTGGTTGGTGGTGATTGCCGAGCTGTGTGTTTATATATTGTTGGGTTTTGAGTAAATATATTATTTTAATTTGTTGTATATATTATTTTAATGTTTAGAATGAAAAAATAGAACATCTGATAAATGTTGTATTGTAAAATGATGTGGTAAAATAGTAAAGTAGGTTTTTGGTGTGTTAAAATGACATTTTTTATGAGAGAGCTGATGAGAATGCTCTTACATGAGCATTGTAGAGAGGGAAAATTCCCGACCTATCACAAGCTGACACGTCACAATATTATAATATTAACTGCTACGTACGGTCATACCAAATATTTCTTAAAAAAAAAAAAAAAGTCATACCAATTACGCAAATATTTTCTTCTCAAAAAAAGAAAAAAAGAAAAACGCAAATATTTAATAAAGATAAAGAAGAAGTGTACGTTTGTCGAGACATACATATACTCTATCTAAGAAAACAAAAGTTGCTTGTTACTTTTTTTTGAGGGGCGAGTTGCTTGTTACTTAATGCTATATAGCTGCAATATTTACATTAATGAATAGTAGAACATTATATTTTTAATGATCGAGTCATGAACTAAAGATTCAAATGTGGATAAAAAGAAAGAAAGTTAAAATGTAAAACTGATCCTTTAATTTTTTTTCATAATTCATTTTAGTCATCTAACTTTGCTTTTGTTCATTTCAATCCTCTAAATTTCATATTTATTCAATTAAGGCATTTTCGTTAACTTTTGTTAAAATTTTTTGAAAAAAAAAATCTGAAAAATATTTTACTTGTTTGACTTATTTTGAACCGAGAAATTTAGTCGTCTACAAGCATATAAGTGGAGGCGCCACATAGCCTCCAGGGGATTCAAATTAATAAACCCCCTCACTTGGGACCAAAAAAAAATTATATTTAATTTTTTATAATTCTTTTTGTTTTTCCCACTCTAAAAGAAAATTTTGAATAGGAAAGAAGTCCAACAAATAAACAAATTCAACACCAACCATTATCTTTGTTTAAAAGATCTTAAAAAAAAAAAAAAAACTAATTTGATTTAAAATCTAGGGAAAAAAATAGCAAGCAAAACAACAAAAATTAGTAATTTGTCGATCTTAAATCTCAGAAAAAAACAATTAAGTGGGCAAAAAAGTGTAAATACTAAAAAACTATTAAGTGTGAGGTAATGGAAGTGAGGACTAAAGAAATGTTTTTACTTATTTAATGATTGTATTGTTGTGTTAAATTATTAATAAAGTAATACAAAAGACAACAAAATTTTTTCTTAATGAATTAAAAAGACCAATAAGTTGTCAAAGTTGAGTTAAATTGTTAAATAAAATAATTGAATGATTAAAGACAAAAACTAACAAATAATAAATTAAAGTATTCCAAGCAATTATAATTAAAGTTCACTTAACAAAAATAATTAATAACTTTATTATAGTAAAAGATTTTTTTTAGAATAAAAAATTATTAATTATTAATAGACGATTTCCAAGATTAAATCTTAGTAACAATAATTATATTTTCATTATACTAAGAAACAATATGTCAAATGAACTTATAGTTTATCATTTATTCTTTTGCTAGTACTATAAATAAATAATTTCTGATAACGAAACCATGTGTATCACAATATTCATCTCAAAAAATCTCATACCTAAGGTTTATTTTTTAAAATAACTCTTGTTGACTTGAAAAATCTTCCTTCGGATCATGAGTTATGAGAAAAGATCTCATCTTGTCATCCTAATAATCAAAATAAAATAAGAAAATATTATTTACAAGAAGATCTTTGTTAATCTCTTCAACATGAATTTGAATGACACCCCTAAAAAAATTTCTAGGCGCTGCCACTGACATATATACATTGCTCTTACATGGGTTCAGATCAATAAGTGAATCAAATCAAGAAGAATAGTCAAACAATCATATAGCAATGAGAGAGAGAGAGAGAGAGAGAGAGCCAAACCTCATGGCTAAGAAGAAATCTGCAATGGTCCAAAACAAAATTGCACAAATCTAAAAGAAACAATAGAGAAAGTTTAAAGAGACAAACTCTTTTTATTCGACTAAATTGCAATTTATACCCTTAAAGTTTGGGGTGATTTTGTTATTGTCCATTAAAGTCACAAAATTCGGATATGTACCCTTAACGTTACATATTTTTTGGATTTAAGCCATTCCCTCCATGTGTCGTAATGAGGTGTTCGTTGCTTGAGATATTAGGGGGGTAAAATGCATCCGTCTTAACTCAAAATGGAATAATTCTATGAATCCAAAATATGAGACATTAGGGTGTAAAATCAAAATTACCAAAAATTTTAAGGGTGCAATTGTAATTTGGTCAAAATAATATCCGGCATGGCTTTGATAGGGTTCAAAATGATGTAGTTTTGAATAAAACAATTGGCGTCATTTTGAGCTTAGTTGGCACTTAATTAACACCTCATTACATCACATTAACATGATGACTTAAATCATAATCAAAACAATACATAATATTTGGATTATGGCTCCATATTTTGAAAGTTTAGGGGGTGTCAAAATTACCACAAACTTTAAGGATGCCCATTGTAATTTAGTCTTTCTATTTTTTAAAGGCAAGGGGTAGCAGGGTTCGAGCAATTATATATATAAATATATATATATTCTATTTTTTCATCAATTGACTAATATTAAGAATTTAATTAAAACCTTTAAATGAAAATTAAGAGATAATTATATGGGTTAAAACTTGGGGATCTTATTTTACTTGAGAGCCTTAGGCTATTGTCTCAGTTGTGGATAATTATAGAATCCTTAAGGAGTACCATAAATGTATACTCTCTCTTACATACATAATAGTGAGTTTTAATAATTAAATTTATGATGGAACCTACCATTCATATAAGAGAGAGAAATATGCATTTATAGTACTCTTCGAACATTTTATAACTTTTCGTGTCTAATGGGTGATCTGCCTTGCTAGCTAGCTTTCGATCTACTATTATTCATAATAATGAAGCACCTTAGATCTATGGGCAAAAGGGAGTCGACGGTAGTGGTGCAGTTGCTCACGGTGACCCCACCAAAACCGATTCAACCTTCTACAAAGTCTTATAACGGTAAGATTCCCTTCCTCCCTCAACACAGCAAATAACACTATTCCTCCTCCTCCAATTATTACCCATTAAAAATATCATCCGCTTCTTTTATATGTAGTCAACACGGACATACATAAACAAAAACAAAACAAAAATCCTTCTATCCATGGTCTTAAATACAAAAGAAGTTATGTATCCCAACACTCCCTAGTCAGTCTTCAATTTGTTAAATTAGATTAGTTTTTACACTTCCTTCTCAAGCATCGTTTTCAATATGTCTCTTGAGCAATTAAAAATGAAAGTTAATGTGGAAGAAAGTAAAGATTAAAGGATGTACAGTTTCTTAATAAAAATCAAAAGAATGTATAAAACTTTTTAAAAATTTTGTGCATATGGTCGTATTTTTCATTAGTTTTGTTGAAGTGGGCCCGTGTGTGTGGCTTGAATTGCCACAAGCCTAAGTCAATTACAAGTAAACCAAATACAACTTGTAATAGGAAACCACAAGTCTAAGTCAGTCACAGTTGACCGAATACAATTGATACAAGGAATCCTATATTGCCGACTTAAGCATAGCAATATATAAGTGCTAGTGTGCGGCAATTATAATTGACAATTCCTAAAACCTAGCAGCAACCGCATAAGAAGAATAGTGTTTTCTTTTCTTGTGGGTGAGAGAGAGTTAGGGTGTATTGGGATTTGGGTTTCTAGAGAGTGTTATTGTGCACTATTGTATCTCCCTATTTTTATAGTGAAATTTCTCTGTCGTCGCCGTGGAGGTAAGCAATTTGCCAAACCACGTAAATTCTTGTGTTCTTTGTGTGTGCTTGTTATTTAATTTCCGCTTATTTACTGTTATTGATTTGAGTCCTGGGGTGCTATCTGCACAACAAGTGGTATCAGAGCCAGGTTAGGATTCAATCCTTTTGAATACAGTAAAGATGTCAAGCACAAAGAATGATGTAGAGAAGTTTTGTGGTAAGGGAAATTTTTCTCTTTGGCAAAGGCGGATGAAGGATCTCCTAATTCAACAAGGAGTTCATAAGGCCTTGCTTGGGAAGGAGAAGAAACTGGAAACAATAAAGGGTGTAGAATGGGTAGAGATGGATGAGAAAGCAGCTAGCACTATTCGTCTCAACCTAGGTGATGAGGTCATTCACAACATCCTAGAAGCAAAGGCCACAAAGGAGGTTTAGGAAAAACTAGAAGGTCTTTATATGAGGAAGAATCTGACGAACAAGTTGTATGTGAAGAAGCAACTGTATAATTTGCATATGAAGGAAGGTTCAGATCTGTTGGAGCATCTCAACACGTTTAACATGTTGAATACCCAATTGTCAAGTTTTGGGGTGAACTATGAGGACGAAGATAAAGTGTTACTCTTATTAGCGTCGCTCCCTACATCTTTTGATCATCTAGTGACTACGTTGATGTACGGGAAAGAGACTATAATACTCGAGGAGGTGACTAGTGCTCTCTTGTCACACATAAAGATGAAGCAAGATGGTGATGGTTCTCAGGCTGATGGACTTATTGTAAAGTCTGAGTCAAGCAATAGGGGTAGAAGCAAGTCAAGAGGACGAAACTCCAACAGGAATAGATCACAGTCTAAATCACGTGCAAAGAAAGATTTAGAGTGCTTTTATTGTCACAAGAAAGGGCAATACAAGAATCAGCGCAAAGAGTTGAAAGAGCGTTTAGAGGAGAAGAAGAATGGAAAGAAGCCCCTAGAATCAACTAGTGTTGCTGAAGAAACATCAGATGACAGTGAAGTTGGTGCAGATTTACTTTCAGTTTCATCAGGTAACAATGTTCTATTGGAATCTTGGGTTTTAGATTCAGCATGCTCATATCATATGACTCCAAAAAAAGATTTGTTTGACACATATAAGCCTTACAACGGTGGGATGGTCCAAATGGGTAATGATGCTACATGCCCAGTTATTGGGATTGGTATCATAAAGATCAAGATGTTTGATGGAGTTGTGAGAGTTCTTAGTAATGTCAGACATGTTCCAGATCTTAGAAAGAATTTAATTTCTTTAGGAGTATTAGATGATTTGGGCTATTCATACTCATCAAATGGTGGAATCATGAAGATTACCAAAGGTGCTTTAATGGTGATGAAGGGACAGAAAGTAAGCATGCTTTACAAATTGATTGGGAACATAGTTGTAGGAAGAGTTGAAGTCACCACTCTGGTGGAGTCCAGCACTAACGACACAAAATTATGGCATATGCGACTTGGCCATATTGGTGAACGTGGTATGTTAGAGTTGCACAAGAGAAATTTATTGAAAGGGGTGAAGACATGCAATCTAGACTTCTGCAAGTATTGTGTGTATGGGAAGCAGCATAGAGTCAGTTTCAAGACAGGCTCTCATACAAGTAAGGGTGTTCTTGACTACATTCATTTAGATATTTGGGGCCCAATATCAGTTTCTTCTCATAGCGGTGCTCAGTACTTCGTCAGTTTCATTGATGATTACTCTAGAAAGGTATGGATTTATTTTATGAAGCATAAGTCTGATGTGTTTGGCATATTTAAAAAGTGGAAAGCACAAGTTGAGAGTCAAACTGGCAGGAAAATAAAATACCGTAGAACAGATAATGGACTAGAGTATAGAGATAAAGAATTCATAAGATTTTGTGAATTAGAAGGCATTACTCGTCACTTCACAGTTAAAGGAACTCCATAGTAGAATAGGGTTGCAGAGAGAATGAACAAAACCTTAGCAGAAAGAGCCAGATGCATGAGATTGAATGTAGGGTTGCCTAAGGTGTGCTGGGCAGAGATAGTTAACACAGCAAGCTTCATTATTAATAGATCTCCATCATCAGCCATAGATTTCAAGATTCCAGAAGAGATTTGGTCAGGTAGACCAGTTGATTATTTGAGTCTAAAAATTTTTGGTTGTCCAACTTATGTGCATGTGCAGAGTGGAGAGCGTTCTAAATTGGATTCGAAGTCAAGAAAATGTGTATTTCTTGGTTTTGAAAAAGTGTTAAAGGATACAGGCTTTGGGATCCAATCTCAAAGAAAACGATGATCAGCAGAGATGTCATATTTGATGAAGCCTTTATGTTGAAACAGAATGAAGCAGAGACGTGATTATAGTCCACAGGAGAAATTAACTGTTGAGGTGGAGTTTGACAAGAATAGTTCACCCAGTGATAAGGGTGATGCTAAGATTGATCCACAACAACAACAACAACAAGAGTCTTATTCAATTGCTAAAGGTAGAGAGAAGCGGGTTCACAAAGCACCACAGAGATATGGCTTTGAAGACATGGTTAGTTTTGCTCTCGTAACCAGTGGTGGAGATCCATTCACTTTCAAGGAGGCTACAAATAGGAAAGACAATGATAAATGGCTTGTAGCAATGTTAGAAGAGATGGAGTCACTACAAAAAAATAAGACTTGGGAATTAGTGAAATTGCCCAAGGGAAAGAAGGCTATTGGTTGCAAGTGGATATTCCGCAAGAAAGAAGCATTGTTAGAAAAGGAAGGTGAAAAATTCAAGGCACGGTTAGTGGCTAAGGGTTACTCACAGAGAGAAGGAATTGATTATAATGAGATTTTTTCACCAGTTGTGAAGCACACCTCAATTCGAGTAATCCTAAGATTTGTGACAATGCATGACATGGAGTTAGAGCAGCTAGATGTGAAGACTGCATTCCTCCATGGAGATTTAGAAGAAGAGATTTACATGCAACAGCCCGAAGGCTTCAAAGAACCTGGTAAGGAAGATTATGTTTGTCTGTTGAAGAGATCATTATATGGCTTGAAGCAGTCTACTAGGCAACGGTACAAACGGTTTGATTCATTCATGGTTACACATGGGTACATGCGTTGTGAGTATGACTGTTGTGTTTATTTTAGAGTACTTGCTAATGGCTCTTATATATTTCTTGCTCTATATGTTGATGACATGTTAGTAGCTGCAAAAAGTAAGCAAGAAATTGTGAAGTTAAAGTCTTTGTTGAGTAGTGAATTTGACATGAAGGATCTTGGAGCTACCAAGAAGATCCTTGGGATAGAAATTCACCGAGATAGAGGGGCTAGTAAATTATGGTTATCTCAGAAGGGATATCTTAAGAAGGTGTTAGAGAGGTTTAGTATGCTTGATGCAAAACTTGTTAGTACACCGCTTTCTGCCCATTTTAAATTGTCCTCACAGTTGTGTCCAAGTTCAGATGAGGAGTCAAAGTATATGTCTAAAGTGCCATATGCGAATGCAGTTGGGTGTCTCATGTATTTGATGGTGCGCACTAGGCCTGATATTTCTCATGCAGTCAGTGTGGTCAATAGGTATATGGCAGATCCAGGCAAAGAGCATTGGAATGCAGTAAAGTGGATCTTTAGATATCTTACAGGCACTCGTGATTTCGGTATTCTATTTGATCAGAGAGCTAGTACAGGATGTGGGTTATGTGGATTCCAACTATGCAGGGAACCTTGATTCTAGAAAGTCCATGACAAGCTATGTGTTTAGGTTTGCTGGTAGCCCAATTTGCTGGAAGTCTACACTACAAGATGTAGTTACTTTATCCACTACAGAAGCAGAATATATGGCAATGACAGAGGCAAGAAAAGAAGTCGTTTGGCTTAGTGGACTGGTTAATGAGCTTGGTTTCAAGCAGGATAGCATGGTGCTACATTGTGATAGTCAGAGTGCAATTCATTTGGCGAAGAACCAGGTATATCGTGCAAGAACAAAGCATATTACTGTGCGGTATCATAAGATCAGAGAATGGGTTTCGTCTAGTGATATTTCTTTGTCGAAGATTCTCACTAGTAAGAATGCCTCTGATATGTTAATAAAGCCAGTTCCAACAGACAAGTTCAAGCACTGCTTGGACTTGATTGGTGTTTGCAGCTTGTGAGCCCTTAAGGGCTAAGGTGGAGGTGATGGAGGAGTTTGCTCATGTAACTTGATCAATTCAAGCCAAGTGGAGATTGTTGAAGTGGGCTCGTGTGTGTGGTTTGAATTGCCACAAGCCTAAGTCAATTACAAGTAAACCAAATACAACTTGTAATAGGAAACCACAAGTCTAAGTCAGTCACAGTTGACCGAATACAATTGATACAAGGAATCCTATATTGCCGACTTAAGCATAGCAATATAGTGTGCGGCAATTATAATTGACAATTCCTAAAACCTAGCAACAACCGCATAAGAAGAATAGTGTTTTCTAGTCTTGTGGGTGAGAGAGAGTTAGGGTGTATTGGGATTTGGGTTTCTAGAGAGTGTTATTGTGCACTATTGTATCTCCCTATTTTTATAGTGAAATTTCTCCGTCGTCGCTGTGAAGGTAAGCAGTTTGCCGAACCACGTAAATTTTTGTATTCTTTGTGTGTGCTTGTTATTTAATTTTCGCTTATTTACTGTTATTGATTTGAGTCCTGGGGTGCTATCTGCACAACAAGTTTAAAATTAACTTATTTTCTCATTTTACTCTAGGCGATCAAATAGCCTATTTGAATTTCAAATATCAAAATTAATCTTTTAAATGAATAGATTAACAACTATTTATTAATTATTTCTGTTTATATTAATTATTTTTATAAAATATATACTTATAATTAGCTATGACTAAAGGAAAAGGTGTGTATAATACTGATTATAGTTTATATTCACATAATATTTTGACACGAACTGATTAATCTACACTAAACACAGAAAACAAATTATAGTTTACGTTCGCATTAAATTTTGTATGTCAATTAATATATTCTATTAAGTTATTTGTTTTGCTATTTATTACTTAACCCTTTTAGAATTAATTTTGTTTTCAATCTTCTATTTTAATCTTACCTGAATAAATCCTAACTTCACGGCTACTTTGATCTTTTGATAGGTTCTCTAGTGTTACTTCTGCCAAATAATACCAGTAGGACAAGATGCTAAACAGAGTTATTATGCTGTACCCAAAACTGATCAAACCCATCACCCATGTCTTTTTTAGGAGTTGCAGTGTTTTTTGGTTAAAACAGTCTATATGTGATGGTTTTGGAATGGAGCAATACTGTAGCTTTTGAAGATTGAAGAATCAAACTGTTCAAATTGTAGATTCCAATGAACCTAATTGAGGTTTTTGTAGTTCTCGCTTGAAAAAAAAAAATTGGATGGCAATATAAATAAAATTATCTTAAACTGTTGTTACTTGTAGGAGATAAGTAATAAAAACAAAACAAAACAAAACAAAAATTGTTAAAGAAAATATTCTATCACAAAAATTCTCCAAAAAGATTAAAAAGGAAAAGCAAAATTGGGTTGTCTGAGTTTACTTTGATATAGAGGACAGCATACACACACAGTACTAGTGAGTGTAACAAGTCTTGAGTGAGTTTCTTCATGCGGGATGTGTGTGCATACTGGGCCATATTATGTGGACATCCATTTACTCTTTGGCATGTGCTTCAACAGCTCTTTGCCCGTAAATGAGCTTTTGGAACCCTATTCTACTCCTATATATATCAACCTTCCCATGGATTTTAAGCTAAGGTTGTGGCATTCTAACACATTACCATGGCTACATGCAAAGTTGTTAGTGTTTTTCTCTTTCTGTTACTGACTTTAGGCATTTGTTCTGCAACCAGAGCCCTACTTGAAAATGTTTCTGGAGGTTATGGTGAAGTTGTAGGGGAGCATGGCGTTGTTGGCTATGGAAATGGTGGTGGCGCTGGTAATGGAGTGGGCTATGGAGCTGTTGGGGGACATGGCAGAGGATATGGTGGTGGTGGAGCTAGTTATGGTGCAGGAGGAGCTGGACATGGAAGTGGTGGTGGTGAAGGAGGAGGTGCTGGATATGGAGCTGGTGGTGAACATGGAGCAGGATATGGTGGTGGAGGAGGCAATGGAGGTCACGGTGGTGGCTATGGTGCCAGAGGAGAGCATGGGGCTAACTATGGAGGGGGAGTTCGTGGCGGGAGTAGTGGCCGCGGTGGTGCAGGCTATGATGCTAGTGGAGCACATGTTGCTGGTTATGGCAATCATGGAGGAGTCGATAGAGGCCCTGGCTGCGGTGAGAAAGGTTGTATTGGTAGTCCTAATAATGGTGCAAGATATGGTACTAAAGTTGAACATGGCTGCGTAATATAAGAGAGATTTAGGGAGGGAGTATAAAAGAGGAAGATATATTAAATTGGGAGAAAGGTAACTGGCAGCGTGAGGTTGGTAGTTTTTCCTAATAATGGTGCAAGATATGGTACTAAAGTTGAACATGGCTGCGGTGATGGTGGTTGTCTTGGTAGTAATAATAGTGGCAGCTATGGTTCCGAAGGGGAACATGGAGCAAGATATGGAGGAGGTGGTGGGAGTGGCGAAGGTGGCGGGCATGGTGGCTATATCCCTTGAAAATACAACCATATGAAACTCCCTCTAAACGAAACTTTTTTTTTTTTTTTGAGAAAGCTCTAAACGAAACTTCTTGCCCATGATATTCATAAATAAGGTTAATTTGGGAAGAAGGGAGCTTATAACTTCTTCTTTTTAACGAATAAAAGGGAGTTTATAAGTTATATAATTAAGTATTGAAATATGTTATATGGATGATCGTTGTAACTCATGTTTAATACAATAAGTTTATAAAATACACCCAAAAAAATATACAACTGCCAAGTTTTTTTTTTTTTTTGAAACAAACACACACAGCTGCCAAGTTGGTAAGTGGTTATTGACAAATAAAAATAATAATGTAAGTGGGTTAAAAAAATAATTAATAAAAACTTTTCATATCAACCGTCGTAAAAAAATTATTGTTGTGTTTATAGTATTATATATTTTGTTTAATATCCTATTCTTGATTATCTTGTCACTTAATTATATGGTTTATGATATTCAAATTATTAGAATTCTAAGATAATTCTCATTCCTAAATGGGTTTGGCTACAATTTACGGAGTTACGTCATCACGTGCATGTAAATAATATAACTGGCTGATTGACATGGAATTACGTAATGTTTTGATCAAATCAAACTCAAAAAAACATAATCGCTTCAGAATTTTCATAATTTTGTGGTTTGTGACTCCATTGGCTCCTAGCTGACGTAATGGGCTTTGCTCTACATTTTATAATTAGTGCTAAATGAAAATATTATTATTTTTATCACAAGATGTTAAAATTATTACCAATTTTATTATAAAATGTTTACAAACCAACATAATAATGATGTGAATTTTTCCTCTCAAAAACACAAAAAAAGAATGATATGATTTATTGATTTGTGTCTTGATATTTTGCGCCACATAGAATAAAGGTCGTGCTGGGCACGTAACCTACTCCAAAGTAGAAAACTTTGGTTAGCAAACCTTAAAGCTAATTAATATGGAAAATGCTAAAATCACAAAAAAATTTACAAATTACTGATATAGTAAATGATTATTGGTTAATAAAAAAGTTATATTAGTGATGAGCCCAGATGAAAACCAATATGAATTTGCCACATCAATAATATAAAAATATTATAAAATAATTTGTTTCTGTAGCATTACTCAATTAATATATACATATAGATATACACATATATGAGGTGTTTTGGTCATTCTTTAGTGCTGAGGCTTTTCTCTCTTTAACAGAGAATGCCACAACTTGGGTTAATAGAATAGATTTTCTCTATCCTTTGTTTTTTAAGAGTTCAAAGTCGTGGCATTGTTTTAGAGAAATTCAAGTTTCTTGTTGGATGTATTTTGGCTTTGGAATTTGTGAGTTTTTGGGTATTGCCGTTGTAATCTTCTTATTTTCTTTGCGAAACTTTCTCCTCAACACAACTCATGGATGTAGGTTTAAGTTTGAATTACGTAAATCTTTGTATTCCTTGTGTGATTGTATTTTTTATTTTTTAATTTTTTCTATTTTGCATAAACTCTATTATTTGGTGATACACATAACAAATAAGTGTCATTTGCATAAACCCACTATCATTTTTACATAGAGTTGCCACTTATTTTTAATTAAATAGCTAGAAAAATAAGAAACCATATGAAAAATACATCATTTTTATTGATATATTTGAATGTCCATCATATGAAAAATAACTAGAACATTACATGACTTTGGTCCTAAATACAATCTAAGAAAATCACGACTTTTATCCTAGTTACAATCTAGAAAATGAAAATTGCATTGAAAAGCATTAATCTACAATCACTTGATCTATGTTCAAAGGCTAAGTTACAAGATAAGAAGGTGTTAGGCACCCATATTGCCTGACGAAACTAGTCTTCTAGACTAAGGTGGCCAATGGTCATGTTACATCATCCAAGCAAATAACAATTCATAGCATCAAGGAGCATATTATCCAAGATTGAAATGAGTGATTGTGTGCATGGTGAAAAACCCTAGTTTAAGCATACCATCACATTTGAAAGGATTAAAAATTAAAGCATGGTGATGTGTGCTAGGTGCAATCCCTAATTCTAAGCATGTGATCATAGTTCTTGAATTAGATGCATGGTGTTCATCCTTGTTATTAATATCGTATCGTTTCAGCCAGAATGGTCGAAAAATCTCGTATCGATATGCAAACTAGAATGAGAACCCACCATGTTCCACCTCGGATAATATTTCGGCCTATATCAGTGTGTTTCAGACATTCTAGATTGTTTCGATTAATTCCAACCAAAATCCAATTTTTGACCGATATGAAATTTTTGGTCTTTTTTGTTCCAGTGATAGAAAATAGAGAGCTATATGAGAGAGATAAAATGAAAGAAATTGTTGACAAAATAAAAATATGAGCTCTCCTGGTAATAGTTAACTGAAGGAAAGGAAAAAAAAATGGTGGGAAGTTGCAGTGACTAGTGAGGAAAATAAATGAAAACAAATAAACTGAAGAAAAAAAAAGGGAAAACAAGTAAAGATGCGGTGGAGTTTGAACATTGGAAAGGGAAGCATATATATAAAATAGTGAAGATATATAAGGCTAGTAGTACATGGCCGGGGGAGAGTGACGTGATGTTGGCAGATGAGGGGAGTAAATGAAGAGAAAAAGAAAAAGAAAAATATTTTAAATATGTATTGGTCTAGGATTATAGGTTATATTTAAATAAAATTTCAGAAATTTACATGTATTTTTTTTTTAAGCGTAGTTGTTGTTTTATATTTATAATTATGTATAGTTTGATTTGTGATGTATTTTGGTTCTTATTTTTGGTTTACTATTGAATAATTGAATGTGGTATAAAATTATGTGGGTTATATAGGTTTAAGTTATGTCTGTCTGGTATATCTTCTCAACCAAAAAAAAAAGTTATGTCTGGTATAACTTTAATATTTTATTATTTAAATGCAAACTTTAACAAATCCACCAATAAATTATATTTTCTTCAAATATCCTTTATGTTCGCAAATTTTCAAGATAATCAAAGATCAATAACTATGTCATTAATCAATGTTTAACTTTTAAATTTTTGTAGTTTAAAATTATGCATAAAATATAATTTTATGGATCCAATTGTAGATAACATCTGATTGACATGAAATTTGACATGCATGTTAAAAACATATAGGACATATAATCCAACGGTGGGATTTTCAAAATATAAATTCAATAACAAGTTATTGAATGGTGTAACATTACTTAAAGTACTTATAGTTACACCAAGTGGCTATATAAATTTAAGCCACGTATACATTTAAAAATACTGAATAGTTGTGTTTTTCATCTTGCTGGTTAAGTTTCGATATCTACTCATTGTTTCACATAAGATGTATACTAAAACCAAAAAAAAAAAAAAAAAAAAAAAAAAAACTATCATTGAGAAGAAAAGCATTGGTAAGGCGTAGGAAAGAAAATGAGAAATTTGAGAAGAAAAGCATCCATAAGGCGTTTAAAGAAATCGTTCAGTGTTATTATTGCTACCTGTAGACACCTTATTTTGTACCATTTACAACCCAAGCTCCCATTCTCCAATAACTACCTCACTCGAAGGCCCAAGGTTAATTTAGGGTCCAATTTTGTAAACTTTGACTTGGAGGATAATTTTTGGTAAAGAAATGTGTAAGGAAAACCCTAAGCATGCAATACATACACGCATGAGGCACATTAGGACCCATAACAAGGCGAACCCACGAGGGGTTTAAGAGAGACCTACAAAGTTAATTGGTGAGTGAGTTCAAGAGCTCTTTACACCTTAATGCACACATACAAATGCAATTTTATTAGAGGTCTATTCAGAATTTTTTTTTTTTCCTGTATTGATAATTTTCTAATTATATTATTGCTTTTCTGCCTTGTACAAATAAATTTCTAAAATCTTATCACTATAAATATTTTTTTTAGATTAAATGGGATTTAAAGTTTATTTGGCTTTATAATAATTAATCTTTTCTATCTTATTAAGACATCATAGAAAATGAAAATCCAAACGAAAAAAAAAATCTAAAAATAAAACACATCATGGAAAATAATAGGGGTTTGAGGATCACTATTCCTAGTAATATTATGAGTTCAACCAAAAATAAAATTGCTTCATTTTTATATAGATTACAGATAAGTGAAGCAAATAAAGAAATAAAGTCAAGCAATTATAAAGCACGGAGAGAGAGAGAGAAGCAATTTGCATTGGTCCAAAATAAACACACACAAAGCTAGAAGCAACGTCAAAGAAAGTTTTAATAAAAATACTCTTTTAGAAAAAGGGGGGTGGGGACCTTGCTTTCGCTATTGTGAGAGAGAACAAGAGATGTTTACCTTTTGAGAGATATCTACACTACTCTAGAACAGTAAAACTCCTACACAAAGAAAAATGAAGAGTTGGGTAGAGAATGTGCAACCCCACTAAGAGTGATAGTCTTTTTTAAAATAATTTTCCTTTTCTTTTTTCTTTTTAATTCTTCACTAATATCTGGGACTTAATTATATTTTTTAAATAAAAAGAGATAATCATATTGATTAACACTTAAGCGTCTTCTTTTACTTGGGGCCTTAAATTATTGACTAAGAGCATTCCCAATAAAGAAGTTAAAATTTTTAGCATCTAGCAACTTAAAAAGCTACTTTATTATCTATTTTAACAACACACTTTACAATATACCCATCATTAAAACTTCTATTTTTCACATTACCTAAAAACTATTCATTTTTTTATTCATCTCTCTCTCTCTCTCTCTCTTCTTCTCTTCTCTCTAACTCTCTTCTTCTCTTTTCGTCTAAAGCAAACCCACAACCCCACACTCACCACCTCCACAAACCCACAACCAACAACCACCACACTCCAGCCATCCTCCACAAACCCACAACCCCACACTCACCACCTCCATAAACCCACAAACCCACCTCCACAAACCAACAAACCCATAACCAACCATCACCACACTCCAACCATCCTCCACAAACCCATAACCCCACACTCGCCACCTCCACAAACCCACAACCCCACGCTCCGTCCATCCTCTCTATCTAGCTTCCTTTCTTTTGATTTTGCTAAGGACCAAACTTCCTTTTTTTGATTTTGCTCAGACCCAAACCCAAAATCTCAAGGTTTTCCTCTTGGGGTGAAAGAAGAAAGTCAAAGAAAGTGAGACCGATGAGAGGAGAAGAAAGAAGAAAAGAGAGAAAATAGTAAGAGAGAAGTATTAAAATATTATTTTTTTTTTAAGTGTTGAACTACTGTAGACTGTCATTAATGGCAGTCTACTGTAGCTTAGTTGCCAAAAATTTTGAGTATAACAATCTTGTTGTAGTGTGTTTTTTGTGAAATAAGTTGCTAAAATGAGTTTTTTAGCAATTATACCTCCTTTGTTAGAGCATCCTTATCAAGAATGCTAAAATTTTTAGCATTTAACACTTCAAAAATCTACTTTATTTATTATACCATCCCACTTTAAAATACATCAAACATCAAAACTTCTATATTTTTTACCATTTCATTTAAATTATATAAACTACTCATTAAAATAATAATAAAACAACTTAACACAAACAACCAGCCAACCACCTCACCAACATGAGAATAAAAAACTTTTTTTTTTTACAATTCAAGCTACAGTGAGCTTGTATTAATACAAGCTCACTATGCAAGTATGCCAAATATTTTACAATTTGAAAGTTTTGATGGATTTGCTTTTTTGGTGTTTTGATGCTAAAATTTAGCATATACCCCTTTTAGCATCCTTAATGAGGATGCTCTTAGGAATGCTCTAAGTCGCATACTGGTCATATTGTTACCTAACCCTACCAACTCTAGATCTACTGGTCATATTGTTCGTAATAATGGTGCACTTTGTAGTGATAAGATTCCTTTAGTCATCAACAAGGCAAATAACCCTTATTCCTCCTCCAATGATCCAACCCATTAAAAATGTCATCGGCTTCTTTTATATGTAAATTTGTAATCAAGATATATATATATTTAAAAGGCAGTTATAATATCGCCACACCCACTTAATCAATATTCAAAATCTGTTAAATTTTATTAACTTTTTCACTTCTTCCTAAATACAAGAGCATCTTTTATCTTTTTCTCTCTTTTTTTCTTTTTTCTTTTTTTGCAATTAACCAACTCTTGCACTCTGTTTATTTCGATGATAATGTTTTTTAAAAAATGAGTCAATTTTTTAACAAAAATATCTCATTTTCTTATATTTGGTAGCAACCTTAAATGAGTTGAAAAACAATCTCTTAACTTTCCTTCTTTTTTTTTTTTTGAGAAAAATTTTCCTTATTTAGTTTGCTGTGAGATTGAGTTGTTTTTCAAAAATATTAATGGAAAACAATATCTAAAAATAAGCCATAATTTTTTTATTGACCAAAGTTAATTTTTCATTGACTCATTTTTTTTTTATGCTACCAAACACGGGAAAACACAAAAATCTATCTTTACACAAAATTTTTCATGGAAACAAACAGAATGTTGAGCAGTTAAAAATTAAACTTAAGAGATTAACTGGTTAAATGTCTTGTCATCAAATTCTATTGTATCTATCCAAAAAAATAAAATAAAAACTACAATGGAAGGAAAAAAAAATTTTAAGTACTGAATAGTTTCCATTCACATTATATTTTGTCAAGTAAAAATATGAATCGACACTAAGGACAGAAAACAAATTATAGTTTACATTCACTTGTATTTTGTATATATGTCAATTAATACTTTCTAATTAGTTGTTTGTTTTGTTATTTATTACTTAACTTTTTTTTTTTTTTTTTGAGAATCATTTATTACTTAACTTAATTTAGAATTAATTTTGTTTTCAATCTTTTATTTTAATCCTAACTTCTCTACCACTTAGATCCTTGGTCGGTTCTCTAGTGTTAGGGTCTGTTTGGTCAGAAAAAAAAAGTAGAGAGAAGAGAAGATAGAAGAAAAAATAGTGAGAAAAAAATGAGTTTGATTGGGGAGGAAAAAGGGGGAGTGAAAAAGGTGGGGGAGGGAGTGAGTTTGATGAAAAATTACTCATCTACCCTCTCTCTATTCATCGTGATAGCCCTTTTTTTTTTCTTTTTTGTTTTATCTTTTTCATGTCTATTATGTTTAGGTTTTTTATATAAACTTTTAGTTTTTTCTTATATATATTTTTTTCTTAATATTATGGGTATTGGAGTAAATTTACACAATTTACATTTTTTATCTTCTCATTTTTCTTTTCTACCTAATAAAATAATTTTCTATCTCTCTACTTTTCCACCTCTCAACCAAATATCATGAGAGAAAACTAAAATTTCTTTTATTCCTCAATTTTTTATGCCACCCTATTTTCTATCCCTCTACTTATCTATCTCTCAACCAAATAAAGCCTTAGTTCTGCCAAATAATATCAGTAGGTCAAGATGGTAAACAAATTCAATATGCTTTACCCAAAACTAATGCAAACCCATGTCTTTTATTTAGGAGTTCAGTTCTTATGTTAAAACAGTCTATGTGATAGTTTTGATAGGAGCAAAAGTACAGGTTTTGAATATATAAAAGATTCAAAGTGTTCGAATTGTAGGTTCCAACAAACCTCCTTTAGGTTTTTGTAGTTTTCTCTATAAAAAAATCAATGGCAATGAAAATAAAATCATCCTAAACAGTTATCGAAGATAAGTAATAATATAAATCGTTAGAGAAAATATACAAACATTCTCCAAAAATATTATAAAGGAAAAGTTAGTTTAGGCAAAACTGGGTTTCTTAAGCTTACCTTGATGTGGAGGACAGCATACTCACACTAGTGAGTGTAACAAGTCTTGATAGTGAGTTTCTTCATGTGGCATGTGTGTGTATACTGGACCACTTTATGTGACAGCCATCTTCTCTATTGCATGTGCTCCAACCACTCTCTGTCCGAAAATGCGCTTTTTGAACCCCATTCTACTCCTATATATATCATCCTTCCCATGGATTTGAAGCAATTGTGGGATTCAAACACATTCACATGACAACATACAAAGTTCTTAGTGTGTTTTTCTTTCTGTTATTGGTTGTAGGTATTTGTTCTGCAACTAGAGTCCTCATTGGAAATGTTGCTGGAGGTTATGGTGGAGCTGTAGGTGAACATGGTGTTGTTGGCTATGGAAATGGTGGTGCTGGTGGTAGTGGAGAAGGTGGTGGAGTGAGCTATGGAGGTGCTGGGGGACATGGTGGAGGATATGGTGGTGGTGGCGGTGGTGGACATGGGGCAGGATATGGTGGTGGAGGAGCTGGATATGGAAGTGGTGGTGGTGAAGGAGGTGGTGCTGGATATGGAGCTGGTGGAGAACATGGGGCAGGATATGGTGGTGGCGGTGGAGGAGGAAAAGGCGGTGGTGGCGGTGGTGCAGGAGGAGAGCATGGTTCTGGTTATGGAGGTGGTGAAGGAGGAGGTAGCGGATATGGAGCAGGTTGTGAACATGGAATAGGATATGGTGGTGGTGGAGGAAAAGGCGGTGGTGGAGGTGTCGGATATGGTGCAGGGGGAGAGCATGGTGCTGGTTATGGAGGTGGTGAAGGAGGAGGTCATGGCGGCGGCTATGGCGGCGGAGGAGAGCATGGCGCTGGCTATGGAGAAGGAGGTGGTGGTGGGAGTGGTGGTGGCGGTGGCGTAGGCTATGGTGCTGGTGGAGCACATGGTGGTGGATATGGCAGTGGTGGAGGAGCTGGTGGAGGCAGCGGCTATGGTGGTGGTGGTGGTGGTGGTTCTGGTGGTGGAAGCGGCTATGGTGTTGGAGGTGAACATGGGGCAGGATATGGAGTAGGTGGTGGGAGTGGTGAAGGTGGTGGCCATGGTGGCTATATCCCTTGAAAATACAACTATCAAACTACCTCTAAAGGAAAACTTCTTACCCATGATATTCATGAATAAGGTTAACTAGGGTAGGAGGAAGCTTATAACTTATATAATTAAGTATTGTAATATGCCATATAGATGCTCTTAAAAATTTCCATATTTAATATCGCATTCATGATTTTCTTGTTACTTAATTATGGCTTATGCATTTTAAATAATAAAAATTCTAAGATAATTCTCGTTCCTAAATGGGTTTGGCTACTATTTAGAGAGTTACGTCATTACGTGCATGAAAATAATATAATGGGCTAACTGACAGGAAATCACGTAATATTTTGGCAAAATCAAATTAACTCCAAAAAGTATAATAGCTTCAGACTTTCATGATATTGTGACTCCATTTGCTCTTGGCTACAGATTTCACTGAATAATTAACTAAGCTAATAATTGTGACTTCCCTCAACATTTTTTTTTATTAGTGTTAAAGGCTAAAATTATTATCAGTTTTACTTCAAAATATGTTTACAAATTAATATAGCAACAATTGTAATTATAAGTGCCACATTAATCATATATCAAATAAAATCATTAATTTTTCTTTTGTCATGTATTTAGCTTTAAAAATGATTCTAAAAAAAAAGCTTTAACAATAAATACCAATTTATAAGATTATTATAGTATAATTTGTATTAGCTTTAACAATAATATATTGATCATTTGTTACTCGCAAATCTCTGCAACTTAATGCACTACACATAGAGACAATTTAATTAGAGGCCTATTTCATTTATATCGTGTGTATCAATAATTTCATAATTATAGTTTTTTTTTTCCCCTTATCCAAATAAATGTCTAAAATCTAATCACTATAAATAATTTTTACAGGTACAATATGATTTAAAATTTATAGCCTCCGATCCCCTTCATCATAAGAATTATTATTTTCTATCATACTAAGACATAATGAAAAATGAAAACCTAAAGGAAAATAAATAAATAAAAAAAGACATCATTGGAAAGTGACAAGTGATAAGGGTTTGAGGGTCACTATTCCCAAACACTTATTCGCGAAGGATTGGGTTTGTTCCCTTCTTCTGAGTGCGGATTTGTATGCGCATGGAAGTGAATAGTTTGTCCCCCTTCAGCCGATCACACAAAGTGCATGTCTCTTCGTTGTGGTGTCTGTATAAAAAGTCTATAAATGATCTCCTCATGACACAACTATGACCTCATGAGCAACAAAGTGCCATGGTCCAGCAATGCAAGCACACATATGTGAAAGATGTATTTATTTAAAAGGGCGCACAATTTTGACCTCGATCGATATGAATTATTATGATAAAAAGAAACATTTCAAAGGATTTTAATCCTAAAAGTTTATAGTTGATTACAAAACAAGTAATGGCCCTGGACGTTTAGTACCAAAGATCTAAAACCACTTATCATCAAATTATAAATCAATACAAAGGTTATTTGGCATAAAATTGGAGTGCAATTAGATTTTAATTTGGATTCTTGATTGTTCTTCCATTTTAATATATTATTATATATGGAATCACTTGCCTTTTTTTCAAATCTCTTTTTGAGAAAATTGTTTTACTATGATATTTCTACCGGAAACGACTTTGTCAAAGCGAAGCCAACCCCAACATATATAAAAGTACAAAACAAAATAGCAGAAGACATGCCAGCAAATTGAATTATTACAATATAGTAGTACAAAGCAATGTTATGATCTCCTTGCACGAGAAATTATGCTGGCAATAATTTATTACAGCTTTTTCAAATCTTCTACCCTCTGTCTCACAATAGATTGCCATCAACAAGAAAACTTCCTTTCAAATCTTCATCCTGTTTTTTTCTTGAGTTTCTTTCTCAAGAATTTCCTTCAATTCTTTAGAAATGATGAGTTGTGGAGAGGGTACTAATGAGGCTGGTGATTCTCCTGGAAAATTATCATAGGCCGGCCTCTGATCATGTCAACCCCTCCCTCTTCGTTCATCATCACCATATTACATGGAATTCTTTGGGCATTAAATTTTCTATTCTTTCTGTGATGTCTGTAACCATGGAACGCAAAGCAATGAACTTCAAATTAGGGAAAAATGAAAGAAGCCTAACACTCTTTTTTAAAGGCAGAGTTTACTTCTAATAAATCAGTTTGGAAGAAAATTCTTTTACCTCATATTAAAAATATTGTGGAAATTAAACTAATTATCTATGTTTATAGTTTGCCACATAATTTATATAATGAGTCACATAATGTGTTTAAAATTTAATGAGTCGTCATACGATTTAACACACACGAATGATTTTATGAATCACCATATAAAAGGTTAGAAGTGATTTCTTCAAACCAGTTTGAAAGAAAAATTTTATCCTTTGTTTAATGTAAAGTAAAATTTCATTCTAATTGTAAAAATAGGTTTCTAATAAATATCAAATATGTTCTTGTGCTCATTTTGAATTTGCACTAGCTAGCCTACCTATCGAACACCACCCATGTCGCATGAAGACCTGTGATTTGCTCGACCACCAATAGTCGCAAGGGATAACCCATTACAACCTCCTTTTGTGGAACAACCTACATGGCATGTTGCATAGATTGACATTCTTTAAAATTAAGTATAATATTCATAAAGAACTGATCTTTCAAATGTAAGTAGCCGTAGAAGTAGAAGTTAGAACTAACAAGAATAACAACAACAACGAAGAGCAATATATAAAAGCAAAAATTTTCAAGAGCGTAAGGGTTGCCGATACCCCATATTTTCTGCAAAGTTCTACGACTGCTTGAAGCTTTTGATATTTGACATCACTCCGCAACTCACTTTTCTCTTTTATAAGAGGTAAGTCTTTCAATTTCAACATCCAAACATCAAGCCATGTCTTGGAAGAGACTACAAAATCCCAAGTAAATTAACAAACTGTTAGAGATAATGTATTTGTGGGTTATGTAATGGCCCGAGGCTCAATTGTAGTGTAGTGTACATCCTTTTTTTTTTTCTTTTTTTTTTTAGTTATTATATATATTATTTTTGTAGTTGGGCCCCCTTCCAAAACCTTAGGTCTCTTCTCCTCGATAAGCCTAGCTAGCCTCATCAAAATAGCAACTATCCAACCCAAAAACTTAACAAAAACAATAAAAATATTTACAATGGTAATTATATTTTAGCAACAAAAAAAAAAACCATTTTATCACCAAAGAACCAAAAAATCATGTGTTATTAGAGAAACTAATGCTAAATTTTTTGCAACTACAGTAAACTAGTAAAAATACCAGTTGACTGTAGCAAATTGTTAAAAATAAAATTAAATATTTTATTAAGATTATATCTCTTTCTTCAATTAAAAAATTCAAATTCTCTCTCGTCCTTTATTATTTTAATGAGTTGTTTATATTATTCTAAATGAAGTGATAAAATATATATATATATATATACATATAGAACATTTGATATTGGGTGTATTGCAAAGTAAGGTGGTAAAATAAATAAAGTAACTTGTTAAGGTGCTAAAAGGTAAAAAATTTAGTATCACCACTGTCAATGCTCTAACCTCAACCAAAAAAAAAAAAATCTCAGCCAGCCTAGTATTAAAAAAATACATTATTTTGTTTTTGTTTTTGTCTTTGTTGGTAAATGATTGCATCTTAATGTATTTAGAAACAAAGATTTTGTGTATTTATAATTTTTTAATACTATATGGAAGCCAATTTGGAGTTTTTTTTTTTTTTCTTTATACTCTGGCCCCCTCTAGTTTAAAATTCTGGGTCTGTCCTTGCCATGGATGCAAAGCGTCATATCGAACCACATATCACTTGTGTACTCTCTTTCCTTCTCTCTCTTGCTTCTGCAAACTGCAATTTTCTATTTCTCCTTTATTTTTAACACAAACTAAACAAAGTAACATTTAAGGAGATAAGCATCGCTCATTGAAATGAATCATTTTGCATAAATATATAAGATAGATAAAAGATACACTTACGCGGAATGTTAAGCCATGGCATTATGCCAAGAAGAGTGACGATACAACCTTCCTCGATAACATTCTTGAGGGCCCATTCTAAAGGCTCAGTTGTGAACTCTTGCATCCCATCCATCACTATGACCACATTTTTAGAACTGTTTGGTGTCTCCTGCAGTTTAAGATCCTCTGCCAGTGTCATATTCTTTAAGAAAGGCCTACACAAGTACTTCTTGTTCTTACCACGTTCCTAAAGAAACAATCTTATTGCTAACCTAGCTACTTTGACGACATGTTGATTGTTTGTGTCTCTCCAAAAGTTCAATATAGAAAGGAAGAGAAAGGAAAAGGGATTGATAGAAAGCCATTTTAATCCTTAAATAAGTGGTTCCTCTTTGTCTCGAGGGAAAAATCAATATGGGGTTGGTTGATGTATACAAACAAGAATGTGCATTGTTTATGCATTGACATAAACAAAGCTTCTTTTTGTGTGGAAATTATATAATATGACGAGTAATTAATTTAGATTGATCTCTCCAAGACTCAAAATGATAATCTCTAGATGTTCTCTCAAAATTATCAAGATGAAAGCGTCATTAGCTTTTATATATATATAGAGAGAGAGAGAGAGAGATGGATAAATGAAAGGAATCAGGATACATTAATCAAAATTAGTCCCATATATATAATTCTAAAATTTAAATGAATAAATAAAAGCAATAACGTCACTGGCAACATTTCAAAATTTATCCCTTTAGAACAGCTATGTTTTTTTAGAATAATAACAAACAAACAAACAAACAAAAATGTTTTCTACATTCAAATGTGTTTCAATATATATATATATATATATATATATATTCCATGGCAAGTTTGGTGCATATATATAGAGTGATAAGGAAAAATAATGTAGGAAAAAATTTACAATTCAATTTTTGTAATTATTTCATTTTGATAATTTAATGTAAAAAATGTTATTTTAGGTTTAGGTGATTTATTTCCTTATTTTTAGGTGCTTTAATGTTTTTTAGGTTAAATTTGGTTCCTGTTATGGTTAGGTATTAATTAGGAGTTATTTTAGAATATATTTTCTTGTTTGTCAAGTTTTACAGAGCCTTTAAATGGGCCCCTAAGTCTGTAGACGTTTTTTAACAATTATTCAATTAATAAAATTCAAACTTTTGTCTTTTTATTTTCTGGTGAATTCCAGACGCTTTCTTCTCGTGGATTCAAGGAACCTTCGTAGATTCAAAATTATTTTCAAAAGCAAACGTGTTTTGTTTCTTGTTTTCTAGAAGTAGACATATTCTGCTTCTTGACACTTCTGCATCCCACATCAAAAAGCCATACAAGCAAAAGGCATGTGTTGATAAGATAACTCCTTGGAAAAAAAAATCCAAGTGATATCTTAATAACCTATTTGGACACCAATTAATGTAAAAGCTTTAAACTATATATGAATTGGAACCTAATTATGTTATAAAACAAGATTGACCATTCTTAAGGTCTGTGGAACTGATCCTTTACTCCAAATTTCAACTAAAATGACAATAGTTTCAAAGACTAATTTTGACTTAACATTAAACTAATCTAACCTTGATCAAGTAATAACGTTCTTATTTTATCCTTATCTTATTAATGAAAACAAAATTTTACCCTTAAATTTTTTTTTTTTTTTTACACTCTCTCTAGAACTATATTTTGCCCCTGTAATGACATTAAAGTTTCCATAATGCCCATGGGTTATGATTGAAATTTACAGATTGCCTGAGTCTTTTCTTTTCTATCTATTTTTCCTTCTCTTTTTCTTCGGTAATGTAATTAATTTGATACAAATTAATAATTATATATGGGTGCAGGACGGACCCAGATGGGAGCCAAAGGGGCCCGGGCCCCCCTGACCTTTAGAAAAAAAAAATAGTAAGAATATATGCATCAAGTTAGATACTCACGTACAACTTTGGCCCCCCTCTCCAAAATCTAGGCCCCCATCATCAAAACTTCATCAAATCAGCCTAAAGAGATCACAATAGTCAACAACCCGTAACAAGAAAAATCTTCAAATAGAACAAAATTTCGGTCTAAACAAAAAAGCATACACAATATAATCATACCAGAAATCTGAAATAACAAAACAGAAATAAAAAAATTCCCAATTTTACCCATTTAAATTTCTCTCTCTCAATTTCACTCTCTCAACTATTATTCTTCCTCCAATAATCGTCGTTTTTTACCTGAATCCTTATGCTTCTTCAGTTCTTCTTGCTGGACTATCATACTGTTATGGTTGATGTTGTCTACTGTTTGAACAACTAAAATCCTCCTCTATTTTTTTCTTCTTCTTTGGCTTAGATTTCTCCACCAATTTGCTAAAATCCTCCTCTACTATTTTCTTTCTTCTACTTCAATTTCTCCATCAGCTCACTGTCTCTTTGTTTTCATAAGAGGTTTTTTACTTTCCCTATATCTACTTTTAAGCTTTTGGTCAAAAATGTCAAACATATATGTGGTTTTTACTATTGTATTTTGTCCAAGAGTCCATCTACTCTACACGTGGGATTCACTTTTTGTTTTTCATATTAATGAGTTGTGATAAAAATCAAAATGTGTCTTGTGCAATATATTATTAAGTTAGATATATGAATTTATGGCTTAAAAATAGATTATATGAATTTACATTTTTTAAAGCTATTAAAAAAAAGTGGGGTTCTAATTTATAAACAAATTAAAAATAATATATATATATATATGTATGTATGTATATAGCGATAACTCTAAAGAGTACATTAGGATTGATTGGTACTGAAATATATCGTTTTTTTTTTTCTTCTATACTAAACTTAAATGACCTTAGTATGAAATTGACACTTTCACTTTGACCCCCCCCCCCCCCCAAAGTTTAAATCCCAAATCCGTCCCTGTATGGGTGACCGATTGCTTTTGGGTAAAGGGACTTCATGGGTTCATAGTGACAATTCACAATAACGATTAGGGCTATAAACTAGCTAAGCCTTTGAATATTAAAAATTCAAACTTGTTTATTTAATTTTGTTTTGAACACAAGTCGAGTTTATGGTTATTTTCAAACAAGATTATATGTTCATGTTTGATTTATTTTCTTTTTGAACATGTTCAAGCTTGTTCATAAGCTAGATTAACTTATTCTTTTCCTGTATATTGTAAAATTATGACTAAATTTATTTACCTTTTCACAAATCTATGGATTTTTATTACAATAAACTGTTTAATATTATCAATAAATTACGAATAATAATTAGATATCATATTAACCTACTTACAAACTTATATAATTCAATCTCAAATCTTTACAAGTATATTTTTAGACAAGTATAGTTACTATATATAATATTATAATAGTTAAATTGAGTCACATATTCATGAACACATTATTATGTTTGAGCTTGACTTATTCAATAGTCAAGCCTAAAATTAGGCTTGAGTTTGACTCAATTGCTAAACAAACAAACATGAATAAACATTTTTTCAAGCCAACACAAACGGTTCATAAACAACTTGATTTATTTACAACCCTAATAATGGTTTTAATTAGTATAAAAAAGGCTGGCGTTTTACCAAATTATAGTGGCTGTTTGTGATAGACATCAACCAATTTCAGCTTCTAGGTGGTGCTAGGTAGTTTGCTTGGAAACCAAAGAGGAGTGGAGGTGGGAGCTATGAATAAGTAAAGAATTTAAGCATTAGGATTTCGGGATTGGAGATTTTCCTATGGCCATGTGGATTTCAGAGAGATTTGGGTTGTTTTTCGGAGGTTGGTGGATTGGGATGGATTAATGCAGCAAGCATGCGTGTTTGTGAGTAGGGGTTGTTGTAATTGTATCTATGTTGAGAGCTCACTTTTAATTTTTGTGATGCGCCCATTGACGTAGTACATATTGATGAAAACCACCGATATCAGATGATTGCAAAAAAATTCTTTATGATTCAAAAATGTAAAAGGATATGGTTTAGTTTATGCCAAGCGCTGAAGATTGGCCACTTGTTTTTGTTAGTGTGATGTTTAGTTGAAAGGAAAATGAATTATGTTCTGACTTCTACATATTGAGAACACCTGTTGTATGTAGATCAATTACACTCAAGCATGTTCTATATGTCATGTGTCTAATTTTTTTTTTTTTTTTCTTTTTTAAGGAGAGTAAAAGAAATACATGATAAATTGTGATTAGTGGAACACAAAAAATGAAAAGAGGATTTGTATTCATATCTTTCCTCCCCAAGATTGTGACTCTCGAATTATAAAAATTAAAAAGGTATTAGTATCACTTTTTTTTTCTTTTATATTTTTTTTCTATATATAAATCATTAATTTTATGAGAATGTAAACCATATGTTGCCAAAACTATATTAGGAAATAATTTTAGTGAAATCTCTTATTCTTTCAAAAACAAATTATTTACTATCGTGCACCCTTAACGTGATTGTCACTCCATAAGTACAAAATTCTTGTGAGGTGTAGGAGGTAAGGGCCGAAGTTCAAGTCTTTAAGAGGGAGTTTCACACACATATACACTTAGGTTAGGCTATAGTATAATTTCTATCTTGTATCAAAAAAAAATTTATGTTGTATTTTGCATTTAGAGAATGAGTAATATAAGAATGTATGGATTTTTTTTCCATTAGAAGAACATATGCTATGATTGGTTAAAACTTTGCAACATGTTCTACTTTATCATCCATAAGCAAAAGAAAAGATTTTAATTTAGCTTTCATCATTATTATATTTCTATTAATTGTGTTATTATTATATGTTAATGCACATAATAGCGACATTTGGTATTTAATTTATTTGAATTTAATTAATTAATTTATATACAATTTATTTTTTCTACAATTATTTATATTCATCAATAAAATGAAAGGCTATTTTCCTGCTCTAATGTAATTTTTAATTTGTTTAGAATATATATAGAATAATGGAACCAAAACATTTGACTTCTTCTAATGTTGTCACATAATTTTTTGAAACTTCACAATTTTAAGTATCATTGTTTTAAGTATATATTTTTAATTGAGTTTAAATTTTGATTTGTATTTAAACCCTTCATATTTTTCATTAAATGGTAGAATAAATAGTTTCATATACAATCTCATTCATAATAAAAGCTAATATTAATAACTTTTATAACTTTCAAGATTTTATAATTAGAAAATATATATAAAATCAAAGCCTATGACTTTTTGTTAGCTTCTAAGAATGACAAACTTTTTAGGATTTTGATAATGACGCCCTAAGGGCATTTGTTTAGGAAATACTTTTTGAAATTTGTATTTGGAAAATAAAAAAGTAACTAGTTTTTTTTTTATAGTGGTATCAAAATTTTCCTTAAATAGTTCATAAAGGAATGTCCTAAGGTCACCTACTAACTGAACCCAACTTTTAAAGCCTCACAATTTTATACATTAAATATATACATATATATTTGTAGGAACTGGGTCTGAGCACTTCTGCTGTAGGAAAAGTGGATTCAGACCCAACTAGCCCTAAACAATAAATTTGTAGATGATGGGTTTAAGAACTAGGCCTTAGTGAGGATAGCAACGAATAAACATGATTATGGGAAGACTAAGTAACAAGAAAATGGGATTTAAGTGTGAAAATCTATCCTGGACACTGGTCCGAGGAGCTATCTTATTCTTATTATTTTCTCAATGCTTGATTACAGAGGTTACAGAGATGATACAGTTGTCACAGTGTTTTCTACTTCCAATCTCCAATCCTTTTTCTGGAGGAGTTCTTTACATTATATACCCTCTTTCGGTTGATCTTGGTCCTCCATTTGTTGATCATGCAGGTTACTACTTGAGCGCTTGTCCCATCAACCGCCGTCCCAAACCTTCTGTGAGTTGCAACAACCAAAACAGCACTGTTCATGAGTCATTTTCTCATTAATGCGGCCAGAACGTTAGTTGTGGGCATTTAATGTGGAGGTGACAACTTCTCCTTGAATTGCTCCTCCTCCGGGCTTTCATGGCTGACCCGCTGTACTTGTCCTTTTTCTTGGGAAGCTCTACGAGGCTGCCCTTGATGGCATGCTGCTCTTCCCTTCTATGATCTCGAGTCGCCGAGGACATAATTGTCCTCGGCAATACTTCTTGGTAATTAGGACTTCCTTCATTCGTCCTCGGGCATTTCTTCTTCCTCGACATGGGCCTTGGGCTTAATATAAGGTGGGCCGGGGTGGCCAGATTCCTTAACCCCACAATAGCCCCTCAAAATCCTGCTGTCCGAATTCTCGGACGGAGATGAGGGTTTTGATGCCCTTGGGCCTTTATCATGGCTTGTCAAGTCTTGTCCTTCGTCAGCGCCAGAGCCTTTTCGCTTATCCAAGGCACGTTCCTGGTGTTTCGGTATACAAAGCGCGCCCTCATTAAATTCTAGCGACTCTATGCTCCCCACGTACAACGGTGTGATGGTGGTCCATCGGTGGGGATTTTTTAACTTTATGGGCGAGAAAACCGGCACGGTTATTTTTGATCGAAGGTATAAATGCCCATTTGAACCGATTCGCCTCTTTACTTTCATATTCAAGAGTTCTTGCACACGTATCCTGAGTTCTGTCAAATCTCCAGCCCAACTCGCCTTTCTTTTCTGCATAAAAAGCCTATCCGAGGAACTTTTCCTTATTTTTGTAAGTTTCTACTTTCTCTAACTCATATTTTCTCTCCTCTAAGTTTCTTTTTCTCTTATTCCTCTCTTTCTATCGTCCACCCCCGAGTCCTTTAGCCGTTTCTAGGGATGGGTAGGTTTAAAAAGTTGGTTAAGTCTGAAGAGGTAATAGAGAAATTCATCGCCGATTATAGGATTCCCAATAATGTAGGCTTGAGATACTGTGAAGAAGGGGAGTGGCTTATTAGGAAGAAAGATGGTGAAGTGGTGATCCCCATAATCGCCTTCATTGAAGGTGGTATGAGAATCCCTATGGGACCGGTAATGAGGGATTACTTTAGGCATTTCCGATTAGCTCCCACCCAGTGCGCTGTCAATATGTTTAGGATCCTAGGTTGTGTGGACGCTTTAAATGAGAAAATGGGGTTGAGGTTGACCCATCATGATGTAAACTGGTGCTACAACCTCCAACACCTAAAGGGTAAATCCTACTATATGAAAACAAGGGACGACAAGGTTCGGCTTATTCAGTGCCTCCCAGAGTCTAGCAAGGGGCTAAATAAGGACTTTCTCATCGTGTCAGGGAGGTGGCACGACGGCCTTACCTGTCCGACAGTTGGCTGCTAATATGGATGTACTTTTCTTTTTTACAGATCCACACGCCTTTGGCCGACACTTTCACTTAGTCAATCAGGAAGATTTAGCAACCATCCTTAAGGCGGAGGTTTTTGTGAACGAAGCTGATAATCAGGTCAGAGCCGCTCACAAGATCCTCGAGTACGATCCCATCCAGAAATCATTCTCGGCTCTGAAGTACGTGATCAAAGCCAAAGATCCTCGGCTTCACAGAATCACCATATCAGAACAAGGGTTCTTGATTCCCGAAGGATCTCCTATTCCAGAAGGCGCTTCGTTGGCAGGCCCTTCCTCGTCCCCTAAAGCTGTAGAGGCCGAGGACGATTTCGGCGTATTTGATCAAGATAATCTATCCGAGGATCCCTCTGGTGATTTATGCGACCCCAGTTTGACTGAAGCGGACCTCTCATCAACAGGGACTTCTTCTCAGGCCGAGATGGGTTTTAAGAAAAAACCCTCAACCGACCTGCTTGACCTGATTGAGGGCCAGCCGGGGAGGGATGCGCCGGGGAGGCCACAGTCTAAGCTTCCTCCTCCTCCCAAGTCTCAACCTGCTTAGACCAGGTCATCCTCCACCCAGTCGAAGTCGTCATCTCCTCGGGCCAAACTCCTTCCTCCTCTCCAGCCGACTTTGCCTCCTCGGCTCGAGCCAGCCGACCCAAAAAGGAAAAGGGCTTCCAAAGGCAAAGAGCCCATGGATGGGGGACAGCCTCGCTCCTCTCAGAAGGATGATGAAGCCCGGCGAGCTTCAAAACAACTGAAAGTCGGGCACCAAGGCCAAGAAAAGGAAGTCGCCACGCAGTCTGAGCCCCAGGCTTGGCTTCTTGCCCTAATGCTCCATGGGGAGCCTCTGATGGAAAACGCCTCGCTCAGGGACTTCCGAGGGGGCGAAGGTGCCTACGTGGCCGATGAGCTGGAGAGGTGCTTGTTGCTTCCCACCGATATGGCCGAGCTGGGGAATATGAGGAGGCAGGAGGTCTTCCTCAGCATGAAGTGGTACCTGGGCATGGTAAGACTTCTAACATTTACGACTCTATTGATCTTTATCCCTTAGTTTCCATCTCATCGTGAACTTACAGGTTGGAAGAGTTGGCCAATGACCAAGGTAGGGCCCTGGAATTGGAGCGTGACTAGTGCTTGGATGCCACGTGGACCCTTAAAAACTCCGAGGCTGATCTCACGAAGGCAAGGGAGGACCTGAAAGAGATGACGGGGCCAAAGACAGTGCCGAATCAGGCCTGGCCAGCGCCCAAAAATAGGCTGAAGACCAGATGAGGCGCCTACTCGAGGCTGAGGATCAGCTGAAGATTGCCAATGAGCAAATTGCTGATCTGAAGAAGAAGCTGGCAAAGGCCGAGGGGGCCAGGAATGCCGCAAAGTGGGCCAGGGATGAAGCCTTGAGAGCTAAGGTGGAGGCCGAGTTTGCCAGGACTGAGGCCGAGAGCTCCAAGGAGAAGGCCGAGGAGGATGCTTATGCCTTGGGAATGGATGAGACACAGGTTATTCTCAAGGCTCAAGTACCTGGGGTGTGTAGGCTCTACTATTCCCAGGTTTGGAATGAAGCCCTCAAACAAGCTGGAGTTGAGGCTTCATCTAACCTTTGGAAGGCAAAGAATGTATACTACCCTCCTGCCATCCGAGAGCCCGGCCCTCCTAGCTCTGAAGCTGGCACTTCCCTCGAGGTGGTTGAGGCAGGCCATCCTGACATTGCCCTTACTTTAACTTCTTCTGATGAGCCTGCCAAGGAGGTCGACCCATCTAGGGTAACCGAGACAGATAAGGGCCCTAGCCAAGGAGTACCCCAGGATGTTGCAAAGCCTCCAACTGATGCCCAGACCCCTCATGTTGAGGAGACAGCTCTCCTTGTAGTGCCCCTGCAAGCTATTCCTCTAGGTGAAAGCCCCGAGGACCCTGAGGTCACTTCAAACCAGCCTTCCAAGGGTGCAACGAAGACCAAGTTAAAGAAATAGGCTGACTTTGTTGTGCATTTGCTTCCCCCCCCCCCCCTTTTTTTTTTTAAGTATTTGAACTGTTGTAATGGAACGCATGGATTAAATGTATGCAATTCCCTTTTCGTGTGTTAATTGTCGCTATGATGGGTTTTGTTTATTCATATAACTTGTGCTTTAATTATTTGTTATTTATATAACTTGTGCTTTGATTATTAGCTAAACAGTCTCAACAATGTGACCTGTTTTCCATTTTTGAAGCAGCAACCTAAAAATGTAGAGTCCATAGTGATAATTTTCGCTTAGACTGTGATTAGCTATTGGGCCACTCTATTATTACGACCTGCTTTTGCTAAATGGACTATAAAAGGCAATAACCTCGTAACATGAATTCTATACCTCATGAGTTGGTTATCATAACGGGTTTAAAATGCTAGGCGCGTACTACTTATAAAGACAAATCTTTTAACTCCCATAGATCTAATGCCACAACGCAACATGCAAGGGCATTCAGGAGTATGTTCCAAAAATTTATTGACCTCAAGAAAACAGTTAGCTACTGACTACGCAGGGAAGTTACGTTCAATGTACCTTAGAGTGCCTTAAGTGATGCTCATGGGCTTGTTAATTTCCTCAAAGGTTGTGGTCCGAGGAGTCACACAATGCTCGAAATCTATTAATCGCTCAGGTCTTTGTTGAGAGGACCATGCAAGACCTTGGTTCTGTCTAACACTTAGATTTTTCTTCAAGTAGTTAGTTTCCCCATAGGTTTGAGTCCGAGGACCATGCAAAACCTTGGTTCTGTCTAACATTTAGATTTTTCTTCAAGTAGTTAGTTTCCCCATAGATTTGAGTCCGAAGACCATGCAAGACCTTGGTTCTGTCTAATACTTAGATGGTTGCCAAAACGCAAGACATGTGATCAAAATGGACTTAAAATTTTGAATTAGGGAAATGCCTTTGTTAATAATAATACATTTTCAAGTTATTTACATTCCACGGACGTGGTACAGCTTTTTCATCTAAGTCCTCTAAGTAGTATGCACTCATTCCTACTACTGCGGTAATTCAGTATGGTCCTTCCCAATTGGGTCCTAACTTTCCCCAAGATGGGTTCTTGGTAGCCCCCACGACTTTCCTCAACACTAAATCCCCTGGTGCCAATGGTCTCAGCTTCACATTGATATCATGTCCCTTCTTGAGCTTCTGGTGGTAATAGGCCAACTGGATCACTGCCTTTTCTCTCCATTCATCGATCAAGTCTAGGCTCTTCCCCAGCAGTCCATCGTTATCGCTTGGAGTGAAGGAGCTAGTCCTCAGAGTTGGGAAGCTTACCTCTAGAGGGATAACAGCCTCGGCTCCATAAGTCATGGCAAAGGGTGTCTCTCCTGTTGACCGTCGTGGGGTAGTCCGGTAAGTCCATAAGACGTGTGGCAGCTCCTCTACCCATCTTCCCTTGGCTTCATCCAGTCTCTTCTTAAGCCCACTGACTATGACCTTGTTGACAGCCTCGGCCTGCCCATTTCCCTGAGGATAAGCTGGAGTTGAGTACCTGTTTGTGATCCCCAGTTCGCAACAATATCTTCTGAAGGCTTTACTGTCAAATTGGAGTCCATTATCTAAAATGAGGGTTCGAGGGACCCCGAATCGTGTAACGATGTTTCTCCAGATGAACCTCTTAGCATCCGCATCTCTGATGTTGGCCAGTGGCTCAGCTTCAACCCATTTGGTGAAGTAATCTATGCCGACCAACAAATACCTCTTGTTTCCGGCTGCTTTGGGAAAAGGGCCTACAATATCCAGGCCCCACTGGGCGAACGGCCATGGACTGGACAAGGGGTTAAGGACTCCTCCAGGCTAATGAATATTTGGGGCAAACCTTTGGCACTGGTCACATTTCTTAACATACTTCAGGGCTTCCTTCTGCATCTCCGGCCACCAATATCCCTGGGTAAGGGCTCGGTGTGATAGAGATCTTCCCCCTGTGTGACTCCCACAGATCCCCTCGTGCAATTCCTCAAGCAGTAACTATGTTGTTTCTGGGTGAATACACAGTAAGTATGGCCCAGAATAGGAGCGCTTATACAGTTTGTGGTTCTCGGACAACCAGAACCGAAAAGCGTTTCTTCGTATTCTTTCGGCCTCTGGCCTTTCTTTGGGCAAGGTATCATCTTTGAGGAACCTCACTATAGGGTCCATCTAGCTGGGACCTACTCTAACTTCATAGATATGGACCATGCCAGTTGCCACCTCTCTTGCTCTATCCAGGTGCTCGACAATGATGGTTTGAGGCAGACCCTTTGCCAAGGAGGTAGCGAGCGTGGCCAATGAATCTGCATGGGTGTTGCCACTTCTGGGGACATGTGACAAGCTGAACAGCTTGAAGTTTGACTGCAAGCGTTTGGCCTGGCTTAAGTACGCTTGCATCCTTGCTTCTCTGGCTTCCAATTCTCCCTTCACCTGGCCCACTATCAGTCTTGAGTCCGAGAACACCTCTACTGCTTTTCCTCCCATTTTCTGCACCATGGCCATTCCTTGTAACAAGGCCTCGTACTCGGCTTCGTTATTCGTGGCCGAGAACCCCAGTCTCAGAGATTTCTCAATGATGGCCTTCTCAGGAGATATTAGGACTAACCCCACTCCGAATCCTCTTTGATTTGCTGCGCCATCAACGTACATCTTCCAACATGGAGGTCCTGGCATAGAGACTACCCCAACCGATTTTGCATCCATGTTTTGATCCTCGGCTACAATTTCTACTGGTGGTTCAGTGAATTTGGCCATCAAGTCAGCTAGGACCTGGCCCTTTATGGAGGTCCGAGGCATGTACTTGATGTCAAAAGCTCTCAGGATTGTGTTCCATAAGGCAATCCTCCCAGTATAATCAGCAGTCCGAAGTACGGACTTCAAGGGCAGTTGGGTTAGAACAACCACTGTGTGGGCTTGGAAGTAATGGGGAAGCTTTCGCGTAGCATGGACCACAGCTAGTATGGCCTTCTCCAAGGGTAAGTATCTTACCTCAGCTTCATGCAGCAACTTGCTCACGTAGTAGACTGGCTTTTGAAGGCCGTTGTCATCCCGTATTAGCACTAAGCTCACTGCATGAGGGGCCACGACAATATATACGTATAGGACTTCATCAGCCTTAGGACTGGACATGATAGAGGGCCGAGACAAGTATTCCTTGAGTTGCTGGAAGGCCGCAATACAGTCCTCAAGCCATTCAAACCCTTTCCACTTGTTGATCAAGAGATAGAACGGTCTGCATCTATCCGCCGACCTAGAAATGAATCGATTCAGGGCTGCAATCATTCCAGTAAGCTTTTGAACCTCCTTGGCGTTTTACGATGGTTTTAGATCATTAATAGCCTTGATCTGGTCGGGATTAACCTCAATTCCCCTATGAGTAATCATGTAACCTAAAAACTTGCCCGATCCCACGCCAAATGAGCATTTAGAGGCGTTTAGGCGCAGCTTGTGCTTCCTCAAGACACTAAAGGTACTGCCGAGGTCTCCCAAATGCTCGGACACTACCTTACTCTTCACCACCATATCATCAACATAGATTTCGATGCTCTTGCCCAACTGCAACTCGAACATTCTCGTCATCATCCTTTGGTAAGTGGACCCTACGTTCTTCAGACCGAATGGCATTACTTTGTAGTGATAGTTCCTAGTAGGTGTCACGAAGGCTGTCTTCTCCTAGTCGTCCAGGGCTAGTAGTATCTGATGATAGCCTTGAAAGGCATCTAAGAAGCTCATCCGAGGATGGCCCGCTGTTGCATCCACTAGCTGGTCTATCCGAGGCATGGGGAATGGGTCTTTTAGGCATGCTCTATTTAGGTCCGTGAAGTCTACACAAACCCGTCATTTCCCACTTTTCTTCTTGACTACCACGATGTTGGCCAACCCTTCGGGGTAAAAAACCTCTTTGATAGCCCCTGCACGCTTGAGCTTCTCCACCTCGCTCCTAATTGCATCGGCATGCTCTCTTGAGGGGTGCCGGGGTGGCTGCTTCTTGGGTGTGATGGATGGGTTAACGTTGAGATGGTGACAGATGAAGGCTGGATCAATCCCTGGAGCGTCGCAGGCATCCCATGCAAACACGTCAATATTGCTTTTGAGAAGCTCAATCAACTCCCCCTTCACTGTAGACTGGCAACCGCAGATTTCAAGAACCTGGTTTCCCGACAGGAATTTCACTTTTTGATGTAAGGAGGAGGCAACAGCTCCCAAAGTATGGAGTCAGGGCCTACCAACAATGGCTGTATATGGAGAGTAGGTGTCCACCACGATAAAGTTCACCTCCACTCCCTCTGGGCCGGTCTGGATGGGCAGCCTAATCATGCCCTTTGGAATAACAAGCTTCCCGTCGAAGCTCATCAAAGGAGAGCTGTAGGGCATCAAATCTTCCGGTCTTAAATTCAACCCCTTGTAGAGGTCGGGATACATTATCTCGGCAACACTGCCGCCATCCACCATCACTCTTTTCACATCGTAGTCCCCAATTCTGAGAGTGATCAATAGCGCATCGTCATGGGGCTAGGTGGTTCCATACTTGTCTTCTTCTGAAAAACTCAAGAATGTGTGAGAATTCACTCTGGCCCTCTTCGGCTCTGGGTGGGACTCCTCAGCAGGCAGCTGAGTCACAGATAACACTCGTGAGGGGCGCGTGCCTGTCCTTCCTGGCGCGGCCAAGATTACGTTGATTGTCCCTAGGGGTGGCTTTAGGGCATTATCCCTTTGGGGCTCCTAATGGGTCTGGCCCAGATAACCACTGGAATGATGCAGGAGGTGCCTCAACTTTCCTTCTCGGACCAGCTGGTCCAGATAGTTCCAGAGGTTCCTGCAGTTCTCCGTGGTATGCCCGTGGTCTTGGTGGTATTGGCAATAAAAGTTCTGATTACGCCTCATGGACTCTCCTGCCATCTTATTCGGCCACTTAAAGTATGGCTCGTTCTTGATTTTCTCCAACACCCGGTGTACTGGTTCTTGGAATACCGCACTGACAGTTCGTGTGCTGGTTGCTCCGGATTGCCCCACGAAATCTCTCTTCGGGCGGTTGCTGTTATGTCGGTCCAACCTGAAATCCCTCCTCTCTTGAGGGATATCCTTCTCTTTTCCCTTTCCTTGCAGCTGGTCTTCCTCTACTCGTTTATACTTATCAATTCGATCCATCAGTTGGCGCACACTGGTGGCAAGCTTGCCAGTCAGAGACTTCCTCAAGCCGTGCTCAGTTGGGAGGCTATTTTTGAAGGTGCTGGGGGCGACATCGTCACAATTGCCATCCATTTCATTATACATCTCTCAGTATCTGTTCGAGTAGGCCTTCAGAGTTTCTCCATTATCCATGGACAACGATAATAACGTACTCAAGGGCCGAGGAGCTCTGCTATTTGTAACGAAGCGAGAGCCAAAGGCTTGAGTTAGCTGCCTATATGAATCTACGGAATTCGCCCTTAAACCATTGAACCACCTCATCGCCACTGGCCCCAAGCTTGAAGGGAAGACCTTGCACATCAGTGCCTCGTTTTTAGAATAGACAGCCATCCTTTGGTTAAACTGGCTCACATGCTCCACGAGGTCTATCTTGCCGTTGTAAGGAATGAAGGTTGACTGCTGGAAACGTCGAGGAAGTGCGGCCCCCTCTATGTGGCGTGTAAACAGTGATTTGGAAAGTTGGTCCAATGCCCTGCTTATGGCGTCGTTCCTCAAGCCCCTGGGAGACGGGCTTTTACGTGTACGCCTCCGTTGGTGCTCTTCTTCGTGAGAAAAGGTCTCACTTGGGGGGGTTCGCGATCTCCGTCTATAGTCATCATCGCCTTCATCACTAGAGGGCATGTTAGGGCTGGAGTGAGACCGCCTTCGTCATGCATGGCGCAGCTCTCTCTTCAAATCGTCTATCTCTCGTTGTATGGCCTGATTATCATTTCGCCCCTGAAACGCGTGGCTTCTAACCCCTTCTTGTTGCATGGGCTGGTTGTTATTTTGTCTCTGGAACACGTGACTCTTCACACGAAAGTGGCTGCTGCCCGTTTGAGTGGTGTGCACACTTCCCTCTCGAAACCTTCCATTCTCTTCATTTCGGTCACGTTCAGGATCGGGAAAGTTACCTTGTCGTGGGGATCCAGCAGGTTCAGGCTGGTGGGGATCTGCTTGATGAGGGCCTGGCCTTACCATGTTTGATTGTTACCCTTACTAAGACACAAGTTCTTCCCACAGACGGTGCCAATTGTAGGGACTGGGTCTGATCACTTCTGCTGTTGGAAAAGTGGATTCAGGCCCAACTAGCCCTAAACGATAAATTTGTAGAGGATGGGTTTAAGAACTAGGCCCTAGTGAGGATAGCAACGAATAAACATGATTATGGGAAGACTAAGTAACAAGAAAATGGGCTTTAAGTGTGAAAATCTATCCTAGACACTGGTCCGAGGAGTTATCTTGTTCTTATTATTTCCTCAGTGCTTGATTACAGAGATTACAAAAATGATACAGGTTGTCACAGTGTTTTCTACTTCCAATCTCCGATCCTTTTTCTGGAGGAGTTCTTTACATTATATACCCTCTTTCAGTTGATCTTGGCCCTCCATTTGTTGATCATGCAGGTCACTACTTGAGCGCTTGTTCCATCAACCGCCGTCCCAAACCTTCTGGTGAGTTGCAGCAACCAAAGCGGCACTGTTCAGGGGTCATTTTCTCATTAATGCGGCCAGAACGTTAGTTATGGGCATTTAATGTGGAGGTGACAGCTTCTCCTTGAATTGCTCCTCCTCCGGGCTCCCATGGCTGACCCACTGTACTTGTCATTTTTCTTGGGAAGCTCTACGAGGCTGCCCTTGATGGCATGCTGCTCTTTCCTTCTATGATCTCGAGTCGCCGAGGACATGATTGTCCTCGGCGATACTTCTTGGTAATTAGGACTTCCTTCATTCGTCCTCGGGCATTTCTTCTTCCTCGGCATGGGCCTTGGGCTTAGTATAAGGTGGGTCGAGGTGGCCAGATTCCTTGACCCCACAATATTTATTTATTTAATTAATTTTAAATTATATTATGTATTGAAACCCTTAATTAAAATCTTGCAAAATTATATTTTAATTAAATGGTATAATATAAATAGTTCCATATACAAGCTCAATCATAGTAAAAGCTTATTAAAAACTATCATATTTATCAAACTTCATATTTAGAAGAAAAAAATAGATAAAAATCATATTTTGTTAAATTTTCATGAGTTATTGAAAATGTTACTCCCAAAAAAATTTGATTTAAAAGTTTAAAAAATATTTAATTTCAAAGCTAAATTCCAAAACTCACCCTCTAAGTTTGATTGTTTTTTATTTTAATCCTCTAAGTTTGCAATCTCTCATTTCAGTCCTCTAAGTTTTAAAACTCCATAATTTAGTCTTTTGTTAAGTAGACATCCATTGTTGCCGTTAAATGCCCAAAACTACGCCGTGTTGCCCTAATTTAATATTTACTTTTTTATTTATTAAAAAACTTTAATTTTTTTTTAAAAAAAAAGTCTAGAAATTTTTATTAAAAAAAAAAAAAAAATTGCCATACATGGTCAGTCCCCTCCCCAGTAAAATCAAAAAAATAACCCATCATCCCCAAATTCCCTACTCAATTGGGTAAGTTAAAAAAAAAAAAAATTGGATTTTCAATTTCCGTTTGTTTGATTTCATTAGTTGCAAATCAATTTCCCCTGTGAACCAAAAATATAACAAAATCCAAGTATTTTGGTGATAACTGAAATCAAGCAAACTGAGTAAAGCCTAGAGACACCGAAGGGCAGCCAAAGACGCCGAAAATACCTCCCCGGAGCTGCCAAAGTAGATTTGTTTTTGGGTTTCCTAGAGAATCTGAAAATAGATCTCTCTCTCTCTCTCTCTCTCACATTAGGGTAGGGATTTTGGGAATGATGGGTTATTATTATTTTACTAGGGAGGGGACCGTGTATGGCAATTGTTTTTTTTTTCTAATTTAATTTCTGGACTTTTTTATTAATTAACTTTTTTTATAAATTAAGAAATAAATAATAAATTAAAAAAATAAATATTAAATAAGGGGGTTTTAACGACAATAGTGGATGTCTACTTAAAAAAATCCTACTCTGTTTGTTTTAATGGAAAATCTTGTGTAAAGATAGTTTTCCGTGTTTTTCAGTATTTGGTAGCATAAAAAAATATGAGTCAAAGGAAAACTATCTTTGGCCAACATAAAAAGTATGGTTTATTTTTAGAGATTGTTTTCCATTAATTTTTTTTGGAAAACAATTCTATCTCACAGCAAGCTAAATAAGGGAAGTTAGGAGGTTGTTTTTCAACTCATTTAAAGTTGCTACCAAATATTAGAAAATGAGATAATTTTATAGAAAATGCTTCTTGGAAAATGACTCATTTTCTAGAAAACATCATTGCTGAAACAAACAGTGCGTTAGTTTTGGAATTTGAAATGAAAAATAGTGAAACTCAGAAGGTTAGTTTTGGAATTTGGCCTAATTTTAAATAATATAAGTGTAATCGTTATTACACATGATTTAATGAAAGAAAATGTTTCTGTTGAATTTTATAAAACCAACTTGATGAAATTTTCTCCTCCTTTTTTTATATTAATAAATGACTTCATGGCTTATTCATTAATTAAATAGCAAAAATAGTAGGGGTAATAATAGTTAGCCTCACGGCATACAAAGTAGAGTCCAGATTTAAAAGAAATTCTAAGGAATACAAAATAAACTAAAATCTTCTATATATACAAGAAAATAATAGCTTATTAAAAAAATTTAATAACAACAATAATAATTGTGGGGTACAAGAATTTAAATAAGGTATTTGCGCCACGTGTCATACCCATGGCTGAGGAGGCCATCATCGCGCCAAGGAGGTCACACGCTCAGACAATAAGGCCACGTTAGTGGCACGTTACCAAAGGAGGTCATACTGTAGAGAAAGAGTTTCGAGGAGGGGGTTAACTCTGACATGACTGAAGGGATGATGGCTGCCACCACATTTAATACATCCCACCAAACCTCCTGACTACATTTATGTGGAGAAAACCCCTGAACAGTGCTGTCTTGGCTGCCCCAACTCACAAGGGGCTTGGGAAGATGTCTGATGGGACAAGCACTCAAGTAGTGGCCTGGACGATCAACAAATGGAGGGCCAAGATCATCTAAAGGGAGCTATATAATGTAAGAGACCCTCCAAGGAGAGGGGATTGAAAAATTGAGAGAGAACACACTGTAGCAACAAGAACCGAAATTGCATCTAAGTTCAAAAGAACTATATTCAAGAATCATTCTCCTCGAACTTTGCCAAAGAAGGATTTCCTTGCTTAGAACTTGTCTTTCTTTGCTTTCTCGGTATCTTTAATCCACTGTGCGCAATGCATGATCCATTGAAGCCTACCTTTTAAGTCCACTCTCTACAAATTCATTGTATCGGGCTCTTTGGGTCTTAATCCATTCATCTTTTGGGCTTAGGACCAAAACTTGCCCTTACAATAATAATAATAATAATATAGGTAATTGGCGACAATTTAATGGGCTTTTTCTTTTAATTTATTTTATGTGAAGTATTATTAGTTTCTTCCAATATCCCAATGATGGTCCTCTAAACACTTCTTTCCAAAGCTATCAATTTGATATTTGTGTGTTTTTAACAACTTTATGAAGATTTTTCATATGCGTAGAGTATTTTAAATATAAAATAAATTTTTTAAAGAAAATTTTAAATTCTAAATAGTGTCATTTTTGTCAAATACTTCAATTCAATTTCAAACAGATTTATTTCAAACCTTACTCAAATTTGCAGTCCACAATAATCGGGATCAGTTTAGGACCAACTCAACACATTTTAGCACCTAAGGCAACAATTTTTAGTGGGGCATTCTCTTATTTTAAGTATTAATTGAATAAAATTTATATTTTGATATTTTTCATTTAAAAATATTTTTTTATTGCTTTTTGAGATGCAAGATTACTACTAATATGCTTTTTTGTTCAAGTTTTGCAAAGAATTCATTTTCAATTGGTAATATCGGAAATTTACTTAATTTTTCTTGTGATATAATCAATTTTAAATATGATTTTTTATCAATTTTTATTTTGGATAACTTTTGCCTGCATACGCAAATGTAGATATGTATTGTTAGTTAATATTTTATATGTGATACATGCATTAGAAAAAGAATCCAGCCTTTTTATATAACCTAATATATTAATTGGACTATTTTCATTTATTTATCAAAAGCTATTTTTAATTTTTAATTCGAATAAATCAATATAAGAATAAATATTATGTTTGAGATGGTTATTATCTCTCTTGGCAATATTTGACTTTAAGTATTGAATAATGGATTTTAGTAATGAATATTTCCGAAAAACTATTGATTTTAATTTCAATTTTGATAAAAGAGTAAGAAAAAGTTAAGTTTTTTTTTTGGGAGATTGTAAATTTTGACAGTCTAGTGGCACGAGTCTATTTTTTTGCGTTTTGTCAAAACCTTCATATGACCGACTTACCTTGGGAAAACAATTTAATCTGTGTTAAAATTATATATAGATTATACCTCGCGATATATAATCCAAAACACTAGCAACACAAACCAGTCGCTAGTAAAAAATCCAGGAATTACAATGAATTCTCCTATTCATCATCTTGCTGATGAATATCGTTCAAGCGTCCTTCATGTAGTAGCTGTTGGTTTGATCTTGTTTTTGATACTTCGTTGTCTATATATACATCGCAATCACCGAGAAACAAAACCAAAAATCGAGAGCCATAAAATAGAACAGATTATGCCTGCTCTTATTAGCAACAAGAAAAACCATAAGAGAACATCAAAATATGGTGGCAGCAACCAGTGTGCGATCTGTTTGGAAGAAATCAAGGATGGTGAATGCAGCCGACTCTTTCCCAAGTGCAACCACGAATTCCATAGAACATGCATTGATACTTGGCTAATGCTTCACAAGTATACTTGTCCCGTTTGCCGTAATTCGTTAGAAGAGTCAATATTCTCTATTTCTGGAGATGATCTTGTGTGAAAGATAGATGGATTCTGTAACTTTTTATTTTTTAAGCAATACCTAGCTAGCCCTTTTGTTTATCTTTTCCTTTCTTTTCTTTTTGTTTTCATGTTTTCGTTGGATTTGAAGGGAATCAATCCCTGTTCATAGAACAATATAATTTTTCCTTTCTTTTTTTTCTTTTGTATTGCTTTTTATGAGTCTCGAAATAATTTGTTGAGAATTCATAGTCAACCCTAAAAATTTGAGATTAAGGATTGTTGTTATTGTTGTTAAGGACTTTTTTTTCAGTATTGACAAGTTGTTATACCTTGGCATTCTTTGTGACATGAGTTAAATTAAACTCTTTTCCTTGAAGGACTCTCTTTTTTCAACTTGTGATATATTTGCATTCTTTGTGACAAGATGTTAGGACATATGTGATTCAATGTTAGGAACATATGCCAATATTTTATGTAATTGGCTAATCTTTTGACAAAACACACTTTACTTGTAATTTGGTAGATCTAGGATGTATTTAATACTTCAAGGAACAAGGTTTCAAGTTCAAGTGTTAAAGTCATGCAAGTCTGTCCAAGAATCAAGTGAAAAAGTGCTAGATTTTAAAGCTCGACAGCTAGCATCTATCGAGCTTTAAAAGTTGTTTCAGCCCGTGGCTCGACAGCTAGCTCGATAGATGGCTATCTATCGAGGTTTATGAAACTCAGTTTTTCAGAGCTGTTTTTCATCCAATCCATGAGTATGTGTTTAGGCTTTCTTTTCTCACAATCCTAAACATATATAAGGATTATTTTGAGGGCCGTCAAAGGTTACACAAGTTGCACGAGTGTGAAGCAAAGTTTTGTTCATGCAAATTGTGACCAGACAGAATTTGCCCTAGTTCATCTTTCTCTTGAAGAAGCTACTATGTTTGTACACCGTAGGGTTTTGTGACCAAGGTGCTTCTTGATCTTCATCGTGTGATGAACTAAAGAACTTTGCAGCTAACATCCTTCTCAAGTTGGTGATTAAGTCGCGTACTGGAATCCGCGCATCTATGGTTAGTCACGTACTAGGAGCTGTGCATTGAAAATGAGAGATTGTCACTACAGAACAAGTCCAATTGGGTATTGGGGTAAGGGTTCAACTGTAAGTTGGTATAAAGTACTGGGATTCCTTTACTTGTAACCGCTTGTTGTGATAATAGTGAATTCTCGGGAGTGGTGACCTTAAAATCACCCGGTGGGGTTTTTGTCATGTAGGTTTTCCCCATTCGAAAACAAATCACCCGTGTCAATTTATTTTCCGCTGCATTTAGTTTAATTGGTGATTTGTTTGTGCTGTCACGCATATTGTATGTTAATCTGATTAATTAATCAACTTGGCTAATTAATTGGTTAATCTATCACAAGGGGTCAATACATTTTTGGCCTGTCACAGGAGTTATATACTCTTTCTCACAATTGCAAAATAAGTAAATAACATCCTCGAAATTTCAAAGAAAATTATTGATATGGGTGCGGTGCGTTCAAGTAGGAATGGCAACGGGGCGGGTTTCTTTATCTCCGAACCTGCCCCGCCACCCACCCCCCGCTAACTAAACGGGTTTTTTTACCCCCATATCCGCCCCGCCATGCCTCTTCAGAGCCCAATCTAAAGGGGCTAAACCGTGACCCAATCTGAAAATAATGATAATAATAAATATTAAATATTAAAAAATCAATTATATGTTTTTTTGATTTCTCATACAATAATTTTAGATTTCTCATTTTCCTTTTCAAAATCACAAACACAAACACAGAAATCCTAAACATTTTTCAAGATAAAATAATAAATAAATAAAATGTAAAACACTAAATAATATCACATGACTCACATTTAACCAAGGTAATCAAAGGCGAAAGGCGCCCTTAAGGCGCCAAGGCCTTGTATCGCCCGGGGCGATGAGGCGCCAAAAAGGCACTAGCCCGAGTGAAACAAGGTGCCAAATTCTAAATATTGTTATTTTACATATAGGGTTACAATCTAATGTATTTGATGAATAAGAATATTATATAAACAATTCTGACTCCACTGCTAATGGATAGGAGCTGGTTTATAAAGCCAGTTTTTGGGTTTGAATCCCAACTAAAAAATTAGTCTACATCCAAATATCAACAGTCAACTAAGTCTAAATAATTATCAAATATCAACTAAGTCGGAATATTAACCATAAATCACCATTTAAAAATTAGTCTCCATCCAAATATCATCTAAATCTGAATATTAAACCAAAATATTGTTCATAACTTCATATTAGAAAGAAGAAAACTCCTAAACAAAACATTGAACTTCAACAAAAGCATTTGAAGATTGAACATTCTAATAGGCTAATAGCTTGAGCGTGGTTGTTAGTTTTTATCTAAAGGTCATCATCAGACTCTTCACTCAAGTTTCCATCACTTTCAAAGCCACATGAACCAGATTTATAACCATCAACATTCTCTTCCTCGATCTCATCAAAGTCAACATCTTCCTCTTCAATATTTGGTTGTAATGTTGAGGCCTTTGAGCTTGCCCTTGATTTTGTTTGGAATCTAGTATTCTTCCTTGGTTCTCCAACACCAGCAGCTCTTGCCACTACACCCCATGTCAAACCATCATCATCATCACCAAATACCAACTCATCTTCAACATTCATAGATGGTTTAGCACCCATTTCCCCCAACAACCATTCATTACTTTTATCTATTTCATCTAAGGAGATGGGATCAATAACATCATGCTTATCATATCGTGCCTTCATCTTTTGATTATACTTCACAAAGACCAGATCATTTAGTCGTTTTTGTGTAAGTCTATTCCTTCTTTTTGTGTGAATCTACAAGCATTTATGAAAACTAAGTATTAGACTATTAGTGAATTATTAAACCATTGGAATTTTCTATGTAATAAAGTAGCTCATCAAAGGATAAATCTACTTATTATACTTTAAAACTCACCTGCTCAAACAAACTCCAATTACGCTCACAACCACATGCACTACAATTCAAGCTCAAGATTTTTATAGCTAACTGTTGCAAATTCGGAGTTGAGCTCCCATACAAACTCCACCATGCAGCTATGTTAAAAAAATAAGTATGAGTAATGATATATTATATATCATAGAAGTTAGATTTTTTATTTGTAAAAAGTGCCACTATTCTAGTCATTATAAGTTAGATATAAATGCTTTCTTACCTGGTGCCCTTGTCTTTCTAGATCTTTCAGCCAACTGAATGCCAAAGATTCCTTCAGCTTTTTTATACATGGATAGCTCAACCATGATCTTGTCCTGAATTTTAGTACTAGGAACTAGTCTTTGTATACAAGCATACAATCCTGCTGCAATTTCTTCATTTGTTGCTATCTTAGGATCGAAATAGAAATAATCTGGATTCAAGAAATGACCCGCTACATGAAAAGGCCGATGTAGTTGACATTCCCGTCTCTCATCAATGATTTTAAAAATATTTGAATAACTTTCTTCATTCTCATTAAAAGCTTTTATAATAGCTTCTTTGGCCTTATTCATTGCCTCATATGTGTAACCCATAGCTGGTTTTCTCTCCTTATCAACAAAGCAAAGAACTCGAACAAGAGGGCCTATAAATTTAAGAATGTAAACTATAGTATTCCAAAAATAAGGCATCAAAATCGTTTCTACTACTCGTTTAGCATTTGCTTCCTTTTCCCATCTATTACGAACCCACTCCTCAGAAGTAAACATGGCCCTTAGGTTATGCTTTTGCTTATAAATAGATTTTATTGTAAGATATGAAGTGCAAAACCTAATTTTCCCAGCCCTAACTAGCTCTTTTGGTTTGTGTATTCTCTCATCATATTTAACACAACGCCATGGTTGTAGATATATCCAATCAATTGAATGGCTCTTTCCAAAGTTTTTGTAATTCTAGGAATTTTCCCAATGTCCTCCAATATAAGGTCAATGCAATGTGCAGCACATGGAGTCCAATACAAATTTGGCCTTTTTGCTTCCAAAAACTTCCTAGCAAACACATAATTAGATCCATTAGCTGATATTACTTGGACCACATTAACCACCCCCAATCTATTCTACAAATGCATCAAGTAATTCAAAAGTTTTTTCCCTAGTTTTCATAAAAGATGATGCATCAATTGACTTCACAAACATGGTTCGAGATGGGCAATTCACCAAAAAGTTCATCAAGGCCCTATTGGTTCTACTAGTCCATCCATCAGACATGATAGAACAGTCATATTTCCTCCAAGATTCCTTGTAATCACTCAATAACTCATTTGTGTAAGCCACCTCCTTTTTGAGAATTGGAACTCTTAACTCATGGTAACTAGGAGGCTTCATATTTGGACCATACTGCCTAATAGCTTCAACTGCCCATTTAAATTCATCTAAACAAGCAACATTGAATGGTATACCAGCTAGATAAAATAGTCGGCCAATATACTGACAAGCTTGTGCTCTTTTCCCTTTGCCAAGTTTATCATTGATGTTAGTTTGCTTCATCTTACCATGTTTCCTAAGCACAACCACTTTTTTTGGCTTTAATGTCACAAAAGAATCCATGGGACCTTTCAATTTTTTAGACTTTGACATTAATTTCACAGTTTTCACTTGGGTGCTACTGCCAACCCCTCTCTTACTAGAGCATGATTTTTTCCCCTTTTGGATAACTTCTACTTCCTCTACCTCATCATCATCTACACCCTCAATTTCAATCATATTATACATATCATCAAAATCAGGCATCTTGTCATAGTTCTCCTTCTCAGCCATATAATGCACAAGCTCTTCTCTAACATGATCAAGACATTTCAAACACTTTGTAGTGTTTTTAAAATTCCCCACTTGATGCTGCTTTGCTCTATGTATCCCTCTCTTTGTGACTTTATTACAAAAGGACAAGTCACTGAATTTTTGTCTTCAACATTAGCTAAATAATTATATTTCCATCCCGGATCGTTTCTCTTCCCATTATCTAAAGTCATTCTACATATAAAAATAATAAAACTCAATACAATACATTTAATAGGATTCTATATTAAGCTAGCTATGTATCATTTACTATGGTTTAAGCTCTAAAAATAGAGTAAAGTAATGAGTTCGAGAAAGGGGGAAAATACAGGAAAAGAAAATAAAGAAAAAGATAGGGGAGAATTGCTATGAGACAGTTAGAGTCTGAGAGAGAAGGGTGTAGACACTCGATTTTGCACCCATGATTTAATCAAGGAAGATGACTGGAGCGACCATCCATGTACAAAAAAAAAAATCATTCTTGCATCACATGCATCATTTTGTTCTTGCGTCACATGCATTGTACGCATTAATTCATTCATTGCATATCATAAAAATGATCTTGAGATTTTAACGGTCGCAACAGTGTTTCCGGTTTCCGAATCAGACCATCAAATCGAAAGATATCGTATGATCTAGTTTGCACGGTCCATATGCATTGTGTCTAGGTAAGGTCGACCACACATGATTAATTTAAATTAATTCTAATTGGTTAAGAAATTAAAATTAATTAGATAATTTTGTGATTGGTTGATAATTAGTGTTTAAAATAGGGATGCATGCATGGAAATAAAAGGGATGATTGGATAACAACAAAATTGGGGATAATCTGAACTTTATCAAGATTTATTTTAAGGGATTTATCCACAATATAATTGTTCAAGATAATTGTTCTTAAAAAAGCCTAAATTATCCAGAAAAGAAACAAAAAATCATGAACGGAGGTTGAAAACACATCTAGGTATAAGGACCAGCCAAAAAACCCTATAAGGAGAGACCAAATGGCACCCGAACACGAAAGCGCGTTTGGCCTCCAAGAGCCAATTCGGCACTTTTGGAGTGCCGAACAGCACTCTAAAAGGGCCGAATTTCCCTTGGTTGGGCTTTGGCCCAACAGCCTTCGAGTGACAATAATGCACACCCTTTTCGATCTTTTCGCAAAAGGATGCGGCCAGATTCAAACCCTAATCATCCGTACCTATTTTTTAGAGTCTTCTAGCCTCTATAAATAGAGACTTAACCTCATAATTTAGTACCCTTTTTTTTTACGCTCTGAGAAGCATATGTTTTTTACTCTCAAACCACACATATTTTCTGATCCTCTCTCTGAGTGTTGCTGCAAAATTAGGCATTTTAGGTTTCAAAGAGAATTGAACAAATTTCTTTGTATCCTAAAACATCCTCTCAAGAACAAAATGTGCTCATGCAAGAGGTTGTTTCCTTCACCCTTCTCTTGTGATGTGATGATGCATATTATATATCTTTCTTTTTCAAATATCTATGAATTGTTAATTGTCCTTCTGTTTAAAGCATGATATTTTCTATATGATTGTTATAATCTTTTTCTTGAATGTCAATAAATTTGCATGTTAACAATTATTTTTCTTAAAACAAAACAGATCTGCATCTTTATAAGATGTAGATATGATTTTTTTCTCAATACAAAAACAAATTTGCATCTTTCTTAAGATGTAGATCTAAGTTTTCTCAAACCAAAAGAGATCTGCATCTTTATGAGATGCAGATCTAAATTTTTCTCAAATCTGATTTTCTTAATACTTGCAAATTGTTGAAATAAAGAAAGAGATTATATATTGTTGTGTTTGTGTTTATTTTAATTCATAATTGCATAATTTTAGATTATGAGTGAAGTTTTTTTCTTAGAAAATATTTTTTTTTAAATATATAGCAAAACAAATCTAAATTTTTGAAAAAAAAAAACTTTTATAACAAAACAGATCTGAATTTTTATCATCAAAAACCTTTTTTTTTTACATCCCACAAAACAGATCTGATATTTTGACAAATCAAAATCATTTTTTTTAACAATAAAAACAGATCTAATTTTTTTAACAAAAAGAAGAGATTTCATCCATACATAAATTTGTGTGATTTAATTTTTCATTCACATGTTCAACATATCATGCATGACATGCATAGCATAGTACATTGGTCACAAGAGTTTAGAAGACCAGACTTTGTCTGGGCAAAATAGGTGCCTAACACCTTCCCATTCCATAACCAAGCCTCCAGATTTAGGTTTTTGGTTTAGTAGATCTAGCCTTATTTTCATTTGTTTTGGGTAGAATGTAACTAAGACAACAAGCCATGTAAATCTTTGGTAGATTGTAACTAGGACCCAAAGCTATGTAACTTTTTAATTTTCTTTCAGATATGTAATTTTATTCAATCAATGAATGGAACTATTCAGTCATGTATTTTGTAATTAGTATTTTTTTTTCTTATTTTTTGTATAAAGAAAAATAAGTGGCGACTCCATACCACTTACCTAAAAAGATAGGTGCCCTAAAAGGGTACCCGAATCTCTTTTTTTTAAAGGACACGTCTCTCACAAAGGGTAAAGGAAAAAAAAAAACAGAGAAAAAACAGAGAATGAAGAATTGCTGGAGATAGTCAAAGTCCAAGAGAGAAGGGTAAGGGGAAAAAAAAAGCAGAGAAAAAACAAAGAGGAGAGAGTTGTTGGAGACAGTCAAAGTCCAATAGAGAAGGGTAAATGGAAAAAAAAACAAAAACAAAAAACAAAAAAACAAAGAGGAGAGAGTTGCTGGAGACAGAGAGTCCAAGAGAGAAGAGAAAAGGAAAAAAAAAAAAAGTAGAGAAGAAATAGAGAGGAAAGAGTTGCATGCTCTGAAAGTGTGGATACAGAGCATAGGAAAAAATTATTGAGGCAGTGAGAGAGAACTTAGGAGAGAGAGAGAGAGGGAGAGAGAGTGTGTGTGTGTAAAAAAATAAAAATAAAAACTAAAAGAATAGGAAAAAATTACCTGACATTGGTTGACTGCTGGCAGCCACTAGCCCACTCTCTTCCAAACCCTAGAAGAAGAAGAAAGACCCATTGCTTTGCTCTGAAAGTTGATGAAGAGAAGTGGTTCTCAAAATTTCTTGTTGGATCTTTTGTTTTATGCTTTTTTTATATTAATTTATTTGATATAGTGGGTGACAGCTCATCCCCACTAAGGTAACAGTTATGAAACCAACCTTGCACCCCTTTAAATTTACAAAACATGTCATTAATGGCTTTAAAATGCAAAATTTACTCAGGCGCTTGCCTCTCGCCTAACAAAATATATCTGGGCAAGCACCTAGGCTCCAGAGGTGAGCGCCTCACTAAAGGTGCCTCGCCTCAATGCCTTTAAGGCGCTTTTCTGGCGCCTTGCCTCACCCAAGCGCCTAGGTGAGCGCCCGAAACGCCTTTGACTACACTGCATTTAACAATGAATAAATTGTAAATAATAAACATTCATTGATGAAATTTTATAAAAATTAAAAAATAAAAAGTAAAAAGTAAAACCTTGAGATTCACAGCTTTGGCAATGAGAGAGGAAATGAACCCAAAGAAAAAAAGAGGTGGAGACACAGGAAGGAAGGAGCGGTTGAGTGAGGCCGTGAGGCGATGGCTGAGCAAGACCGTGACCGTGAGGGGAGTGGCTGAGTGAAGCCGTGAGAGGGTGGCTGATTAGCTGAGTAAGGCTATGAGGGGGCGGTTGAGTGAGAGTGAGAGATTAAGAGTGAGGGGGGCAGCTGAAGGCGAAGGAGAGGAGAAGATTCAGATTGGTTAGGATTAGGGTTTGAAAAATAGAAAATACGGTATATATGGTTAGGGTTTTTTAATAATATTATATGTATACAAGTCGGGTTTAGGGGCGGGTATGACTAATACCCACACTCGCCCCTATTGTTTCATGGATCAGGTAAAACTCACCCCATTAGGGTCAGGTCGGGTACCTGCAGGTCAGCCAATTTTTGTCATTCCTACATTTAAGGGAAGAAAAGGCAGGGTCTTTAAGTAAGTAGAATTGTGTAGCTATAAAGAGAAGCTCCCTCTGGTCTTCATCGTTGATTATTAAGACCTTTTGGGAGGTCTTTAGGTTAATTGTTTGACAAGGAATTTATCATATTTAACTATTTTGTATATAAAAAATAGAACTAAGCACGCATTTGGTTGTGGTGATTATTGGGGGATAGAAAGGAAAACTAATGAGAGAAAATGTGAAGGAAAACTTGATTTTTCTGTGTTTGGTTCAAAGGAGGAAAGGGGTAAAATCAGAGGTCATGTTTTCTCCAAGCCCACCAAAAATCAATCTCCCCTAGGGGAGAAAACGAGAAGAAAGGAGGTGTAAATGGAAAATGACTCATCTAACCATTTTCCATAATTAATAATGTGTATTTTTTTATCAAATTGTAGATTTTTTTTATTTTTCTCTCTCTTTTTGCTCGATGTTTTATTAGTTGTGGTTAGTTTTTAAGATTTATAATAACTAAAAATTTCTTCTCATAAACAATTAAAAAACTAGTTCTTATGTAACTAGAACATAATAATAAATTTTTTTTTTTTTATAACATTTCCTTCCTCTCATTTTTCTTCTCAACCAAATAAAGAAATTTTTTATCCTTCTACTTTATCACCCTCCCAATCAAACACACATGGTGGAAAACTAAATATTTTTTATCCTCTCACTTTCCCATCCTCCCACAGTTTCCATCATCTCACTTTTTCATCCTCCCAACCAACAAAGCTTAAAAGAAATGATTCAAATTTTGAAATTTCTTTTTCAAAGTATTGAAATATGCATTTGTTCTTTGTTTGGTTTGGTTGTTTAATAATTAAATATTATCTTTGTGCTATTCCAGACATAGGCAGAGCCAAGCAACCAACACCCCACCCCCCCCCCCCCCACCCCACAAAAAAATAAAAATAAAAAATAATGTTTCTTGATTTTTTAGATAGGTAAGAAGTAATATCTCTTGTATTTAAACTAATGGCGCTTGTGGTCTTTCACAAAAATTAAAACTCAAATTTCTCATGTTGAAACACTTTTTAAGTTTAAATCAAATTGATATAAACTCAAAGTAATTGATTCCATAATTTAAACTCAAAATGGGGGGGGGGGGAGGGGGGGACTCTACATATGTGTCTTATTTTACAACACTAAATCCTTGATGTTTCTATCTATCCATTAATCTTTTCCCCCTTAATCTCTTGACTCTTTCACATTTTCAAACTCTAGGCTTTTGCTACATATCCAAATTTTATACAATTTGAAGAATAATGAAAAATAAAATAAATTGAGAGTTTTTGCTTTATTTTGGCTTAAAGGGTTTGAAACTTTAGAATTTCAATAAAGAATTTATCAGGATAACCATTAAAATTCTTTTAATTATTCTATATTTAAAATTCAAATTTATTATTGATAAAAAAAATAACATTTATTTATATAGGTCAAATGGGTTTGTGTCAAAACTAGGGGTGTTTGTTGGCCAGTGCAGCCAAGTTTGGAAGGGGTTTTAGGTCGCACTGGAGACGCTAGTTTCTTAAAAACGTAAGTCGCTGTTACACTTTTGGATTAGTTTTTTGGCATATCAATGCCAGTTTTCTTCAATCCGGTAGTTAGTTGCCATCAAGAGCACTGGAGAGAGAGAGAGAGAGAGAGAGAGAGAGAGAGAGAGAGAGAGAGATTTGGAACATTTTGTTCCAAAGATTCAAAACAATGCAAACCCATAACAAATCAACCACACTCAAACCCATAAAATCCTCCAAGGATTCAAACCCACAAATCAAAACCTAATATTTAAAACTCTAAATATCAAAACTCACAAAACAACATTGCCAACCACAATCTCATTTGTAGTTGGTAGCCCCCTCTGGCAGTTTGAACAACTCGGCTCCGACTAGGTGACTCAATCCAAATTGGTGCTTGAACAAACCTAACCAAAATGGGTTAAGCCTATCTTGACACGAATAATGAAATAGGTTATTTCAAGTATGGTCAAAACATAATTGACCGACTCACCCACTCATTAATCACATCAAGATGGGTAGACCCGCTTTAACACTAAAAACAACCCACATTAAATCAAGTTGTCTATGTCGCGTTTGCCAATCGTGTTAAATATTGTCACATCTATCAAAACTAAACTAATAAAGCACTCTCTAGTAATATTTACAAACAAATGCTAAAATGGTGATAGGTTAAACACAAGCCCCCCACCCCCTTTTTTTTAGTCGCTATAGAATACTATCAATTGAAGAATATTATACAAATTTTATTACAAAAATTTATAAACTCAGTGGAACCATATCAACATAATAAATAATTTCTCTAGTCAATTTTTTTTACTTTATGTTTAAAAATTGATATAAAATTGACATTGAAAATGCTACCGATAAAATGTATCACAAAAAAGTATAAATAGAGGTTGAGTTTGGATTGCATTGAAATTATTTCTCTCCTTGCATTTGGTGTTTTTCTATAAGTCTCGTGCACTGTTCACAGAATCCACAAGTACATATTTCAACAAATCTAACTTTAAAACTAGGTCTTACGGCACTATTTACACATTTAAAAATTATTTCGCTACAGTATTTTTAGTTTTCAGCAATAAACAATATCCAAACAGACCCAAAATCATCTAAATAAATAAATAAAACAAGTCAATTAAATGCAATTGTGTGGGTTAGAGAACCTTCAGCAAAAAATGTAAAAAAATAAATAAATAAATAAATAAATAATAATAATTTGGGACGAGAATGGTCACCAGACTACCAAAGATGAAGTGGCAGAAATAGAGGGAGTGCAATTAGCGTACAAAGACGATCGTGTGATTTTCAAGTCATACTCTGCGAACCTCTATTGAAGCGAGAAGCGAGAAGCGAGAAGCTCTATCTTTAGATCTCTAGTCGTAGATTAAAGTTAAACCTATTAAATCCCTGATTTTTTGGATTGAAGCACTGGTTTCAAATTATTCACCACTTTTTATAAGCCCTTTTATAGGATTCTAAAAGCATTGAAGTAATCAATTGAAACCTCATAAGAAACTTTACATTTCATTTCATACTATTAAGTACAACAACCCAAATCCAAGCTGACTTAACCTTAACCCACATAGGCCTCCCACCATAAAAGGCAAACAGAATAACATGAACAATTACAAAGGTCGATATCCAATTTATTTAAACAAGACAAAGTTAGCTTTGATTCTCTATTATACTTGCACTGGGCAAAAGCCATATTTGTTAAGCAAAATCTCACTGTTCACCGGAAAATTGCTGCAGTCATGGGCTGCATGACAGAATTATGGTTGGCTTTACGACGATTACTAGGAGGGCTGTTCTTGCATGGGGATGATACCATTCTTTTCCTCTTGTTCAGAGAACCTTCACTTTGGTTTCCAAGCACGGCAGCAATAAGTTTTGAGCCCCGTGAGTAAGGCACACTCCTTGAAAGGTATCTGACAGCTTCCTTTCTCTTTGAATCTTCTAAATCCTTGCTCAACCGTTTTTTACAACTCACTGGCTTCTCTGATTTAAGATGATCACGGGGAATTTGATACCTCACCTCTGAAAAAATCCACCCACCTCACTGGATTAGTTCTAGAGAACAATTAAGTAGAAATGGCATATATAAAGTGAAACTGTTTACCTGAAGAATCTAAAGAAACCTTATCTGGACTTGGAGATCCAGGTGGCGTTAGAGGATGGAAACCATCGTCTTTATTTTCATCAATTCCCTTATGGCTGTTACTTCTCCCAAGTGAGGATGTAGTACACATTTTCTCATCATTGTATGAAGTCCCATCAGGGGGATTATTTGCCTCAAGTAGCATTGAGGTGTTATTAATGGGAGTATTATCTTTAGAGTCATTGGACCCAAGTTCATCTTGCTTTGATCTGCATAATAATGGTCCAGAACTACCAACAATAGCATCTCTAGTTTCATTGACCTCAACCCCTTGATGTCTTGTTCCACATGAGAAATCAGAAGAAACTCCCTCGACTTTATCTCGGGATTCATTGGCATCACAATTATCAATACTAGCCACACTAGGATATATAGTACAGACACTATCCACATTATCAAGAACTGACTTTGGCGATGTATTCAACATGTTTGGATCCAAGCACGGATTTGGTGCTTCCATTAAACTTGAAAACCAGGGTGTACCCTGCTTTGCATAGAACAGAATGTAGGCCTCCTGAGCTAGCACAAATTCTTCTCGGACACTAGTGACCTAGAAAAGAAAAGTCAAAAATTAATTTTTATTTTCAAATTTATGAGCTACAACCATATTTTAAGGCAAAAACTTAAGTGCTTCAACTACTCATCAAAAAAAAAAAAAAACTTGAAGTGCTTCAACCAACCAGAAAATCCAAGTTATTACAATCAAATTAACACCTTTACTGACCCACAGTAAACATTTGCAAATCTTTATGCATCCAGACAGTATAGGAGGTAAAATAAGATGAAATGATATAATCATAGAGATATCATCATAAAAAATTTAAATGAGGTAGTTCAATGAATTTTATAACTTAAAAGAACCTGAAAAGAAATAACCACCAAAAGCTTTTGGGGAAAGTTCAAAACCACATATCTGAAAACTGTCTCCACTTGAAAAAAGCTCAAAACGTAAAAATATTTTAATAAGTGTACATACAGAACTTATTTCAAAATAAAATAAACAATTACAATGGTTGAGATGACAAGTTAATACTAGTAAACAATAAAATGATGTCAAAAGCAGGTCCATGTGAAAATCAGTAACTTTCCACTTCAATAAGTTTTGAAGAAAATACTCCATCAAGAGTTCACAAAACAAAATTCATGATCCAAAATATCAAGTTCCGCAAGGCAAAATCAATCCACTATTTTGGCTTCAAGCACCAAATAGGCTAACTTCATAATTACATGCAACATATTCATGCACTGTGCCAGCTCAAGGCATGAGGCACAGTCACCTAAGGCCCCAATGAAAAAATGCCCCCAAGATTTTACTAATAGAGATATCATTGTACCAATAGGAGTATTAATGAAATCTCACATATTTACCAATATTAAAAAGTAATTTTGTTATCAAATAAAAATCCAAAAAAAAATAATAATATATATATATGCACACATTGGATGTGATAATAACCATTCATTTTTCTCAATTTTAGAGTGTAAAACTCATTAATCTCCCACACACAAATGCTGAAAGAACTCATTAATCTCCCACTAGTAAATAAATATATACTCAAATTTCATTTAGAGATATTAAATATATAATTTTATTAAAAATTTTAATCATAATTTTTTAGTATTTGGTTGCTTCACTCAATAGATAGTGTTTATTTATGTTGTATAATCATTGACTAATACGATCGATTGGTTTAAAATATATTTTTTAAAAGAAAAAAAAAATACCAAAAGTTAAATAAATCTTTTATTAATATTCAAAATATAAAAATAGGCCCCACAACACCTTGAGCTAGCCTGTTCATGCACAATGGCTAACTAGAGGTTAGATTACAAAATATTACCTTTGAATCATCCAACCTGTACCATGTCTCTGGAGAGGATCGAATGAAGCTGAAGTAATGTCCAGAAGTAGATGAAAATCCAATATGCACCACAACTGCATACAGGTCATACTTCAATTCCACCTATCATAGAGAGGAGAGGAAGGGAGAAAATAAGCACTTCAGCATTTTTCTCAGTTAATGCAGAGCCAAAGCAAAACAGTGTACCAAACATTTATACTCAGACTCGGCTATTGCACAAAGTATGACCAGTGCATTGACCAAAAGCTTTTCATCCAAATCATCACATGCTTAGAAAACTATTCCAAACAATACATCTATCTCTTAGGTGCAGTTTGGATCCACGTCCACGGCTACGTTTTACACTGTAGCACGTTTTCAGTTTTTTTTTTTCCCCCCCCTGGACGCAAGTCTGGACTGTTCACTGTCCATGAACAGTGATTTTAGGCTTATGAACAGTAAACAATAACTTTTCGCACATTAAAAAATTATTTTGCTACAGTGTTTTTAGTTTTCAATTTCAGCAAAAATAAGTTGTATCCAAACGGACCCTTAATCCATGAATGCATAAATGGCATTGATCTCCAAATCAGATGATGAATTTTTCCCTTTTCTTTTATTTTTTCAGTTTTAATATGATGATAAATTTGTAGCTCAACTCTTAAATTCAGACATCATTTAATTGCAAGGGGTACAGGGCTGCAAGTACCATGCAAAAGATCTTGCAGCCTTCAACACAACATTTTTATTATAAATAAACAGAAACTTACAACCCACCTTATTGTCCTGATTGCCAGAGGTGTAGGACTGCAAGTCCAACTGCAAAGGGAATTCCACATGCTTGTCAACTTTCTGAATGAAGGACCCTTCAGTCTTGAATCTTTTCAAATGGAATGCAGCAACTGAAGGAGCCTGGTCCAGCATGAACTGCTTCTCCACCAACACTTCTTCCTTGCAGTTCTCACATGTGAACTTTGTCTCCAAATCTTCAATTTTTTCCACTTTGGTAAATGATTCCAAAGCACTTGGAAGGGTGTCCACATCTTCAATCTCCAAACTCAGGTCTATCAAAGGTTCATATGTATCAGAAGAGTGGCCGCAATTGCAACAGCGAAGCTGAAATTCAAACAATAACATTATATTCTGAACCAAACCCAAACAAACAAACAAAAGAGGACAACTAAAGTCACATTAATATTTAATTAAAACAACAGCAACTAAGAGGAAGTCACTTCTCCACTCATACATTGCTCACAAGACGGCCTCCAAAAATACTTTCCACTAGGTTATTATCTTGGGACAACAAACCCTTATCCTTTGCCTTCAAATCCAAACAACAACTCTCAAGCTTGTCTAAGAAGCATTGCAGAAATTCATGGGCATCTTCCTGCTGGTATCTCCGGAAATAAGATGAAAAATCTGTTTGTTCACAAGTCAAGAATTACAAAGCTTCTTTAAAAAGAAACATCCTTCTAAAATATCAAATATCTTACAACATAAGTCATGGACATAGTACTTGGTAAACACTAAGGGCACGTTTAATACACTAAATAAAGATTACAATAAGAATGATAATCTTTATCACTAAAAATAAAATATATTGTAATAGAATAACTAAACATATTTGAACGTTTGGTTGTAAGTTGTAACACTAAACTAAAACTTAAGATCAATATTTAGAAAATATATTACTTGTATAATTGTATTTCATAAAAAAATATATTTTTTTTTTAAATTTGAGAGAAGTTATTTTTTTATAATTTTTTATTTTTATAATTGTTATATTCGTATGGAAAATTTTTATATGTAGAAATATATTTATTTTAAAAATTATTACACCTACTAAAAAATGGCTATTACAATTCTTTTAGAGAAGAATAGCTATTCCTTATTTTAAAGAAAAACTATTCATAAGATATGACTATTCCTTATAATAAAAACATAATCAAACTACATAATAGCTAAATCATAAGAATAGTTATTACATTACAGAGCCTATTACAAATCTCTGCCATACAATCTTATATGATAAACCCAGCCCCACATAAATAAAGCATACACGTTCAGAATAACATTAAACAGAGGTTAAAAAGGATACGGTTCAAATTGTCAACAAGTTCCAAAGGTGAAAGAACCCCTCCTGCAGCAGCTAGTGAACGTTCAACATGGTCATGGAGAGCACATAGAACACAGAACCCTTCTCTACCACCTGAAAATTCCAAATACTGCAATTTAAAACAAAAGTTGCTAACTCTAGGAGTAAATCACAAATCCTAACACAATAAAAGTTAAATAGAAGCCTCAATCTTACGGTCACAGGGCACAGCATGATTGCAACACCGAAGAGCCTGGACAAGTGGCACTGTGTGTGTAAAGCATTGCAGGATGGCATTGATAAAGCATGTGTTGCCTAGATTTGCAAGCCCTGCACCCTACAAAACCAACACCAAGACCAAAATTTTCAAAAACCCCAAAAAATATTTAAACAAACATCCATAGGCAAACATTTAACAATCGGGCATAGGCACGATGGCAAGTGCCTTTCATTAAAAGCAACAGGTCCTAGGTTCAAGTCTAAGAATCAATCTCTCCAAAAAAAAAAATTAACCCTGCAAAAGTTAAAACTTTGCCGCCTGACTACGACATAGACAATTATTCCTAGAAACAAACGAACAAATACACAAATCTTGACATTGAAAAGCATACCACAGTGGATGGCTTGAACTCAAGGGTAGAGTTTGAAATGGGCAAAGAAGACCTTGTTTCTTCTAAAGAAGGCTCTAAAGAAGGCCAAGTAGACCAGGACGAAGATGAAGATGAAGTCCCACGAGATGATGACCATGACGAAGAACTATGTGAAGAAGACCAACGCGAAGACGAATAGTCCCATAAATTGTTACCCAATAAGCGATCTGGGGAAGAGGGTAATAGTTCTTCTTCCTCCTCAAGGACATCTTCTTCTCCATCACAACAGAGAGGGAAACTGGGACAATCATCTAGGGTTTCTGTTTCAATAACCAAAGAAGAAGAAGAAGACCCATTTAGGGTTTCATTGATGGGAGGCAAAATTGAGGAAGACCCAGTTGAATTTGATGGCGGAACAGCCATAGATTGGTCAGCTTGAGAAGACCCATTTTGAATTGAGGGTATAGGGACCAAAGAATGGTCATCTAGGGTTTCAGAAGGCAAAGATGGTGAAGACCCACCAAGAGTTTCTTTCAATAGTGAAGACACATCAAAGATTTCTTCGGGAATGGTGGAATCCGAAGGAGCAGAGTTGGGTTTTAGGGTTTCCATGGAAAATAGAAGATTCAGATTTTCAGACAAATCGGTGTTAGTTTTTGTTTGTTTAAGGAATGTGAAAATGGGAGATGGGTTTTGGGGGGATTTGAGAAATGGGTTTTGGGTTTTGGCTCCAAATTTTTGGGTTTTGAAAATTGAAGGGCTTTTGTATTTGTGTGTTGGAGGTAGTGAAGAAGAGGGAATTCGAAATGTGTGTTTGAAATTTGGTTCGGTGGTGGTGGTGGTCAGGTGTAGGGATTTTGGTTTCAGAATTGAACCTTTTTGAAAAGGGAGGGAAACGGAAAACCTCAGCAGTCAACACACCATTTTGGTTTTTTTTTTTTACCATTGACCTTTTTTCTTTTTTTTTTTTTCTAGTATTGAGGAGGGGACATCTCTTAGATTAGGAAAAAAGAAATTAATAATTCGATAATTTTAATAACATTTAAGGGATTTGAATCCTTTATGCCTTTATTGAAAATATTAAAATATGTCAATTAAATTACAAAACTTTTTTTTTTAAAATTAAATATTTGAGTTGTTAGTTCAACTAGTAAAATCCCTGATGATTAAATAAAATATCTGAAGTTCATCCTCCGCCTACACCAAAAACTTATCAGTGTTTCTAATAATAAAAAATTATCATTATAAACGAACACCGTAAGTTGAAACTATCTAAAAAAATAAAAAAATTGAGAACTATTGTGATTGCAATAAAATCTAATAAGTAATTCAATAAATTTTATTTTTTCCCTTAAACGATGTGATTGATATATAATAATGTTAACAATAGATGATCATATTACACTGATTACAACTTATCTTAACAAAATAAGTAATTTTTGTAAACAAAAATCGGGAGAAAGGGTGAGATCTCATTCTTATAGTTCAATGCAACACATGATTCATAATAACCTGCGCATCAACTGCAGCATGTGGTATATAGTTAACAAATGGTCTCCACCTCCATCGGATTCTATATTCAAACTCAATGTGGCTATCTCTCAAACCAAAATTTGCTCACATTTGCTAATCCGAAGTCACAAAGGAGAAGTGATGCCTTCAAGAAACAAATAGAAGTGTAGATGCCTTCCCAAGAATAGGATCGGAGCAAAGTAGTGACTTTCTTTTTGTTTAATCATCCGCCTGTGGACATCTTAGATCTTTTTAATTTCGATACTAATGAGTTGTACTTAAGCAGGTTTTGTCCTGAACGTATGTATTCTCTTTAGTTTTTAATGTTATTCGATGTTTACCAAAAAAAATAAAAAAATAAAGTATCTAATATTTTGTGGACTACTACAAATGTTATGAGGAAGGCATTATTATTATTATTATTTGTCAAAGCAGTTATCTCCTTAACATTATTGCAGAAAGTATATCTGGTGAACTTATGGATCTTCTCAATTATGACAGAGTTTGCTCTCTTGAGGTTGCGTGGATATTTGAAAACATTAATTTAATTATTGAAAGTTTTCATTATGATTCTTTTGTTAGTGTGCTTTTGAAATGTAATAGAGCTTCAACTATTCTATCTATTACTTGCTAGTGTTGCCAAAGAGAAAATGATTTTTTTTTTTTTTTTGATGAATGTCTCTCTTCTTTCTTCCTAATTGAACACCGTGATATTTAATCAATAAAATCTACTATCAATTCCACTTTTAAAAAAAATCTATTATTCTTTTTACAAGGAGAACAAAAAGAATACAAACATTTTCTATTTGAATTAGAGAGGGAAAACATGTAAAATTGTCAAAAACATTATCCATAGAGTAAGAAATGCTATAAATGCTAGGCAACTAAGTATTTTAATGTAAGGAAAAGTATTTATATGCCATGCAACTAACAATTTTAATGTAAGGATAAGTGATTATGATCGGTAAAATTTAGATATTGATGCTCATATAATTGTTTTTAATTGAGACGCTCTTAAATGTTGCAATTACATTAATGTCCATCTAATTCTTGCCCCTTTATGGATAATGTTTTCAACAATTTTACAGAATTTTATTGATAACAATTGGTACATTTGTTTAAGCATAAGTTTTTTTTTTTAATTTAAAAATTATAATTATTAAAATTCTATTTAAGGTCACAAGAAGATTAAGAAAATTTAGTCATATTATCAATTGAAAATGAGATGATATCAAAGGGCAAAACTTAGGTACGGTTTCTTAACTACAGTTGCTCAAGTTCCTCTCTTATATTTTAGACACCTGTCTAATTAATTAACTCAACAAACGGATTTTTTTTTTTTTTTTTTGAAACCACTCAGCAAACGAACGTTACAACTTACAAAACCCATCTCCTTTTGTTTTCTTCTCCTTCTTTTTCTCCCCTGGCCCACGAGAAAAGAAACATATTCTTCAAGTTACAGATCTAAGAAAGCTTCTTCAATTCAGACCTATTCGACACTAAATCTAAGAAGGCTTCAATTTAATAATTCTTTGGCCTTTTTCTCCTTCTCTTTTTCTTCAAAATCCTCTCATTTTTTTATGGCTTACCAACAATCCACATTTTTTCTCTCTACAACTTTCTCTCTCTAAAATCTTCCTTGTAGTTGTTGTTTCTTCCTTTTTCTTTTTTCTCCAAGAAAAATCATACATGCATAGGTGATTTTGAGTGCAGGTTTGGCTCCTCACTCCTTAAATCTTTGTCGTTTGGTTACCATTGAAGGTCTCTCAACCTCTTTCAATCTCTCTGGATTTTTCTAAATAATTTTCTGAATTTGGGATTTTCCTTTTGAGTTTCTTGCACCTCAAGCCAGTTTATCTCTAAATCAAAACATAGTTTGAAATTTTGGTTGGTTCTCGTGAAAATGGAGGAAAACAAAAAGAAGTTGAGATTGTTGAGGGATTGTAGTTTTAAACTAAGCTAAATTTCATCTATTGAGATTTTTACTTTTAATGGGTTAGTTGGAGAGTTGAACGGATCTGGTTTTCTCATAGGTAAGGAAGGAAAAATATAAAGAAAAGAAAGAAAACATAGAAAGGTAACGTTCGTTTGTTGAATTTATTAATTAGACAGGTGTCTAAAATATAAGAGGGGAACCTAAGTAATTGTAGTCAAGGAACTGTATCTAAATTTTGCCCAATGTCAAAACCTAAATGCAATAGATTAATTACTTGTTTTAAATCTCAAGATGTATGAATAATGCATTTGAATTTTTTTTTTAAATTATAATAATAAAGAATGTAGATGAATATATATAACTCAACTGATATATATATTTGACAAATCAACTATTCTTTATGTTTGTAAAATATAACTATCTTATGAATCATATAATAAATAACATCTTAACATGTCCCTTGAAAATAATATCACAAAATAGGACTTATAATAGAAACATAAATAAAGAAGGGGGGTGGGGGTGGGTTGTACTGGAATCAGATTGACTAAACAACAAAGGGAAAAATGTCCTGATATCCCCTAAACCTTAATGTAGTGGCCATTACACCCTTAAACTTTTATTTTAGCCAATTTACTCCTTAAACTTTAATCATGTGCCAAATTAGTACTTCAGTTGGTTTGCTGTTAATAAACTAACGAAATACTCACATGACACGCATGTGAGCATTAAAATCACCCAATTCAATCGCTTAAGACCCATAGAGATGAGAGAGAAAACAATTTTGATAGAGAGAAACCTATGAGAGAGACAATCCACACAGTCAAGTGTCAATTTGAATCCTAAGAGAAAGAGACGATCATGGTCCTGCCGACAATCTCGTTGTTCAGTTTTGCAAGAGGGAAACATAAATTTGAGATGTGGAGGTTAGATTTGGGTTTAAATATGAGAGGTTAAAGCTTGAGAGTTTTAGATATGGAGGCTAAGGTTTTGCCCAAAGAGAAATTAGAGAAGAGACCTGTAGTGGAAATGGAGGTCTTGAGTCAGCCATGGTGGCTGATCTATGGGTTTAAAGAGAGAAGTTGTAAAAGAGGATTGTCAACTTAGGTTTGGAAACCAGAGATGAGATGTAGAGACTGAAAATAATTGTGGCTTCCCGTAACTATTTCTTGGGAGCTTGTACGTGCATTTACAATTGTTGTACATATTACAATTTATTTGAATATAGTCATATATATATATAAATATATATATATATATATATATATATATATAACAATTGATTACAATTTATTTGATAGAGTTTGATCTGATATGGTATGCTCTTGTGCTTAAGCTTTATCTACAGTGGGAGATAAGGATGAGACCGTCTTCTTTTTTTTTCTTTTTTTTCACCCCCTCCCAAATGGTCTAGACGTTTGTTTTTTTTATTTTTATAAATAAGTTGCATGTGCCTGATATTTCTATTAGTCACTTAAAGTTTCGGCTAAGAGATAGTCCTATTTGGTACATATGCAAAGTTTAAGGAATAAATTGGTTAAAATAAAAGTTTAGGGGGTGGTATTGGCTACTATGTTAAAGTTTAGGGAGGTGTCAGAACATTTTTTTCCAACAACAAATATTAAACAAATAAAGAAACGTCCAAGTTAATGATTACAAAACTTGCATTTTTTGGAAATTTAAAATAATTAAATAAGAGAAGGAGAAAAAGACTAAAAGAGTCCTATAATGTAAACCAAAATATTTCACTTTGTTTTTCTTATACAAAAAGGAACAGTCAACAAATAATTGAATTTCTTCCCCGAAAAAAAACAGATAATTGAATTTAAAAAAAGTTTGTAAGACTACAATGTCGAGATGTGAGTGCTCTGAATCTCTTAACACATTGTGTCTTTCATACATCTCAAAATGTTATCCTATATCATTCAGGTTTGAATATAACTTGGCAAGACACGGTGGAAATCCACAGGAGTACGAAATTTAGTTAGCTTTTAGAATCTGTTTGAACTTTGAAATTTACATTTTTTTTAGAGCTTTAAATGCTAATATATTTTCACCTCTTGCTTATGTAAAGGCTTTACTTTTTTCTAGAATACGACAGTTTATTACTTGAACAGAATAAATAAACGAAAATAAACTCTTCCAAACAATCACTTAAAATTTAAGTTCCTTTGCGATTCCTTATCATGTCTCAACCCCCAAAATGAAAAAAAAAAAAAAGGCTATTTTTTAACTGACAGGTAGTTTTCTGAATTTTCCTGATACAGAGTAGGAGAGTTCACTGAGGTTCACATACGCATAAGATCTCAAAATAAAAACAACTAAAACACAAAGTAATATCGAAATACCTGTGCTAACAAAATAAGAAAACCAGCCTGTCACGACGACAAGCCCTAGAGAGAGTTTAAAATCTTATTTCAGTCTTTTGAAAGAATTTTTATAATGAACTCATTTTACATTCACTACATATTTGGCTGGTACTGTAACAAACTCCTCATTCTTTTTTGTATTCCAACGCAACATAATAATATCACAGGATTCTGTCCTGAAGATCTGTTATTAAAGTGGATGCCAACGAAGAGAGCTTCTTTCCGGTCTCGCCTGCAATGTTTTTTAGGTTGGAAATATCATGTTGTGCCTGGAGAAAGGAAGGTAAAAGAAAAAAGCCACTTAGTGTCAACCCAAAACTAGTGCAGCAATCTAAAATAGCAAAAAGGGGGAGTGGGGGGGAGATAGAGCCAAGGGGGAAAAAGCTTATATTCCACCGAATCTCTCAATTTCATCCAGAATAATGCAAGTGATATGTAACGTGCAGTGAAGTTGCAAGGCCTACCTGGAAAGAAAGCCGGTTTATGATGTCAGCTGTAAGATCAACAGAGGAATTATCCATGTCGTGACCAAAAAGATCCGCACTGGAGATGGAATTTGAACCCTGGAAGTAACAATAAAATGATAAACAAAATCAACAACCAAATTCGCTTCAGAATTTGTCATAAAGGCAATTTTATTAAGAGAAGGGGGGAAAAGGGGGGGGAGGAATCTAACTGACTTTTCCAGCTTTTTTATCATTTGGGAAATTATGGAAATGTCTACAAAGATGACAAAGCAGCTTTTTTTTTTTTAATCATTATCCAAGTCAAGCTATTAAGCTCTAATTTCCTAGCAAAACCATGAAGAGTTAGTTACATTAACATTAACAAAGAAATTTTAGTTTATTTTATATTTTCATCCCCTTGGGCCAACATTACGTCCAGTGATGTGAACATGAACACAGCATATGAAAAGAACTCTCTTAAAATTCAGTAGATAATTTTTCCAGTAATAAGTTGTGGTAAGAGAACATACTGAAAACTTCTGCAAAGAAACATGAGCATCATCAGTAGCTTTGTTATGATCCCCAAAGAATTGGGCTGATGAAATAGATTTTGCATTTGAGAACTTCTTCCTTGCTTCATCGGTTTCCTGAATCTGATAAGTGTGTAAGAGAAAAAAGGAAATTAATAACAAATAGATGAGGAAGGAGAGCATCACTGAGGTAAACCCACAAATTAAAACAGTGAACTAAACTGCAACATATCATCATTGGCAGGACATGACACAGGAATGCCAACTATCGATTGTAATATGAAAGCCAAATATGACATCAGAAGTGATAGTTGCAAAACACACATGCTGTAGCCCAAAGACAAAACTAACAGCAGCAAAATATTCTTCTAGGTACAAAAATATGCATGTTCATTAGGGGTGGCAAAATTTGACACGACCCGCAAACCTGACACGACACGACACGAAATTAGCAGGTTATGGGTTGAGACTTAACGGGTTCATATCATATTTGGGTTGACAGCTGACCCGTTTAATAAACGGGTTGGGTTAGTGTTGAACACATAGAACCCGTCTGACCCGTTTAATTAAATGACATTTTACCAATATACCCTTCAAACTCTAGGTATAGAAACTTATTAGTTGTTGTAATTTATTTTCTTTGACATATTGTGATTAATTATTTGTGATATTGGGATATGCTTTTAGTTTTAAATGATTATTTGTGATGCAGTTACTCATTAGTTTTGAATTTTATATTAAAAATAATTTATTTGTTTGTTTTTTCATAATTTTTTTTTTTTTTCATTTTGATAAAATCTGATAAACAAGTCGACACGATTGACCCGTTTAATAAATGGATCGTGTTAGGGTTGAGGAATCTTGACCCGTTTAGTAAACATGTCAGGTTAGTATTGACCTATATAGTCGAATACTCATAAGTTGACACGACACGAACCCGACACGCGAACACGAATTGCCACCCCTAATGTTCATTCCATCACATAAAGCAAGTAGGCCCTAAAATCATGTGCCTATGTCAACACATGGTCTGAAGTAAATGGCAATGTCTACTGTTGAAACCAGTCAAACAAAGAACTTGCTTTGGATAATGAAACAAATATTATTTCATTTCCAATGTCACAAAGTACAATACTCTGTTAACATGCATTGACATATATAACAAAAACACAAAATAGAACAGATGGCCCATCACCCAATAATTAAATATAGCTTCCAACCCCCTCCCCTCCTCTTTTGCTTTTAAGATTCTGCTTCTTAATAACAACACAAAAGTTTTCTATCTTCACCTCAAAAATGGCAGGTGCTTTGAAGATTATGAGAGATCTATGCCCAACCTCAAGTTATTTTTCTTTAGAACCTTATTGGATTGGTTGTCAGCTTTGCAAGACCAATCATTTTCTTCTTTTATTGATTTACTTGATTTATGTAATTTTTGTATTTGATTTGTTGACTCCTGTACACTTCCTGTGTACTAGGTGTCCCTTTTTTGATATCAATAAATGGTTTAAGAATATCCAAAGTTCAAAAAATTTTAACACCAATGAAAAACTAGCCTCTAAGCATGCACATAAAATCAAAACACGCCAAAAGAACTCCTCAGAAACTACAAACATTGTCTGACCAAGAAATGACAAATTGTTTCGCATAGAATGAGCCACTTTGCGGCATACCTATGACACAAACACTCGAGAGGCTTCTCAAGGAAGCTTCTTCTTTTTTTTTTTTCTTTTTTTTTTTTTTCTTGAAATCTGAAATATTGTTATTCACTTCAAACTTTACTTTATAATTAATATCACTAATTCCTAACATGAAGTAATCTAGAGCATGTGGAGATTTCTATTTCATATTAAAGTTTTTATTTTAACCATTTGTTAACATTAGCTTATTCATCTAATAAATTGAATTATATTGTACAAACATTTTATTATTGCTACTTCAAAACCTAAAATAAATATAAACTATGTCAAAAAATATATAAAGTATTCCCAAAAGTAAATATTAAATTTTTTTTTTTTTGAGAAAGAAGTAAATATTAATTTAATTAATTGTATCCTTAACATGTCATACCATTTTTTTTCAAAAAAAAATGTCATATTCTTGTATACTATATCATGTCATACCCATACTTGTATCAGTACCCATACAACATTGAAGTTTCCATATCTCTCACTCAATTCCGAGAGGCGTGGACTAGACTAATCTTAACTAGCAATTTCAACATAAACATAAGTGGAATACTCTCTCAAGATGTCCATAAGATTAAGTCACATTTATTAAGATCATTGAAGAGTTGTCTAAGAATAGCTGAAAATACAACATCTGCACTAAGTTATTTGCACTCTATAGTAGACCCATGCACCTATTGTTTATGGTGATGTCAAGTCACCAACATACTCTTGGATGATTACCATACAGTAAAAATATCTAATTTGGGAGCTTCGATTTCTGTTCTAACAGGTCAAAATGAACTAGCTACAACTATGCAAGGAACTCTCAAATCTGGAACTCGATTTTTGACTGCTACAGTTTCTAGTTTCTAGAATTCACATCCTATAATCAAGCAGGTGAGCAGTGAGCACTCAATATAGGTCACATTACTAATGATAAAAAAGGAGTCACCGATATAGCATGATTATGTTGCAAGTCATTTAGCTTACTTGAACTCTTGAGGAGTTTGAGCCAGCCTTTTTTGGAAAACCGCTATCCATTCCAAATTCTGCAAAGAAGCTTGATGATTTTGGCACAGATACATGGCTTATCACATGTGGGCCACTAGAGCTATTCTCAGAAGATTGGACATTTTCTACATATTCAAAGCGAGATGCAAGAGATGGGCCTGCTGTTGGAGTGCTATTCGTGGCGGGAACTGGAATAGTTGGTTCCTCGGGCTTCTGTTCATAGAGATTTTCACTTGGCTACATTTAAAAAATATTATTTTGTTAGAAACTTAGCAGTTTAATTAATATAGGGTAATTGAGTAACAGAATTTAAAACTAGAAATACTTTTAAGGTACTTCTGCTGGCAAACAATTAGTTCACTAAGGTAAAGCAATAAATAATCTCTTTTCATGGTAAACTTTAAAAAAATTAAGTACCTTGGTAGTAAGCTTTCTAGCACCAAGCCCCCCAGTCTTCCCAGTTTTCTTAGCACCAAGAGGCTTCTTGACAGTACCGGTAAGAACTGTATGAGTTGCTTTAGGTGAAGCAGTGGTATCATGCGTTTCTTGCCTTCCTAAGGAGTTTTCTTTTGGAGTTTCACTTGTCTTGACATCAGGGAGTCCATTAGCTGCTTGTGCTGACTGAGAAGAAACAGGTGATGATGGCAAACCCACCTCTTCTGCCATACTTTTAGCAACTTCTTTTGAAAGTATTTGCCGATATAAATCAGCAGCCCTTGATGTATACTTTGCCTCAATTTTGCCCCCATCAGTCCATCCATGCTGCTTAAAGAAGACCTGTGCACGATTGTTTCCCCCAAAGCTCATCATTTTCAGCTGCTCAGGAGTCCATGAGTCTAAATTCGTCGACCTACATGAATATAACACAATTTTATTATGCGATACTAAAATTTTAAACTTTGAAAGAAAAAGATGACACAATAAAGAATATGCCAAGTAATGAGCTTCACAACTCTGATATACATTCCATTCAACTCATGGTACACACAGCACCACTTTTCACTAGAAATGGTCTACAAATAGTCATGTAAGATGTAACAACCACCAGGTAATTATTACCCTTGCCTACCTACAACAATGACAAAACCATAGTCTCAGAACTTTTGAAATGGCTATGGATATTTAACAAACCAATTAAAGTTAGTCACATGTATTCTTTTTCACCATTCTATCCTATCCAAAATCATACTCTCTACCACCTCCTTAATTGGCGCATTCTTTTTATTACTACTAATGTTATTTTAGATCTTCCTCTACCCTTTTTTGTTCAATCGACTAGAATCAACCCACTTTTACTCACTGGTATATTAATTGCTATCCCCTACACATGACCAAACCATCTCAAGCACCTCTTCCTCATTTTTTCATTAATAGATATCAACCCTATCTTCAAGTGAATTTCTTCATTTCAAAACCTATCTTTCTTTGTATTTCCAGTTATCTATCTTCACATTTTCATTTCGGCAACACTCATTTATCAACATGTTGCTTCTTAGCCCAAAATTCAATACCATAGAGCATAAAGTCTTATATAATTTTCCTTTTTATTTAAAAAATACTCTACAATCACACAATACTCATGATGCGCTTCTCCACTTAATCAATGTTCGAATAAAATTACTCACATTTTCTTCAATCTCTCCACTCTTATGAATTATTGATCCAAAATATCAAAAGCATCGACTCTTTCATATCTCTTGATAAACAAGTCTTAAAATTTCATCTTTGTTTATACTTTTACTAAACTTTCAGTTTGAGACTTTTAGTCCTACTTAGCCAAAAGCCCTTATATTCTAAAGCGTCTATCTAAACTTTTAATTTGATGTTAACTTCATGTCTAGTTTCATTCACTAAAACCATATCATTTGCAAAAAACATATACCAAGAAAATTTATCTTGAATAGATCTAGTGCACTCATCCATAAACATTGACTGAGCTTATCCATAACCAATGCAAAGAGATATGAACTTAATACCAATCGTAGATAAAAATTTATAGTGAAAGGAAACTCACTTGTGATGCTTCCACTTGTTTTCACATTAGTTACAACTGTGTCATGCATATCCTTAATCAGCTTAATATACTTTAGTGAAATTCCTTTCTTTTCTATAACCTACCACATAATCTCTCAAGGTACCCTATCCAACACTTAATATAGGTCAATAAAAACCATATGGAGATCTTCATGGACTTCTCTATATTTTTCCATTCAAGGTCTAAGTAAGAAAATAACTTCCATGGTAAGTCACCCTAGTATAAAACCAAATTGATTATTTGATACTATTCAAGCGTGTCTCAACCCATGTTCAATCACTTTCTCCCAAAGCTTCATAGTGTGACTCGTAAGCTTAATCCTCAGTAATATGTCCAGTTTTGAATATCTCCCTTATTCTTGTATATAGGTATTAGAGTGCCTCCCCCATGAAAGCACACACGACAATTTTCCTGTCATGCCCGTAAGGGACACAGCGGACAGGGCTGCATGTGTGTCCTTCCCTTTTTTTTTAAAAATAATTGAGCATGGAAGGGACACGGTCGGGACACGCTTCATGTGAAAAAAAGAACTAACGAACCGATTTCGGCCGGTTTCAGGTTGTTTCTCCTGTTACAGCCGCGGCATGCACTTTGGGTTTTTTTTCAGATCTGGAACAGTGGAAACAAATGATTTGTAAGGGAAAAAAACAGAGAAGAAGACAAAGAAGAAGAAAGCACAAATTCAAGCCTTGGACCTCTTGGTGGATGAAACTGTGGCTGCCATTTGTGTCTCTGGAACTTCCAAAGAGATAATAAAGTGGAATTTTTAAGAGACTTGAAAATGGAAAAGAGTTTTGGAATGTGATATTAAGAGTGAAAGCATGTGGATAGTTGGTGGGAGTGGAGCCTCCTAGAAGCTTCATGACTATAAATATCCTAACATATTCATTTATTTGCAAAAGAACCCAAATTTGAATTTTTTTTAAATAGTCAATCTAATCTCCTTTATTATGATTTTCTTCTTAAACCACTATATTTAATTCATATTAATTTATATCACTTGCCTTCTCCTATACTCACTAGGCATTTTCTCTTATTCAAAAGGCTTCTCAACCATCCTACACTCACATCACCCAAGCACTTCCAAAACTTCAGGGGGAATTTCGCTCAATCCCACAACCTGTCTTTTTTTTTTTCTTTTTTTGATAATTCGATATTTGCAACAATGGGAGAGGGGAATTTGAAGTTTTGAACCATGGACATCTCAATTGGAAATACCAAGAGATGCCAATTGAACTACAAGGCTCTAGGACATAGCTTGTCCTCAATGCACCATTTACCTCTACGAACAAAACTATGTTCTCTATCCTCAATAAGGTTACTCAATTTGTTCCAATCTTTTGTATGACTTTCATCAAACAGTCTATCAAAATAACATTTCCATCTTTCTTTAATCATTCTTACTTTACTAACATTATTTGATCTTCATCTTTGATGTACTTCACACAATTCAAGTCTCTTATTTTCATTTCCCAAGTTTATAAATATTCCTTTCACCATCCTTCATCCCCCAACTTGCTATATAATTCGTCCCAGCTTGCAATATAATTCATCATACACCTTAAATCTAGCATCTTAGACAGCCTTTTCAGTTCCTCTTTGTCACTATAATTTTCATAAACAACATTGTCTCTACATCTAGGGAGGCTTCTATAACTATCCCTTTAATCTAACTTCTACTTGAACCATCTCATTCCACCAACAAGTCTCCATAGTTGGTCACCCACATCCATCGGATTCTCTTAAGTGCTTTTTTTGCCACTCTTTTAATATAATTAGCCATTACGATCCCCTCCTTGTCAAACAAAAAACAAAGTCTAAGTCAAAGCCACCACTACCACAACAAAAAAGCCTTAAGTCTCAAAATTTTAGGGGGTCGGCTATGGATCCTCAACATATTAATTAGGGTCAGCTACAAAAAATAACCATAAAAGCTCAATATTAATTTTTTTTTAAAGGAATTGCTCGATATTACTTCACAACCTATATTAAGGAACAAATCCAAGATATTTGAAGAAAAGGAAAAAATGACGTGGACCAAAAACTATGTATGACAACAAGAAACCAAAATAATAATAATAATACAGAGAAAGAAAACTTCTAACATATCCCTCAGTTCCTTCTTTGAGTGGACAGCAGCTTGGGGAAAATTCTTGCGCTTGAGAACCTTCTCAAGAGGGGTTATTTTATTGTGAGTTGGTATTGTATGTGCCGAAATTGTGGGGAGACAATGAACCATTTTTTGATAATGTGGCTTCTGAGTTGTGGAGCTTTGCATTTAGGTCTGTTGGGATTCAATGGATAACCATTTTTTGATAATGTGGCTTTTGAGTTGTGGAGCTTTGTATTTAGGTCTGTTGGGATTCAATGGGTATAACCGAGTAAGTTTCTTGATCTATTATGTTAGTGGTGGAATGGGGGAGCTAAATATTCTTCAAAAATCTAGAACCTTGTTCCTTTTCCAGAAACTCTTAACTGATTGGACCATACGAAAAACTTTCTTTAACCCTAGACTCTAATAACTCATCCTTCAAAACCTTGAGAGTTTTGTATCGGATGTCGCACATAGGTTGCACCTATAAATCCTCATAATCACAGAATCACCAAAACTGGAAATCATATAGAAACTAGCAGCTTTCCCTATTATCATGACTGCAACAATTCCAACCCATCAAAAGTTTCCAACATAAATAAATATGGGAAAATAAAAAGGAATAGGTCAAGAAGGGTTCATGGAAAAAGATGATCCTCCAATGCACCAACACCCTGAATTGGGTCGATCCAACAATTCTGATACCCACACAACCCAAAAAGATACTTGAGACACCACCCCAAAATGCTCAATGAATCAGATGCAGTAACATGTTCACCCAGGGCATTATCATAGTAAAAGAGAAAATCAACACTAAACAAACTATTTTTTCTTCCCTCATTATGGAGTTAAAAGCAGATCGCCGTGAAAGAAATTTGTAAACATACAAGTAAACAAGCAGCATTCACCAACAAATGAGAAGGGCTCTGAGGAGTCATCTTGTCTTGCAAGGACATATGTAATATAACCTCATTAGCAATGGGATTAGTTCCAGAATGTTATCAGACAAAACAAGCAAACAAGAATTACTTTATGTTCACGATGATGAACACAAAGTATCTAAAAGAATTACAAAGGATCAACCAGAAAAACTAAGAGAGTTGTGAAACTCAAAAATGGAGCTATAATGTGTAAATCCCCAATTCCAATCCACTCAAACAAGGTAAATATGAATAAGGATTTCAATTTCTCTAAAGACCTCCTGGTGTCTTCAAATGTGCGAGAATTTCATTCCTTCCACACTAGCCGCATAAAACATGACAGCACCTAATTCCACACTAAGCCTTTTCTAGTAAGTTTTACAGAGATCTTGTGATCTACACTCCACCTACCAATTAGGATATGGGGATTATTTGTGCTGGCATTTTTGTTACTCCACTATCTTACATTGTACATTTCTTATCTTTACAAATAAAGACACCCAGGCAGCATATTGAATATCAAGACAAACATTTGAAGATGACAAATACCCATAGATGTCATTAAAAAGAGGAAAGTCTAGACCTTTCTTATATTCTTTCTTTCAAAATGATTCGTGTGGATTTTTTATACACTAAAGGAGAGACGGATATGCAATAAGGCTTCTTCAACATCCATTTTGAAATATGAAAAAATGAAGGAGGGGCATCAAAAGCCAACCATCAAAAGTAAGACTTATCTCCCAAACAAGTAGATAAAGACACTAGTTTGACTCCTAATACATAGTGAACAACTGTATAAGGACCAATCCAAGAGATCTAAGAGAAAAAATTTAGAGGGAATAACAAGGCTTTTTAGTAAAAGAGGTGATACTGTGTTTGGTTCACAAAAAAAGAGTTCATTGTTCAAGACTTGCAAGATTGAAAATGGCCTTGGAAACATGTTTGCTTGGGTGTGTTCAGAGTTTTTTACTGGAGTTTCCTGCAAACCATGATCTGTCACAAAAAGCAGCAATAATAATCAAAATGGTCATCAATTACATTTACAGAAACTTGGGACTTGGACATTTAAAGATGGCTGGTGAATTCTCACAGTTTTATATCTCTCATTGTCAAGATTTAAGGCAATCCCCAAAGACCCCCATAGCTACAACCTAAACTTGTGGTAAAAAATCTGACAGTCCCAATGCTGGATCTCAAAAATATTTTCCTTCTCTTTTTTTTTTTTTTTTTTTGGGGGGGGGGGGGGGGGAAGAAAGAGAATCTGCATGATCTCAAAACTTAAAAGGTTTAACCCTCTCTCAAACATCCCCTCTATTAAGTTACACTTCCTAGAGGGTTAGTGGCATGGACCTCACACATTCTTGACCCAAATTTCTTATCACAACCTTGAAATCAAATTAATTCCAATGTCCAAGTAATTGAAGCATCCTGATCCGAAAAAACTTTTTAGAGACAACCCAATCGCATTCCACACATTTTTCTAAATCTATAAGCATAATTGGATAAAACTTGGGTACAGTTCCTTAGGTGCTATACCTTAGGCTCCCCAATTGAATCCAACCACATAGTTATGTTAACTAATGCAATAATTCAAGCACAATTAAATTCAACCATGAGCTTCACTGATCAATGCAACCACATGATTGAATTTAATTGGGGAACATAAATTCAACCACATAGTCTAATGCAATAGTATTATCTTTTTCAAACACAATTAAATTCAACAATGAGCTTCGCTGATCAATGCAACCACATGATTGAATTTAATAGGGGAACATAATGGGCAGCACCTAAGGAACTATACCTATGTTTTTCCCAACATAAGTAGCCACACTAAATGCATATAACAGGTTAAAAGGCACGCTATTACCACCATTATATCTTCATTCCTCTCGATTTAACAAGAAACTTAGAATCCTTTATCTAACTTTAGCTAATCCACTGCAAAGGCAACAGCTATAACTTCTTATACCACGATTACAAACATAACGGAAAAAAAAAAGTGTGCTAATTCATAGCCGAATCAGATAAAGAAAACCCCAAATCAGCTTCTTGAAGCCCAAAAACAAACAAATATTCAAAGAACAGAGAAAACCCAGTTGAGATTAAGACCTGACAAAGCTGATGTGAACGCCGAGGCTACGATGCACGGCCGAGCAATCGATACAGAGGAAGATCCCGTAAGTCACAGAAGCCCAAGTTGGGTTCTTGGCATTACAATCGAAGCACATCTGAAAAATTCACAGCAAAATACCCAAACAAACAGACAAAAATACTCAAAACCCATAAACCCATTACGGAATTCCCAGATCTGAATCAGATCCAAACTTTAAAAAAAGAAAAAGAAAAAACCCAAGAAGGAAAAGATTACTGGAAAACGAAAAAACAAAAGACAGACCTTGTTTTCTGACTTGGCTTTCAGTTTTCTGAAAACAGCATTCTTATCTGAGAAAGGATCGGACGCCATGGCAGAGAAAATATTCACAGAGATTTTAAGCGCGAGAGAGAGAGAGAGAGAGAGAGACTCAGGGAGTGAACGATAAAAAGAATCGAACACTTCCTGAGAGGAAAGGAGGAGAGAAATATAAGAGAAACCGCAAAAATGATTTTATTTTATTGGCGTGTGAAGAATTTAAGATGAAGTGACGAAAATGACCTTGGGGGAATACAACACAAAAAAAATTTGGCCTTGGTGGTATCTTTCGGTTTCGGAGTCGGTGGGTACGGACGGTGAGTTGTTGCTGTCTTTGGATTTGGAGTAAGAGGGAATAGTGCCCACTAATTATTATTTTGATTGTAAAGTTAAGGACGTAATAATGGTCCTCGTGGCTGGTGATGGTTTTAAACAACCAACCCAAGTTCTAATAAACATTTCTTCAACCTTAATTCACTTACTTTCTTCCAGCATTACTTCAAGAATATGCTTTTGTTGGGCTGATTAATGGGAGAGAGATTTGAAGAGGATACGATTGTATAACCATTGTATTTGATATAGCATTACAATTACGATACGAGAAGTGATACGTTTTCATAACAAATTCTAAGTGACAAGTTGTTATGAATTTTTAATTTGAATTCATCACTGAAATTACTATCTTGTCCATCAGTAACGGCCCGTAACAACCTGACGTTTATGATTTGTTGTGAAAGTGTTGTAAAAATGTTGTAAATGTAGCATTTCTCTTACAATATGCACTGCCAGATCTAAACTAAAACAACTGCAATAACTTCTTAATCTGTTATCAAACAATCATAGTGACCATCTGCAAGTATTCCTAGAGAAAACAACAGAAATTTCCTTAGAAGTCCCTCAAGTGAGGCTACTAGATTTAGCTTCTAAATATTCCAAAGCATAGATTGGCTAGGGAAGCAGGCCAGGCCATGGATTGGAGAGCTTTGGCAAGCTTCATTTCCCTTGCTAGTAAAGAATATTGTGGTCTCTGGGTAGTTTAATTTATTTATTGGACACATTCCAATGGTCATATGATTAGAACTTGAAACGCTCGAATGTTGAACTTCAAAATGAGGGAAAAGATCACACCATTCTTAATTAGCTATCCCACAGTTAAGTCTAACATACACCATGTGAATTGAGCACCTTTGAAACCTATGTCCCTCAATCTGCAATCATCCAACACCTCATGAAAATTTGCCATCTGTCACTTGCTTCTTTGTTCCCCCTCCTTGTCTTTCATTTGTAGAAAGTATCTGGTTAAAATCTCCAATACATATCCAAGGCAACTTGGCTTGTTTACGGAGTAGGCACATCAAATTCTATGTCTCCACATGCTTCAATGTTTCAGGGTGTTCATAGATACCAGTTAATTGCCATAAAACTGCATTCTTCTCAGTCATGATTGCGTTTATATGGCTCTTTCATAAAGACTTCAATTACAAATTCCATTATGAATCCCATAATAGCGCCAAGCCTCCACTCATTCTTATTCTATCCACACAAAAGGCATTCTCCAGTTGTAATATAAAGCATACTCTTTCTATACCTTGCTGTTTGAGCTTTGTCTCCATCAGAAACACAACCTGAGGACCTTGAATGTTGATAAGCTTAGACAGCTCACTAACAGCTCGAATGCTCGATGATCCCCAAGCCCACGACAAAACACAAGATCACCAACTATGTTGTTGGATTATTAATTTGAAACCACAAAGACAAGTAAAATCTTCAAGAAGCCTTGAACTAGCCAAGATATTGGTTTAGTGATTGGTGTGTCGACTAGCAGCATCGAATAGTTGTAAAGGCACAAGGCTGTGGAGTCGGTAGTTGCAAATATGAACAAAGAGCTCGAGCACAATGTCTCTTTACAAGTATGAGAAGTCTTGTTTTGTATCACAACAATTTTGTTAAGGGGTTTGTGTTGGGTCCCAAAATAATATTATCAAAAAAACTATCAATTCAAAATAGCAATCACATACAAGAACACAAATATTTATGTGAAAAACCTTTTCTCTTTGAAGGGAAAAACCACATGACAAACTCCGAATAATTTCACTATTATCAAATCAATTACAATAATTCTTGTGTATACCTCACGGCTAAAGAAAAAAAAATCTCTCTTATTTTTCTTTGCTCTTACACACACAAATTATCTTTCTCAAATGCGGCAATTCTTTTTCTCTATTCTTCAATATGCGGCTTCCACTTGGCTGCTCTCCGAAATCACTTGTGCGACACCTTTCTCTTTTTTCTTCACTATAATCTGCAACACACAAAACCTAATAAACCTTATTTATATAAAATCTGCTGCCTCACTCCCCTACGAACATATGGATTCCTAAATCAACTTATATAAAAGACTTCTCATAGAAATAAAATTCTATTCTGTTCAACAAGCTTATTACATGGGTTGTTACGTGGGCTGGACCCACAACAATCTCCCCCTCCAGCCCACCGATGGGAGGAGATTTTCAATCTATTTCTTCAATTCAATTTTGTGTCAGTCAAGCCAACTCCAAGCTTGACCTTCTTCATTATCTTCATCAACATTGAGAACACTTCATCAACGTCAATCCCTTTCATTCTCAAACAATTAATCTCATCTTGGATTTCTTTAATCCAATCCCTTAGCTCTCCCTCATCAGAAGCCCAATTATTCTTGAAGCTAACAATATGATGTTTTCCAGTAGTCCTCTTCTCATGAGGTTCAACAATCTCTAGTGGAGGATATTGCTCCCCCTGCTCAAGACCTCTAGAATCTTTCACTTCATCGTCATCCCATGTAGCCTTAGCATCTTCATATTCTTCATCACCTACCACTTCTTCTTCTGAAGCACTATTAGGCAAGAGAATTTCACCCTCTTGGTTTTAACACCATTAATCCCAACACTCATCTTTGGAGTCTTATCAAAAATTTTTATCTCATTGAACTTCTTCTTACAGGTCTTCACATGAGTCTTGTACAAACCGCAACATGCATGTCGTCTTGCAACAATCGATGGCCCCTTAGTAAGTTTCCATCTTCCATTACCAAGGTAGTTACAATAACCTACTCGATCTATAGCCAATGTAGAAAACACATTCATCCTTAAATCTGGAACATGTCGCATATCCTTCAACATCATAGTGCTACCAACATTGGTTTCAATGCACACATCACCAATTCCCACAATTTTTGAGTAACTAGAATGACCTATTTTCACTGTACCAAAGTCTCCTGTTTTGTACGTGGTAAACAACCCCTTTATAAGGATAATATGGTGGGGGGTTGCAGAATCAACAACTCACTCAACATCATTATTAACAACATGCTCACACTTTTGCTCTTCAATAGAGAGCACCACAGCATCCTCATCAATCACAGCAACTGTAGTATTTTTCTCACTATCATTTTTTTCATATTTTCATTTATTTTGTTCCTTATTCCAATGCCAACAATCTCTTCTTAAGTGACCATTTTTCCCACAATGGAAGCAATCTCTAGTTTCCTTGAATTGAGATCTATCTCTTGATTGTGACCTACCATTGAATTTCCAATCATTAGGTCCTCTGCTTCTACTTCTACTCTTGTTTTCCATGACAAAAGCTTGATCTTGTGCATTGTCTATATTTGCATCTCTCCTACGAACCTCTTCACTTAAAATCAAATCTAGAATATCATCATATTTGAGTTTGCTTTTCCCTGCAGAATTACTCACCGCCATTCTCATGGCTTCCCAACTGTTTGGTAAAGAAGCCAAAAGTATCAATGCACGAACCTCATCATCAAATTCAATTCCCACTGTGGATAATTGATTTGTGATTGTATTGAACTCATTCAGATGCTGCGCTACAAGAGTGTCTTCTGCTTTCTTCAGATTAAATAACTTCTTCATCAGATACACCTTGTTGTTAGCCGACAGCTTTTCATACATGCTAAACAAAGCCTTCATCAAATCCACTATGGTATTTTCTTTCATAACATTGTGCGCAACTGATTTTGATAGAGTTAATTGAATAACTCTCAATACTTGTCTATCAAGAAGGTTCCAGTCTTCATCCTTCATAGTTTCAGGTTTCGTCACCAAAAGAGGCAAATGTAATTTCTTTCCATAGAGATAATCTTCAATCAGCATCCTCCAATACGCGAAGTCTGTTCCATTAAATTTCTCAATTCCTGAACCCTTGCCTTCTTTTCTAGCCATCGCTTCCACTCTAACCTTAACTCTGATACCACTTGTTGGGTCCCAAATAATATTATCAAAAAAACTATCAATTCAAAATAGCAATCACACACAAGAACACAAATATTTATGTGGAAAACCCTTTTTCTTTGAAGGGAAAACCACGGGACAAACTTCAAATAATTTCACTATTATCAAATCAATTACAATAATTCTTGTGTATGCCTCACGGCTAAAGAAAAAAAAAATCTCTCTTATTTTTCTTTGCTCTTACACGCACAAATTATCTTTCTCAAAGGCGGCAATTCTTTTTCTCTATTCTTCAATATGCAGCTCCCGCTTGGCTGCTCTCCGAAATCGCTTGTGCAGCACCTTTCTCTTTTTTCTTCACTATAATCTGCAACACACAAAACCTAATAAACCTTATTTATATAAAATTTGCCGCCTCACTCCCCTAGGAACATATGGATTCCTAAATCAACTTATACAAAAGACTTCTCATAGAAATAGAATTGGGTTCTGTTCAACAAGCTCATTACATGGGCTGTTACGTGGGCTGGACCCACAACAGTTTGATGGGTTTGGCTATGCCCTATAGTTTTCTTTTCCAATTGGGCTTTCACTTTGTGAACAATTCCTCATCTTTGTGTGTATGAGTTATTTATTTGTTTTATCCATGTTGCCCTTGAGATTGATTAATTAACTACCCAACATATTAATTGCAAAATTAATAACATTAGTAGTAAGCCAACTTGGTCTAAACAGTTTTTTTTTTCAAGATATTTATTTATTTTTAATTGTATATGGTTCTCTTCATCTTTTTATTATTATTATTATTATTTAGATTTTATAAGTTATATATGTGAGTGTAAAAACTTGCTTTGATCTATCCTCCCACGTATATAACCAATAAATTATTGCAAAAGAGAAGACGAAGACAACCATACAATTCACAAAAGTAAATATCAATATATTAATTTCCCATCAACATTGAGAAGAACTTGACAAATTCTTCAAAGTTTAATAAAGTAGCACAATTGGATCATTAAATTGGGAAAAAAGGGGACGAATTATAGGGATCAAAGTGAATGACTCACCCAAATGTGTGATATAAATCTTCAAAACCCATTGATGGTTTGATTATTTCAAGCTTGATATCAATTGTGGAGGAAAAGAAAATGGAGTGAGGCCATTAGGGTAGAAAGGGTAATATAGATATTATTAAAATAGAATATTAATTTGCAACTTTGCATAGAGCGGAGATGCAAGTCATTGGAGAAGGAGAAATGGACAAGATATCATAATTAAATACATTTATATTCACCTTAAGTATTAAAATAACTCTATATGAATGTATTTAATTCTGGTGCTTATTCAAGAAGGAATAGCTTTTTAGTTCATCCTATCCCAAGATATTGTATAAAGTCTATAATGTTTGTTAGTTTGTTTCGATTAGGCTTCTTTTTATTTATTTTTAATAGAGAAAGTCCAGGGACACAACAAAATGTAATAATATCATTGATTTTAGTTATGATGGATCCCAATTTAATATTTCATTTGGACCTATGATAGATTGTCGATCACATCAATTGTTGTGAAAATGTTATAACAATTTATTTTGTTTATGGAACAAAATAATAATGAAAGGAAGGAAAAACACCAAACTAGAATAATCTGCCTTGATGTTTTCAAGAATGGGCTGAATTTCCGAATGAACCATTACGGATATACCTTTGATTGTACCAATAATTTGTTTTGCATCGCCTTAAAAAATACTAACAGATTATTTTCCTCTAACTTCCTTGCTGGTAAATTCCTGTTTGTGCTTTGTAGCACATGATACAGATAGATTTTCTTATATAGTTATCATGCAAGCAAGCATTGTCTCTAAAATGATTTTTGTTTAAAGAAAGACTTCGCTCTTTCTCATGGTAAGGAGAAAAGGTTTAGGGTGTTTTCCTTTCAAACTTATAATAGTTTGCAACATGTTTATAGTGGCTTTCCTAAAGCTTCTTATGTTGATCTCCACCTCATTGTTAAAACTATATATATATATATATATATAAATATATATACTAGTTTCATCGTCACACGCGTATGCTTTTTTTTTTTTTTTTTTGGGTCTAGTGTTATAATTTTTTTTTTTTTTTAAATTTAAATTTTGGATAAGTTTGTTTTGAAAATATGAATTAGTAAGAGTATCTTATTTTGTAACAATTTTAAGAGGAATTGAAGATATGATTTTACCGGGTTATTCTCAAGTTTTTTTCCCTGTTAAACGTAAGATTTATGGGGTATTTCTAAATCACATAAAAGTTCAGTTCAAAGTATAGATATATACTAAATCTAGTGGCAGACTGGCGGTGATAATAAAGATAAATAGTAGCAATAGTAAGTCACAGCCTAAGGAATTTTCTTGTAAAATTTTTTGTTTTGTAACTTTGTTTCCCTCTTCTTTCTTTATTTTATTTTGTATTTTGCTTTAGCAAGTTCAGACAACAAAAGAAAGGCCCAAGCCCTAGAAATTAACAAGAGATGCAAGCGGGGAAATTAGTGGCTAGAAATGGGCCCAAGAGCTTCTTTTGAGGCCCAACTCGCTAAATTGTGGGTGAGCAAGACAGTTTTGCTTGTTGGTTTAGAATTTTCTCTTGACTTTTAAGGTATTTCCATCCTGCTCTTCCTTAAAAAGTAATGCTATAACCACAAATTATTTTACAACATTTTTACCATTATCATTAGCTCTTTAGTGACCTCACTAAGTTGCATTAAAATTGGGGTTTAAATATGACACCACAAATTAATCATCATTTTACAAATATGGTATAATCCCCTTAGGTTATTTATGATATTTAAAATATGGCACCAAGAGAAGAGGAATTTTCTTTCAAATAATATAAATTATCTTAATTAGTGAGACTCATTACTACGTGTGAAGAAGGAATAATAACCCCCCCCCCCCCCCCTTGGGCAGCTGTGGCGGAAGTGAATACTTACTCATGACCTAGACTGAAAAAAAAAGAAAAGGAAATGCTACATTTAAAGCCCAACAAAATGAATTTTACAACAAGAAGGGAGAAAGAAGTAGGGAAGGGACCTTACCCAAATAGGGCCGCCCTAGGCCTAGGCCATGGCCTAAGGCCCCCAAATAGTAAGATTTTTTTTTTTTAAATTAAAGAAAAAATATGTGAGTTAGGTGTTTTTTTTTTTTTTTTCCCACTCTTAAGAAGGCTTCAAATTTTAGAGTTATGCTAGTATATTACAAGTTTTATTATATAGGTCCTATAAATTGATATGTCACCAATCACAATAATTAATTCAATACTCATTTATTCTTTTGTTGAAGTGACACCTCATTGCCACATTAATTTGTAGGCTTTTTCTAGTAAGTTTAGTATTTTATCCAAAAAAAAAAAAAAGAATTAATAGAAATACAACCCAATCACCATTGAGTAAATGAAAAATGCTAAAACTAATACAAATTTGTTTTACCAGTGCTTCTTTCCATTCACCACAGCTATGATCAATCAACTCTGCCACTGTTGAATGGGGTGAAAGCAAAACTGGTGGGGATATATGTTGAGATGCCCGATGCTTCGGCAAGAGTAGGAAGGTCTTTTACCAAGGGAAGCCTTCACAAAATCACACAGAGGGAAATATTTGGCTTTAAGCACCCTACATATGGTAAAGAATTAGTATCAGTTTGCAATCTACATCCCTGCTTTGCTAAAAGTGCTAAGTTAAAAGTTTTGGAATCCTTAAAAGTTAAAACCCATCCCACCATTTGCTCCCAAAAAAAAAAAAACCCATCCCACCAACCCATCCCACCATATGACTTAGGTACACACACTTTTTTTCAACTCAACAATGCCAATTTTTTTTTTTTTTTTTTTGTCCCCACCAAAAATTCCTTACCATGCTTATCGAATCATCACAAAAAATATTCAGTTTTAATGGTTCAAGGCCCATTGCATCTTTTTAATGGTTTCATAACTTAGTCTTAAAGCTCATATTTACACAAAATAATTCTTTAAGAGAAAACTTACTCAAGGTTGATCAAATCATTTAGGTAATCGAAATTGAGTTTGAGGTGATAATTTAATTTTTTTTTTGGGAAAAAAAAACAAGTTATATGGGATTAAACCTAAAACCGCACCCTTCTAATTGTCTTACAATTCCCATCTTGAAAAGTAAGAGTTTTGTATTTAACGCATTATGAGTTCAGTATCTACAAGAATGGGGATTTTACATATTGTATCTTTTTAGCCAAACAGAACATTAATTTCTTCTCCCATCAAAAAAAGAACATTAATTTCTTCTTTGGAAAGTCACAAGTGTAGTCTCCTCAACCTCAAGAGAGAACAAACCTCATCTCCTTGATGAAGCTAACAGGTGTATACTAGAAACTCCTAAAGCTGACATGTAAATTAATGAGAGTGATAAATAGTCAAACAAGAACAACTTGGATGATGCACGTTTAAATTGTTGCAGCTAGCATAAAACCAATGAATTAATGAGAGAGTGATAAATATTTTGGCCCACAATATTTTGCTGTTTAGGCATCCCTTTGTAGTTTTGCAGGAGCCATCCCCATCTCAGAAATCCCATCATATATTCTGGAGAGACGACAGAGAGATTTTTGTCTTATTTTTTAGTCGGTTTTGTTTTGATTTTTAGCTTCTTCTTTTGAGGTTCTTTTAGTTGGTTTTGTTAGTGTGTTAGATGTACAAAAGTGTTCTATTTCTGTGTTTTAGGTGTGCATACAAATGCGAATTGCACTACCTTCTCAAAATGGTGCAACAGAAATTCTATTAGTTTAATATCTATTGGAACCTCCCCCATTATTCTTCAAAAAAGAACTCACCTCCTTGTCCTTAAAATACACTTCTTGGGCATACTTAGAGAATTTGTATATCATACTAATTCGTTGATACCCACATTTTGAGCTTTTTACAATGCTTTCAAAAATAATAATGATAATCCCTCTGTCCTATATTGAAGTGATATGCTTTTGTTTTTGAATTGTCCCAAAATAAATAAAAATAAGACTAAATTACAAATTAGGGAAGCATATAAAAAAATTTAAAACTTCAAGAAGTAAAATCAAAATTATTCTAAAGTTATAATTTATAATTTAATCTAAAACTTTAAAAAATGTGGGATTTTAATTTCCTATTTAATATATAAAATGATTTTATTAAAATTTGTGCCACATATAATATAAAACAAAGCATTTTAGGAAGATTACTATACCTTAAGTCTTAACCTTCTTATTAATAATTGCGCAATTTAATGTTTCAGCTCAATTATGTTATATTAACTATTCACTCTTACCACCGCGCACCTTTGGTGCAGTGGTCACTCTACAAGTATAAGTGTTTGTGGGGTGTGGGGGGTAAGGGTCGAGGTTCAAATCTTTAGGAAAGAGTTTCACACACATATACACTTTAGATTAGACTAGAGTAGAATTTTTATCTTGTAAAAAAAAAAAAAAAAAAAAATCTATTCACTCTTATCTTATTAGAAAGAAAAAAAAAATGCACACTTATCATTATTATCCAATGTAAGATTTCATTATTTAAGTAACCACACCACTCACGTAGATATTCCAAGATTTTCTCTACAATAAATAAAATAGAAAGAGTATAAACTCTATGTTTGGACTTTCAACTTTGGTTGGGAAAAAAAAACCAAAGAAGGATAGGAGAATAAAAGAAAAAAATTAACTGAAATATTTTATTTTTTTCTTTGGCTTATACAACTAAAAAAAAATACCAATACTAGACCAGTAGTTAATTTCCGTTTGTCTAAGGCTTTTTTTCAACTTTTCAATTTATGTACAAATTTTCAAAAATTTATTTTATTTAGATATAACAATACCTTTATTCAATTCAATAGATTTTTTTAAATTCAAAAAACCATAAAACCACCAAAACACTGTAATAGCGGGTGCAATTACCCTCACTCCTGTCATAGTTTTTTTATTTTTTTATTTTTTTTTATACCACTATTAATTTTTAATTTTCATTTTTTTTTTTTATATTCAATAGTTAAGATTGAAAAAAAAAATCCAACTCTCAACCTGAGTCATTGAGAGTTTTTGCATCGAGTGCAATACCCTATTCTCATCCTTGAAACAAACATAGCTAATCACATGCAATAATCTTTCCATTCCAATAATTTCCTAATGCAAAAAATCTAGTACCACGACCTTATATGACATAACTTTGATATAGCAAACTGTGAGTAGTAATAAGAAAAATATTGAATTCATGTAAAAGTGACAAGTAATTAATTACACTTTACCACATCAAATAGTTGTTAAAAAAGTTGCAATAATTGTTGTAGTCCTAAAATTTCTGGTGTTAATAAAACCTTCCTATTCTATAATTTCAAAAAATCATTGTATAATTCGGGACTATGCTCGTTGCCTCTCACAGAAAAATGAGCCCTATAGTAGATGGGATCCAGCTCTATGTGACACAGAGAAAGAATAGTCCCGAACTATGCAATTAGCCAATTACAGCCCCAATATGAAAAATCGCGTACAGGAATCTAAAACTAATACTGATATCCAAAATCCGATGTAGAAATTGTCCATGGGACCACATCAAGTAAAGCATGATGTAGAGTTAATAGGGACATGTCATAGCAAATTGGCAACTTGTCGCCGTATCACTTAGGTGTGAATCACGTGCGTCTTGCCTTGTTTAGGTAACTATCATCTACGACGCACCCCAAACATGATTTTTTTTTTCTTTTGTCCCCCCACCCCCCATTCAAGGCCAAAAAAGAGGCGTTGGGTCTTATTTTACTCTCACACAAAACTCATGATGATAGGTCCGAGATATGATGATTGTGCAAATATGAAGGGGAATATGGTTATCTGCTTCTAATTTACAAATTATGAAGTAAAATGCTCATGTTTTGAAACTATTTAGCATAATGTTCTTGTTTTTTAAACTCGATTTTAACAAAATCGAATTACAAGTGAAACTCGATATTAACAATATCGAATTTTATGCATATTTTGCCACTTCAATTTTTTTGAAAATTTAAGTGAAACTCGACATTGCTAATGTCGAGTTCCACTTAAAAATATACATAGAACTCAATTTTGAGGATATCGAGTTTTACACATAACTCGATTTTGTTCAAAAACAGTGGCATTTTGTTAAATAGTTTCAAAACATGAGCATTTTACTGCATAGTTCGTAAATTAGGAACAAATTCTCATTTTTCCCCAAATATGAAGACATATATCGGTAAAATATTTTCTCGTCGAGTTATTAAATAATATATTGGTTTTTTTTTAACACACTTCCATATGTTTATGTGTCGTGATAAGTTCAATAGAGTATTACTTCAATATTTTCTATTAAAAAAAAAAGTATTACTTCAATGGTTATATTAATGGGTGTCTTTAGGGCAAATATTAGGAAAAATATACAAAACTATCAATAAAATTAATTGCTTTATTATTTTCTTATAAAATAGTTTCTAAACTAATGCCCTTAGGGTATTCTTTAACATTTTCCTTACTTCAAATGTTATGTGAATGAAGTGTGAAAAAATTATTTAAAAAAAATATTAGGTATTTGTGATAAAAGGACAAAGTTTTTTTAGTAACTAGCTTGGAGAGAAACTCTTCCTATATCTTTTTATCGAATGTGAATTTCAAAAAATTTACCATTAGATTATATGTTATAAAAGCCATTGAACAAAAGCTTGGTAGCTTTCTATGGATGCAATTATTTTCCAAGGTCTGTATGCAGCAAATTGGGATTTAGTACTGCTGTTTGTCATATATGGAGTCTTAGGAATGCAATTATTTTTCATGGGTTGATTACCAAAAAATAAATTGCATTTAAATGTATTTTGCATAACCGGATGTGAATGCCTAGTCGACAATCACTTACTATGTCATAATTCAAATCATCTTTATAAGTCATCTTCATATGATAAATATGTTAAATATTTAGTTCTCTAATTAGTCACAACTTACACAGTGGAACTTTGTTTTATAAGTGATGTAGTCTAGTTTTGTTATATTCCAATATTTAATATCTTCTCAGGCTCGTCTTGCATGTTTGAATGTGTGCAGCAATCTGTGTTGGGCTTCTTGTATTGCTTGTGGGAGGCTCTTTGGCTTTTTGGGGATTGAAGAAAAGAAAGTTCATCAAACTTAAACAGAAGTTCTTCGAAAGAAATGGTGGATTGCTATTGGGTTCTGTTAAGAATGCCAAAACATTCACTGCAGAAGATCTCAAGAAGGCTACAAACAACTACCATCCAACTCGAGTAATTGGTCAAGGAGGGTCTGGAGTTGTTTACAAAGGTATATTGCAGAACAACCAGACTGTGGCAATTAAGAAATCGAAATTTTGTGACCAAAGCCAGGTGGCAGAGTTCATTAATGAGATAAGTCTTCTTACCACGATTATTTTTGGTGTTGTTATATATTAGGAGGGAGGCGGTGGACAAATGGGTCCGGCTCCCCTCCCGTTTCAAACTCTCATGTATTCTCCAGTTTTAATATATATGAAAAACATCTGGCTGACCAACAATCTAAAGGCTAAAAAAAACCCACGTCATTCTCTCTCTCTCTCATTCTATCTCAATTATAGACCAAGCAAACCCACCGTCATACTCATATACCCAACACGTTAAATACAATTTTTTCTTCTTTATAATTTGTCTTTCTTTCCCTTTCCTTGCTCCAATCTCTCTCCAATATCATCACTGTCAACCGGGTATTATTAGAGCTAAGACCAGATCTTTATATCATCCATGCTAGTAAAATTTCAAGAAGATTAAAGATTAATAGCTATGTTACCAATCAAATATTTAAATTTCAAGTTTTTGTATACTTAAATTATACATAAAAAATAAGTTTATGAATTGAATAGTAAATGATATCTTATTTGAATTACGAAATTTGATAAGTGTATTAAAAATATTAAAAATATATATAATTTAATAATTAAAATTTTAAGATATATAACTGTGTTAATTTTTTTAGCAAGACTTTGAAAGATTTGTAGGGAAACATTGTCGATAGTAGAACTGTTTTCTGGATTAAGATAGGTATTGCACCTGATGCAATTCCTTTGAATGGTTGAGATTGATAGTTGCAAAAAACAACTTTCAAACTCAACCATTGATTCAAAAAAGTTAAGAAAAAAAGTTTAAAGAAGTAAAAAATGAAAGTTAAAAAAGTGAAAAGTGAAAAAAATTTGTGAGTGCAAATAGTGAATTGCACCGGGTGCAATACCCTAGCTATTGCACGGAATCCTAATCCTTTTCTAAATATAAGGAGGTGGTGACTCATAACTGTAGCCGTAGTACCTCTAAATAGGACTCTTTTGGGCTTGTACCCTAGAACCAACCACGTGGTACTACTCTGCAACCTGATTTTTACGAACACCCACTTGTTGACTCTTGTTTGTATGTTCGCCTGATAAAAATGAATTCGCTGACTGCATTGGTGGCCCAAAATGGTGGGGCTTACTGTTCATTGGTCATTTCCTGTTCTCACATCATGTTAGCCCACACATTCAATTTTTTTAGCCAATGAAAAAGGTCTTTCTGGTGTAGGGTTGTCGACTCCAAGCTACGTGACGGCAATGAATAATATCACGTATACGGTGTACCACACGCTTATTAGGGTTATTGTTTGAACTGTTCCTCTATGAGTACTAGGATAAGAACTCTTACCATCAATCCTCCGTGTGGTAGCCTACACATTTAAATGTAAAAACATATTTCCCTAAAAACATTTACATTACCGCTTTAATCTTTTTGTTCTAGAAGAAGGGGTTACCTTTAATATTTCCATAATGTTGCAAATATGTTTCATGGTTTACTGAGCTTAAACCAAATTCCATTATTAAGTAATACTATGTATAAGTTGCCTTTGTTAGCTAACTTCACAAATGGACATGGATCCTCTGGAAATATCTCGGGTTGATTTGTTTTTGTCGAAGTCGTCAATCAAGATTAAATGGTCGTTAATTCACCTGTATATATATTTTCATGGACAGAGTCACATGTATAAAATTATTTCTCAATGACCATATGAGCCTCATGATGATGATTAAACAGTCCAATATGTCCAACTAAAATCAAATTATCAAGAATCAATAGCCAAAAGTGTACCTTAATTTTTCAAAAAATAAGTTCAAAGATATATCCAATTTCATAACATTTTAAGTTGTTAGTTTGTAATTGATGTATAATAAAAATAATGTTAGTGGTGAACTTATGTAAAAGTAATGTTGTTGAGTAGCTCCAATCACAACTTAACACCCTAACATATTATAAAATCACTATTATGAAATTGGTGATGACGTGTCAAGAATCATTAATTTTTTATGGACAGAGTCACGGACATAAAAATCCCTTCCCAATTGCCACATGACTATCATAGTGTCATGATAATTAGCCACTAGAATATGTTCAACTAAAAGCAAATTATCAAGGATCAAAATTCAAAAGCCGTACCTTATTTAATGATTCTAGTTAGCCACCGATTACTATTTATATATGGATCTGATTAACAGTAACTCTTGTGGTATTTGTTAATTGACTATTTTAGAAAGGACAAAATTTAACTACAAAATTGGTTTTGTTACAACTTTACTCAATATCTTTCACATTATTACATATTTTGAAAATCTAATCGTTGAATTGCATGTTCTTTATGTTTTTAATACACATCAAATTTTGTGCTAATTGAATATTATTTACTATATGATTTATAAGCTTACATTTTATGCATAATTTTAAATTACAAAAATTTGCAATTTAAAAAATTTATTGATAACATAGTTATTGATCTTTAATTTTATAAAAATTTTGCAAGCATTGAGAATATAAGAAGAAAATGTAATCTAACGGTGAATTTGTCAAAATTCACTCCCAATAAAAAGATATTGAGTAATTTTGTAACCTTAAGCTACAACCAATTTTGTAATTTTTATGAGAAATATAATAAGCTTTCAAAAAAATTAGTTACTTTTTTTTTCCATAAAAAGCTTTTAAAATATTTCATAAACTAATGCTTTTAGGGAATTCGTTAATTTTTTACTTTATATTAATCAATAAGGGAAGATCTCTATTTTTAATTAGCAAGCTAATAGAGATCACAATTTAATAATAAAAGCTATTATAAAACTAATACGAGTGGAATGTATATGAAAACACATATAATTAGTGTGTGTTTGAGTTTAACTTAAAAAATAAATTGAGTGAAAATATAACTATATCTAAAAAGAGTAAACTTTAAAATACTATAACTATTAAAAAAAAAAAAAAAAAAGCTAAAGAAAGGATTTAAATTTTCTTGATTTATTAAAATAACTCCTTTATAGTTTCTTTTTTTAAGAGAGTTTCAACTTATGGCGTCTGCTTTTGATAATAACTTTTTATCATTAAACCAAGACAGCAATCGATTTTTGGTGTAAGTGGGGATTGAATCTCAGATCTCTTATTCAACCATTAAAGACTTTACTAATTAAGCTAACTGGAACCCACCATTTGTAGTGTCTTTGAAATCGAGTTAGAGATATTATTCCCATGTCTAATGCCTAAGAAACTTAAACTAATTGCAAGTCCATGTATTTGTAGAATAAACAAATAAATTCTGAATTCCTTCTCAAAAAAAAATAAAAATAAATTCTGAATTAATTTAAGATTAGACTAGGTTCCTCTAATCTATAATCACTGCATTAAGTTCATTGTAAATGCAGTATAAAAAATATATCCACCATAAACTTTCTGATGTTGATATGGACCGTTCCTCCGAATCGCATCAATTTTTTACTTTTACTATTATTTTTTATTTTCTCCATTATAGTTTTACTCAAACACTCAACAACTTCAACAAGATGCTTGAACTTCGTCATCTTAAGAAAAAGGCATTAAAATAACATGTCATGATTGAGAAGAGATTGAAGTCAAGAGAAAAAGAGGAGACGCATCCGAAATCAATGACCGCGTACCACACCGCGGAGTCCATTGACTCGTCTTTTGTGTTGGGCAGGCAAAGTGGAACGCTACCTTTTTCTAGTTTTCTTCTCAAATCTTCTAGTAGAGTAATACATGGCGGCTAAAGCTAAAGCTATTTTAGTATATTTTACAAAAGAGAGTTACATGTATCATGTAACTTGCTAGTTGCTATAGTCTAGTAGTTAAAAAAGAAAAAGGCAATATTAGGTCCACGTCCAAAAAAAATGTTACAATATTTTTCACATCATATGAATGGGTAAATTTTTTTTTAAAAATTTTTGCTCTTTAGCATTAAATCAAGTCCCTAATCAATTTTTTGGTGTAAACAGAAATTGAATTTTAAAGTTTTTATTCATCCATCAAAGAGTTGAACTAATTGAAATTTATTGGTGAAATTTTTTATCAAATTTTTTTGTATGGGTTGTGTTAACGGGCAAGTAAGATGACATCAAATTTTTTGTCAAAATTTTTGTCTTTATATCATTATTTTATCAATTTTTATAAGTTTTATAAGCTTTAAAACCAACTTTATGTAATTTTTCTTATTTATGTAATTTTTTTATTAAGTAAGATCCACGTCATTTTAACTTTAACAATAAGTGCTTGTTAACTCTATTTATAAACTTTGCCATTAAAAAAAGAAAAAAGAAAAAAAGGCAAAGAGTGACACGGACGAGTGGTGATGTGACGACAAATCGAAGAGGGGGCATGAATCACGTGGAGTTGCCGCCCCCCAAGATAAAATATAAAAATATAGAAATAAATAAAGAAGGAAGACATGATTGGGTTTGTTTTTATTTCCCCACCACTACTTTGGTCTTTGCTTTCACGTTTATCTCCTGTGCGTGTGCCACTCTGATTTTTTGTATGGTACACGCATTTTGTTCATCTATCTTATCCCACTGGGCCCTACCTCTACCTGTAATCTCCTTTTCAATTCTAGCACTAGCATGACATTTTCCCCAAGACCCACTTTCGTCATTCTAAGACATGGATGGATCATGCAAGCATGTTGATTTTTCCTTGGCCTTTTCTCTTAAAAATCAATATACACTAGCATACCATAAAAAGATAAGGATGGTGTAAACGGGCACCACATGGTGCCAGTTAAGTACACCTTTTTCTAAAAAAATTGTGTCTTTTTTTTTCAATTTATGTTACTTTTTCAGTTTACAGTACTATTTTAGGATATTTTTTACTTTTTTTAACAAATATTTTTTGTTTTTTTCTGCCCTTAACCAACACCAAGCGGTGCTGATTAACATTCTCTCAAAGATAAAGGCAAATTACCTTTTAAAAGGTTTTAAACAGTTTCGTGAATGAATGATTAGTGAGGATGCTCGCTGTGATCAAGATTTTTTTTTTTATTTGAGTAAACTTCGTATTTGGTATCAAATTTTAAAATCTTTTATATCAAATTTTAATTTGGTCTATAACATTTTAATTGTGTCAATTTGATCTCTAACATTTTAGTATTGTATCAATTTAATTTCTGTCATTATTTTTTGAATGAAAATTATTGACATGACTAACAGTCAAAATAAAAAATTAGTTTCATAATAAACTAATTTTTTATTTTGGTTGTTTGTCACATCATCAATTTTCATCCAAAAGATAACAACGGAGACTAAATTGACACTGCAATGAAAGGTTAAGGACCAAATTGATATAACTGAAAAGTTAGGGATCAAATTGAAATATGGTATAAAAGATAGAGACCAAATACGTAGTTTACCATTTTTATTTAAAACATCTACTAATTTAGAACTTGGATTATTATCAATGTAACAAAAAATTGTCAGATGAGTCACTCGTTCAATCTATAACTTTTAATGGGCTTTTAAGATTTGTAAGAAAAAACAGAGTTGATCAAAATGACCACAGGATTGTGCCCGGTGGGAGCCGGTGGGAGAGCCTCCGATGCTTGAGTCAATATCAGCCCATATATTTTGTATATAGATGGTGTTTTATAGTATTCTTTGACGTATCTTAACAAGTTTACCACAGTAACCATGTAAATTGATAGTGGATGGTGGTTGTTGTATGTAAAGAAAGAAAAACTATTAAATAACAAGAAAATTTTATATTTTAATGAAATGTAGTGTAAAATAAATAATTTGATGTAAGTTGTTTTGAAAAATAAGTATGTAAAATAGAAAAAAGTAAGTTCTTACGCTAAAATAAACAGAATTTTTTATATAAACTTATTCGAATACTCTTATTTGCTTAATAATAACTTCTCTATTTTATTTTTCCAATTCCTAATAGCTTTACTAATTAAAAAATAGAGATCGTCTCTTGCTGATTATATATAAACAGCTAATTAGTGACCAACTGAAATGATTAACCAAGGTACGACTTTTGACTATTGATCTTTGATAATCCGATTTTAGTTGAGTAAATTCTACTAGCTAATCATCATGAGGCTCATATTGCCATTGGGAAAGGATTTTATGTCTGTGACGCAAACTATAAAGAATAATGAAGAATCCATTAATTAATGGCCATTTAATCTTCATTGACTAAGCTAATCAAATAATCAACCTGAGATTTGTTTGAAGAGGGTCCGTGTTCATTTGTAAAGGATATATTTTCAGTTTGTTCAACTTATTTGGTTTATACATAGTTAAAGTTATATTATTTAATTAATTTCTTGGTAGAGTTATAATTTTACTCAACCTAAGGCTAAGTTCAATGAACTAAAGAAAATACGTTTTTCTCAAACCATAAAAGATAGTAATATTTAATTGGAAATAAATTTTCATTATAAATCAATTTACAAGTTATTATTCTGGGGGCGAGGTGGGGAAGACAACCTAATGGTAAGATCGATTCTGGTGACTGGTCTGATTTCCTTTTCCTCTGAACTGTGGATATAATTTGAGTTCATTGCATGAAGAACAACTTAGAATGATAAGCTAAAATTGACTTTAAATGTGTTCAAACGTCCTTCTCTCTCACACATAAGCTGACCATACTTTTTATTTTATTTTATAAAGTTTCAATTCATAGCGTTCGCTTTTGATAATTGTGTTATTTATCATCAGACCAAGACATCAATCAATTTTTTGTGTAAGTGAGGATTGAACTCTAGATCTCTTATTCAACCATTAGAAGTTTTGCAAGTTGAGCTAACTGTAACTCATTAAACCATACTTATATATATAAAAAGGAAAAAAAAAAAGAAATGAACTAGTAAAGTTAGACAGGTAGTAGTACGATAAAAGAAGGCTTCTCAGCAAAAACCTAAAAAACAAAAGACATGTTTATCAAAAAAGAAAAAGTCATGAGAAGGTGCCAAAGTTCTTTTACTGCGTATCTCTTGCCTCCATGTGCAATACTATGTCACTAATTAATTATACACACATTTGAAGCATCCCCACTTGCCGTCCATTCAAATAAACAAATTGTATATGTAATATCATATAGATTATGACACTTTGTCATTCTTCTTGACCCATTCTAGAAATCTAATCCTTTGTGAGCACAATATGAAATACGACCGACACTTCTTAATGTTTTAAATGAAGATATATAGGTCTAAATCTAATCTTTTGTGATCATGATATTGTAATCGACACTTTTTAGTGTTTTAAATGGAGATATATAGGTCCAAATCCTTATTTTCAACAACTGAGTTATAAAAAAAAAAAAAAAATCATTTACCAACTGATATATAGAAATACTAATATATTGCTTCTTTGCAGGATGAAAAATGGCGTTGCTCATTGTTAATGTGCAAGTTGATGCCATTATATTATAAAACTGAGGTTCAATTTCAGAATAAGGATTAAGAGAAAAAAGAAGACTACAATTTTCTATTAGAATATTATAGGAAGTTCAAGTAAGATAAGTCTGCAAGAAGATCTGATATCTCAAACTATTTATAGACCACTTTTTTTTTTTTTTAATCAATGGAAGTAAGTAAAAAATAATGAAACCGCTTCGAGAAAATTTCATCTTCCATCAGGCTGACCTCACTGCTTATCTTTTTTTAACTTCAAATACCTCAATCGGAACACATATTTGAAAGCTGTGAAAGCAATTTCTATATGTTGACGCCTAAAAATATTTGAAGGCCTCAAATTAAGATGCAATTAAATATCGGGCTTGCTTTTTCTTTACTTGGCCCGATTAATAACTGTGTTCAGATTCTTTAGTAGATATAGTTTAAAGGTCTATATATATAAATATATATATATATGTATATATATAATGATGATGATGATGATGATGCGTAAATCGTCAGATTCGTCCAGATGGAGCTGGATCCTCGTCTCTGTTCCTGCAACCCTAGAACAAAGTTTCTCCTTCAGTGGTCACCGGTGTGGTGTCTGCCACAACGTCTCCGATGCCAAAGTCAGTATATATGGAAGCCTTTTGAGAATAATAAGAATATTCTGAATATAAGAGTATTTTTGGGTGAATCTATGTACTTGGTTTGTCTTTGATCAGTGTGTATATATACAACTTCATGGTTCCTAGCCGTTGGAGCCTTAATTGTAGCTTTATTGCCGTTTTTGTAACGCCTCAGGGCTCATGAATATGGGTTTTGATGAGACTCCAACGGTCTGCCACCTGATTGGTAACTGTCCAAGGTATTGAATGCTCTTATTAATAATTCGCTTGTGTTCGTCCGTGTCGTGCCAAGGTAGACGAATATTTTTGATATGGTCGTCTAGACAAGGGTTGTTCATCAGTCCCATCAATATATATGATTGAAGGTTTAGATATGGAATTGGCTTGAATGAGTTCGCCATATATACTTGAATTAGTTTTTCTCTTCTGGCTTTCTTCGTACGTAGCAAAGAACAAAGATGAGATAGTATATGGATAAATTAGTTCAACATTAGTTTGATTTCTAGCAGAATAAGGTTATTATTATTACTATTATTATTATTATTATTATTTGGTAAATCAGAATTGAGGCCCATTGCATCATGTGATTTTGGCATGATGCATAAATTAAAGTTTTGAGATCATAAATACTAATAAAAATTTTATAATATGGACACTTAGACAGTATAAATTGACGTGCCAGCATATATTATAAAATTAGTGATAACTTCAAAATGATAAATCAAAATAGATTAGTACCGAAATATTTTGTTTTAATAAAAAACAAAAAACAAAACAAAAACAAATTCTCCTAAAACAATTCCCAATTTCCCACAAAAATAAAAGAAATGAATTTTACCCCCCCCCCCCCCAACGGGAAAAAAAAAAAAGAATTAGTTATAAATAGGTTTTTTTTTTTTTTTTTGGGTATAACTAGACATGGTTTTGGAAATATTCCCCCTTTAATAGACCATAAAATATTATCTATTGCTATTTTATTTTTAAAAAAAAATCAATTAGAAACAAAATCAAGGTTTACCTATTTTCTTTTTCGTTTCTTTTTTTTTTAATGAAATTAAAGAATGGCCACATTTTTATTAGTAAACAATGACCACATAATTCCAATAGCATGACTAAATTGTAAATATAAGGACCTAATTCAGATCCTAGGCCCAAAAGATGGATGGGCTTAGGCCCAAAACACCCAAAACAATAAATTTGTAGAGAGTGGGTCGAAGAACTGTGTTTTAGTGAATTAGTCGATCAATCAGGTAGGTCTTGATGACAGGAAAATGAAAATAAACAAGCTTAGACTTGAGAAAATCGTCCTCAGCCAAGTCCTCGGAGGCTGATTCTCTTCTATTGATACTCAAGTTAGGTTACAAACTTTGTTCTACAGTGCTACAGTGTTTTTCCTTATTTTTCCGATCATCTCTCCATGGAAGGTCTCTTACATTATATAGTCCACTTCACACGATCTTGGCCTTACACTTGTTGATCATCCAGGCCATTACTTGAGTGCTTGTCGCATCAGACACCCTCTCTGGCCCTCTGTGAGTTGGAATAGCCAATGCAGCACTGTTCAAGGTCTTTTCCACATAAATGCAGCCAGAAAGTTAGCTGCAGAGCATTTAATGCGGTGGTAGTAGCTTTCTCCTAGGTATCTCTTGGCTTCCCTCCCTCCTGCACGTTCATAGGGCGTGTCTTTATCAGTAGAACTTCCTGGAAAAGTCACCTTGGATGATGGGGCCTATTTTCTGACCCCTTCTTCGTTTAGTCGAGGGGATAAACCTCCTCGGACCACCTTTCCTAGCTTTCACGGCCATAGCTTACTCGTGAAGTTCTTGGTCTTGCTCCTTCCTTACTGTTGATCTATTCTCGGTCCACCGTGCCTCCTCGGACAAGGCCCAAGGCCTAAACACACCTTTGGGCCTGTGTCCCCACAGTAAATATCCTTGTCTTGGCACTAAAATATTAAAAGGTCTTTATCTCCTCCAAAACTGATATAAAAGTATGTGGCATCTTTAATGTCAATTGAGTTAAATTAATAGGTGGGATCCATATTCTATCTTTTGCCTTCTCACCAAAAATAAAATTATAGTGACATGATATTTGTTATAATTTGTGTTCATATTTAAGGTCAGCTTAATACAGTTTGAGCCCTGTGACTATTTTAAATGAATTTAAGAATTTTTTTTATTTAAATATTACCTAAATATTATGTAAATAATATTTAGTTAATGTTCTATCTTTTAATTTTTATAATTCATTATTCTTACTTTTTAATATGACTAATTCACTTAATAGTGATTTGATTGAAAATCTACTAATCAATAAATGTTTTTGTAATTTTAAAAAGTGGAGGAAAAATACACAAATCACATACATATTTTAAAGTAAAAAAAAAAAAAAAATTTATTTGTCCTTTTTAATATGGGGGCCTTTCTATAGTAAGGCACTAGGCCATGGCCTATTTGGCCTAAGTTTAGGACCAATCTTGTTGATATGATATAGTTTGATTGGAGTAATATCATCTTAATTTAGATATCAAGGCAGTTTTTATTATACACTAATCATAATAGATCGTTGAAAAAATAAATTAAAAAAGAGAGTTATATTTCTAGCTCGACTTTTTCTTTAGAAACAAATAAACACATACAAAGGAGAGAGAATGTGATGCTAAGTAACACAAATATACACCATAAACTCCACTCAAATGGATGTTTGTCAACACATATGAGCTTGAAACTTAATACTCTAAAAATGGGACCTAGCCAACACATATATGACCGAAGTTTGACATCATTGGTGGCACGGCCGACCCAAACATTTCGAAGGACTAAGGCGAAATCTTCAAATAGGGTCTTTATGTTACCACTTAAATAATATTTAACTAGCATTTTATACAATAATTTTATAAAAAAATCCATTCTTTTTACTTTTTAATTTTTTTTTTTTTGAAAATGCTAAAGTTATAACAAATTTTAGTACAAACTAATGTTGTAACGGATGTGGCTAGTGACATGAGGCCTACAAAAATGCTAAAGATATTATAAAATGAGAGATGCTACGTCTACAACAATTTTACAACATTTTTACAACAAATCACAGGTGGTTAGTTGTTATTGATTCAAATTTGAAACTAACACTAAGATTACTTTTTTGCCCCAACAATAACAACCAGTAACAACCTGCCACTTAGGATTTGTTGTAAAAATGTTGTAGACATATCATTTCTCTTATAAAATTTACAACATGAGAATTACAAATATATATCACAAATCACAAAAATTCATTCAAAAATACATTTAATAATTTGTTAAAGTCCACCTATCATATTCATTGTCACATTAAATTATAAAAGTTATGTAATAAAATTTATAGTATTTTTAATATTTTTCTATTTGAATTACTTGTAATTAGTAACACGTCTATTTGTAAAATCTATTTATTTAAATTTGTCTTATCTCTATTTCTAGTATTTACTTAATTCTTTGGGCCTTTTTAATAGTAAAAAAAAATGTAAACTAAATTTTTTTTAATATCTCCCAAAAATATTATTAAAAAAAACAATTTTTGCCCCCCAAATTTGGGGCCTTTCTCTAGTAGGGGGCCCTAGGCAATGGCCTAGGGCCGGCCCTGATTGGTGGTAATTTAATAGGTTGAGTTCCGAGCAAAATTGGAAGCTAACCTTGCTTTTAGCTTTGCCTTTGGTGAGTGTTGCTTGTAATATTTCATTACAAGGAACCAGAACGTAATTGGAGCAAAATACTATGTTTGTACGGAAAGTCCTGCACTTAATTAAGTCTTATAATTAGTACCAATGTTGAAGAAATTGCAAAATAGACTTAGTAGTGTGACTTTCAACTCCAACAAAACAAGCATGTGCTAATTGAAGGAAACGCGTTGTGTAGGGAAGTATAGGATCAAGTCGGATTATAGGAAAGCACAGTCAAAGTTGGTCTGTACGTACTAGAGTGCTGCTCTACAATTTCAAGATTTTGATTGAAAGTCATTAGTCATTTACCTTGAATAGAGTTTGTTGAATGGAAAGTCTTGGTTTTTTTTTTTTTTTTTTTTTTTGAGGAAATTGGAAAGTCTTGTTGATATATAAGAATGGTGGTGCTGGGTAGTGAGTACCTTTCGACCAAGGTACTTTTTTTTTTTTGATAGGTACTTTTATTTTTATATGGCATGAAAAGCTGCTTTTTAAGTCACTGGAGGTTGTGTTGCTCTTGTCAAGAAGCTTTCATTTGTATTTGCAAACTTTTTTTTTTTTTTTTGCTGGCATCCATAAAGATTGACATAATTTCCCAAGTGCCCCTAAGGGATTATTCCTTTTTTTTTTTTTTTTTTTGGAACCCCTTGGCAGTACTCTTTGTAGAAAAATTATTTTTATTTTGTAGTACTTTGTAATTTATAGGTTTTTTAATAGGATTTTATTTCCTTATTTTAAAATTAAAAATATTTTAATTTAAAATAAGGGGAAATATAAAAAACCCGCTGGGGTTTTCACTTAAAACATGAAATTTTCTTGAGATTTTGAGTGCAAAACACTCATGTGACATCGTATTTGAAAATGTAGTTCTTAAATTTTCACATAAAACAAACTACAAAGGAGTTACGAGTTACATTCAAAAACTTCAGGAGTTTAAGAGTGATACAATTGATGGTTTACATATAAAAGAAGACTACAAAAGAGTTAAGTGTTACATTCAAAACTTACATTAATGTAAGCCTTTTGGTGAGATTAGATATTCCTCCAAACTTTTTCCCTCCCATGTTAAAAAACAACCGGACAATGTTTATTAAACCCTCCCCTTCCCCTTCCCCTTCCCACTACTCCCCTCTCCTCCCCCTCCATTATAACATTATGTAAATTATGTAATACTTCATTTTGGGCAAGGTAGATTAATTCCTCTATTTGAAAAAAAAAATGTTCACTTGTTCTCTTATCAAAAGATCCAGCATACTTGTATTACAGTAAGAAGTGACAATTAATCAATTATTATTGGATGAGCAAAACTAATATATGATATTTGACATGTTTTAGTGGTAAAAAAAATTAGATGAAAAATTATTTGCACTCAATTTTTATTTTATTTTAGCTTTCTTTCAATAGAATTAAAACCTCGTCATATACTAATTTACATTATTTGAAATTCACAAAGTTGGGGTATAGATTAGGAAAAAAGAAAACGAATAGGACGTACGTTATTATTTTCAAAATGACGAGGGACTGCGAAGAAAAACAGAATACAGAAGTAATAAAAAATAGGATAAATGATGGGTGGGTTTTTTTCACATGGGAAAGTGGTTTATACACGTGCCTGGTGCCCCCAACAAAAAAAGAAAAAAGAAAAGAAAAGAAATATATAATAGTATAATAGTATAAAGACATTATTTTCACGACACGCATCAAGCAAAACGTGCATTAATAATTAATTCTATACTATTACTATAGTTTAAAGTAAAATATAATTGTTTAAAACAAGTTGTGGGAATATCTTAATTTGACAATTTTTATAATGGGACAAAAAAGGACGAACCACTCAAGGCCCCAAGGGCCAGGACTATCTCTCGTGACGCCAACGCGTCCCTTACTTTTCTTTTTTTAATTTACTTTGTTATCATTTTCTTTTTGATTTATTTATTATTATTCTGTCTCTTTGTAGAGAAATTATACCGTGGACTGTTACCAATTCACCATTTTACTAAAAAAAATTACTTGCTTAAAATTACTAAGTCTGTAATTAATTTCTATTTAAAAAAATTTTCTAACTCAGCAATTTTAAACAGATAAGAATCTTTTAGTGGGAATAAACTACATCACTTGCCCATCATAAGTACCTTATAATTTTTCCTCTTTGTAATAATTTTATAATCCTAAGAAATTGTGAGCCCGTTTGGTACGTGTATTTAAATAACAGTTTTTAATTTTTTTGAAAATACATATAGATAAAAAAATATGTGTAATATTGTTTAAAAACTGAAAACATATATCTAAATATATGTACCAAATAACCCTGTATTTTCTTTATTTTTTAATTGTCGGAATCTAGAAAATAACACACACTCAAGAGAGTGGAAGTGTCAGTTTAGTTCAGAGGGCCCCAACTTTTAGGTCAAATGGGCTGGCGATTATTTGGGAAAGTGGATGCCGAGTTTTTTGGTTTTATCGGCTGCCGTGTGGCGGCTCTTTCATGGAAGTCTCCAAAGATGAAAATGATGAGAAGTGACCGGGTGGGGAGTAGGATTATTACTTAGTACTATGGCAGTGAGATGGTATCACTCTTGGTGGGTTTGCGTGTGTCAACCTTCAATTTGATTGTTTGACATTGGTTTCATGAATTGTTAGATCGTTTGTATTATAATAATAATAATAATAATAATAATAAAAATAATAATAGTAAAAAAGTAACATCTTAGCCATACCATTTTAGCCATGCGGATTGGATTAAAAATCATAGTTGATATTGCGCATATTTATATTAACATTATTTATTTTACATTTATTTTTTCTTTACGGATTTTGATGATGAATAAAAAAAAAATGATAGTTTTTGTGTGTGAAGGAAAATAAATAATTTTAAAAAATTAAAAAATTTTAATATTTTAATGAAATGTAGTATAAAATAAATAATCTTATATGTAGTATTTTGAAAAGTAAGTATGTAAAATGAGAAAAAAATAAATAATTTTGTTAAAATAGACACGAATTTTTACACGAGTTAATGTGAATGTTATTAGAGTTTGATTAAAGACCAAATTTATAAGTAACATTTCTATATACGTAGAGAAATGTACTTTATAGTTTATACACCTTATAAATGAGTATAACAAACGCACATTATATTTAAAAATACTGAAGACTGATATGTGCAAATAATATGTCACTTGTGGATTTCAGTTAACTCAATTGGTAAAGTTTTTTATTTTTTTATTTTTTTTGGGTAAAATAAGAGGTTTGAGATTTAATTTCTGCTTATATTAAAAACCAATTGGTGTCATGATTTGATGATAAATAGTAATTATCATAGCGAATACCAAAGATTTAAAATACTATTGTATCTATAAAAAATTCCATTCAAACTAATATCAAATTGTATTTTAATATTTAAAAACCCATAAAAAAAGATAGCATACTTGTTATATTATATCATTTACTAGGGTTTTTTTTTTTTTTATCTCTTTTGTTAGACTCATTAAATGATTAAATATTAGTAATTTTAAAACATTTGGGTAACCATTTGTGTATATTGTTTATTTTAACGAATAAAATACTTTATTAAAAGTGAAAATAAGCCACAAGCAGCCTAAATTTGGCATTTGTGGAGTGCAAATATTCTATCCCACTTTTCCTGCTTCATTCTATATTCCACCAATAAAAACTTGCTACACTTTGACTTAATTAATTAAATCCTACAATTATTAACTTACTATTTTTATTTTAACTACTAAGTAAAATAAAACAAAACAAAACCCAAACACCTCCTACCACCACCATCGACCTTCACCACCACCAAACTTGGCCGGCACCGTCAACTGCTGCCCTTGGCTTCTCCAGTCACGAAAACCACCATCACCCGATCTACACCTTGCCGGACATCCAAGCTGTCACAGCCCCTCACCAACCACCATCACTCCACCAAAAAAACCAATAGATCTATAATCACCATCATTCAAAGCAAGACTTTGTCTTTCTCAAATCCAAATCTTTTAGATCTCTCTATCTTTCTTGTTAAATTTTCAAATAATATAATTAATTTTGGAAATTTTTGTACTAAATGTGTTGGATTGTTCATGGGTTTAAGATCTGTTGGGTTTTTTTGGTGGTGGAGTGATGGTGGTTGGAGGGATTGAGAAGGATGGTGGGATTGGCTTGGATGTCTGACGGCATCAATGGTGGTGATCGACAATGTCTATGATAGAGGCTTCCAGCTCTAGGCAAGTTTGGTGGTGGACCTGGTGGTAATAGTAGGGGGTTGTTGGGTTTTTTATTTAATTTAGGTAGTTAGACTAAAAAAAAGTTAATCATGATAGTATTTAATTAAAAAATGGGAACATGTGGTAAGTTTTTATTGGTAGAGTATAAACTATAAAGTAGAGCATGAAAAGTAAGACAGTAGGTTTGAACTCCTATGTGACCAAAATTATAAAGTTCAACTTGAAAATAGTATCAATTCACAAGGTTTATATTATATAATTATTTTCAAATTTTATTGTACTTTACACGTTTTTTTTATGAAAAGCAACAAGTTACTGTCTAAAGAATTTAGGGTCTGTTTGGTATATGTGTTTAAACAACAGTTTTTAATTTTTTTAGAAATATGTGTGGGTAAAAAAGTGTGTAAAAATGCCTGTAATGTTGTTTAAAAACTGAAAACATGTGTTTAAACACATGTACCAAACAGCCCTTAAACTCACAAGTCATAACTCTTTTGAAAAGGTAACTATATTTAAAAAATAAAAATAAAATTGAATTATAGCTTTTGCTTCTTCTATTTTTACTTATTTTTTTGCTATTTATATTTTTCTTTTATAAATTTAGACCCTATAAAAATTGTAATACAATAGAATATATTTATATATCAAATAAACCTGGACATATATAAAAAAAGTTATACGAATGTAAAAATAAAATTAATAATATTACAGGAAATTGTCTTTTGTCGGCAAACTTTCTAGAAGCTAATCAATGTGCAATCATCATGGAAAGTATCCTTCCTCTCGAAGGTTAAAAGTATTTGGCCCGTAAGCTGTAAAATTTTCCAGATTGATGAATCTAAAATTACCTTTTAATTTTGAGAATCAATTTTAATTGTTGTATTTGTGTATGAATGAATGTTACGAGAAAATGTCTAATCAATCACATAACTAGATTGAACGGTTATGATGCCAAGAATAACGCGTGGGGTCCACCCTTAAAATGATATCATTGTGTCTAAACCCGACGTAAGTCCCATGTGGCGGCAAGTTTAGAGAACTCCCATACTACTTTTGCCCATTGGTTTCAAGACCAGTCCGGTCAAACAGTCGCGTGGAGTAAGCTGTGGCCCCACCCCACCCAATTTGCTTTGTCTTGTTCTGGGAGTGAGATAAGGTGCAATTGGACTGTGCAATTCACCACATTCCTCTCATGACATTTTTTTTACTTTGACTTTTTTTTTTTTTTTTTTAATATTTAGGTCCATTTGAATACTGCTTATTTTGCTAAAAATTGAAAATTAAAAACTAAAAATATTGTAACAAAATAATTTTTAAATATGTGAATAAAGCCGTGAGACCCATTGTTAATTTTTTTTTCTGAATAAAATACTTGTGAGTCCTATGAACAGTGCACGGGACTCACTGAACGATGTATAGTGTCTTTTGAAACGTGTGCATAAAAAAAAAAAAAAAAAGGAAACGCCCAGACGCAAGCGCAATCCAAACGAACAATTAATGGTTAAGATTTAAAATTGTTTTTTCGCAACTTTAAATCTCAACTATTTATACCAATTACATTAGGTCCAGGTATTACATCTGATCTTCTATTCTTCCATTTGGCATTGATTTTTTCAGTTTTTTTTTTTACTTGGATTCGTTAATGTATGCTCTTAGAGTATATAATAATCATCCATTTTATAAAAAAATTTATGTAGAATTGAAAACGCTGTCAAAATAGTTAATCACTTTTACATTTTTTTCATAAAAAGTTTACTGAACTTGCTTAGTGTTAGCCAAAAATATCAATTGGTTTTTCTAATAAAAAAAATATCATTTGATTTTTTTTATATATGATATGAGATTGAATCCAATTTATTCATTGGATGGCCAAAGGCTTTTGGTTGAAGTAATTGGAATTCACGAGAATAGATTTTGTTGGTCTCATTTTAGGAAAATGATTTATGATCTCTCCCATTTTAGGTGGATAAAACATTTATTTTATTTTTAAATATTCTACGTGTTGAGCATTTTAATATTATTTAATTAAAATGAATTCACATGATAATACAAATGTAAAGATGTAGGAGTTAATATGTAGTATGAAAAATTAGTGAAAATGTTTAATCTCACATTGAAAATAAGAGAGATTTTTTTTTTTTTAATTGTAGTAATTAATGAATTAATATGTATTGATTCATATATTGGACTAGATACGTGCGCAAGGGGGAAATGAAGGGCGGAAGTAAAGGGCGAAGGTGTCAACAATGGATATGAGTCAGCTTATTGGATCCTCCTACTTGAGTCTATAAATAGACAATTCATACCCAATACAAGTTACAGCATTACAACAGCTTTGGGCTATATGACATTTGTTGGACTGTTGTATCCTGAAGGAGACAAGTCAGAGAAGGCTTGCACCGGTTACAAAGTTTAGCCAACCAAGGACTTAAATCTCTTTAAAGAGAGCGAGTATCGCACCTCAGTCCAAATAGTATTATGTATTTTTTAATCTCAAATAAATAATATTCAGAAGTATTATTTAGTTTTTTTTTTTTTGTGTTATTTCCATTATTATTGTGTTTGCACCAACAATAGGTCTTATATTTTAAATAATAATTAGATAAAATTGAAGGATTTAGTTGAAACATATATTTTTCTCTCATCTTAAGAGTGTGTGTATATATATATATTATTAAATATGTATTTAAATTTGTTATAAATAGAATTTAATAGATACCTTATTTATAATTTTTTTTAAATAAGCCATTTTTTAGTATTTTGTCTCACATTATGCAAATAAGTTATTGAAAATAAGCAATTACTAAACAGACACTTTCTTTTAACTTTTAATTTTTATGTACAATTTTTTAAAATCCCACTTTTTCGAAGTACAAGTATACTTTACCATACTTTCAACAAAAAGTTAGGTAAGTTGTTCTTAAATGGATACTCAAATGGACACAACACGACTTGACATGAGATATAGCTACATGTCAAGCATGAAAAATAAAAACACGACATGTGCAAGTCCATTTAAGCGAGTAGAGCCCAATATTTTTAACCAACCCGCCAATAGTAGGTTGAAAAAATTCCAATCCGTTGAAATCAATCTTTAAATCCGACGGGTCAATTGAATATCTTAGCAATTTCGACTCTGCGGTTTTAGCTGGTTCAGCAAGTTAACAAATTTAATTGATTAAATGAAATTATTTCAAATAATTTGAATAATTTTTTATTCCTCAAATAAAAATGGAAAGAAAAATTAAATTTTTTATTAATTTAATTACAAATACTATATTATTTTTTATAAGAATGGCTAAAAATTTTTCACATTGAAAATAAAAACATCTCAAAATCTAAAATTAGACTAGTACATACTGTAAGATCAATAACAAAATCTTAGAGAGAGCGGCTAGAGTTTACTAGGGAAGAGAAAGATGTAAATGAAAAAATAAAAGGGAAGAGATTGAGATGAAAGAAATAAAGTGAGTGGGTATGTGAGGTAGAGTATGCAATATAACAAAGTATATAAATACTCCCTCTGTCCCACTTTGTTTGTCCTGTTTGAAAAGTCAATCTTTTTAAGGAAACATCATTTATTGCCATGTATACCTTTTAAAAATGTATAAGTTTCAAAAACTACCCTTAAATAAATTTATCAAAAAATTGAATTAGTAAATTAATAGGGGTATAATAGGAACATTAGTAAATTAATGACTTTTATTTTTAGAAACAGGACAATATTTTAGGACATCTCAAAATGAAATAGAGGACAAACAAAGTGGGACGGAGGGAGTATATATAATATAGGTGGGCGGGTTGGGTTGTGGCGGGTTGTGGTGGGTTGGTAAGTAAAGAGGTGAGGTCTGATCATAACCATCCGAGAAGACTGTCTAAGGAGGAGTAATTCCTCGGCAGGATAAAGTCGAGGTCAGAAGGTGTGGTCTGACACCAGGGACAACGGTTTGAACGACTCCACTAATGTGGATAAGTATCCAGAAGGAACATGACAGAGGGAGGCCATGAAATATCTCAAGGGAAAGCTGCTGCCACCACATTAAATAATCTGCAGCTAACTTTTTGGCTGCATTAATGTGGAGAAGACCCCTGAACAGTGCTACATTGACTGCCCCAACACACAGAGGGCCTAAGAGGGTGTCCGATAAGACAAGCACTCAAATAGTGGCTTGGATGATCAATAAGTGGAGGACCAAGATTGTCTAAAGAGAACTATATAATGGAAGAGACCCTCCATGGTTCGAAGGGAAAAAAGGAAGGGAAAAACACTGTAGCAATCAAGAACTGAACTTGTAATCAAATTTGAGAATCAATATATAAGAACTGATCTGCTTAGACTGTGCCGAGGACGATTTTCTTTAGTTTAAACTTGTCTATCTTCATTCTCTTGTCATTAAGACCTACTTTACTTGTTTTCTGATTCACTAAAACCCAGTTTTCCAACCCACTCTCTACAAATTCATTGTTTTGGGTTTTTTGGGCTTAAGTCCATCCACCTTTTGGGTTTGGGAGCCAAATCTGGTCCTTACATAGACATATACCCAAAATACTTGTATCTACAGCTTCTAAATTTGTACTTCTCTCATAACTCTCTCCAATAATTTTATTTATTTATTTATTTTTATGTTTGCAACCTATAAATAGTAGGTTGTATATTTGAGAACTCACTATTCATGGTTACTAAAAAAATATAGCAATACATACCCGAATAAAGAGGAAATTTGGGGCGTTGAGCATTCACATCAAAGCTCTTAAAAAATTTAGTTTTTAGTAACTCAAAAAGTCACTTTATTTATTTTAACAACTCACTTTACAATACATCCAATATCAAAAGTTCTATTTTAGCATACAACACAATAAAATAATATAAATAACACAATAATCAACAACCACAACCACCATTGCCACAACCACGACCAGCCATGGCAACCACCACCACAACCATGAAAACCACCGCCACAGCCATAGCCACTGACAACACCACTCACAATTCCAACAAAATAACCCAAAACATCGTCAGTTATGTTTAACAACATGCCCATATTCAGCCAAACATACCCTGCACCTCATTTTAGATGAACCTAACAAAGCTTAACCTCTATGCGAGATTGAAAATATCCATCTCAAACTTCCATCACTGCCACCCATTGAGACTAAACTAGCAACAGCCCCATTCTTGGCGGCCTAACCACCACCCACAATGACAACAATAATAACAATCACAATTGCTACAAAATGAGATCCAACCTAGGCCTAACTTCAACCCCCAAAACGAGATTAACCTAACCACAACCTAACCAACACCCAGCCACAACCTACCAAAACCCATACTGGCGGCCCAACCACCAATGCGGGACGAACACCATGAGCAAACCAAACCACTATGTAAGAGGAGAGAGATGAAGAGGAGAATGCCAATTGAGAAGTGGCGGTGGGGAAGTCGCCGACAAAAAACGCTGCCTTTGGCTTTGGCTTCTTCAGCCATGAGAGAGATGAAAGATTAGAGTTTTGGAGAGAGTTGTGAGACAAAGGCACAAGAGAGAGAAGAGAGAAGAGAGAAGTAAGGGAGGAGAGAGAATAGAGACGAGACTTGAGCGAAGAGAGGCACGAGACAAAGAGAGAAAGAAAAAAATTAATAAAAAAAGTAGTAACTTACTACAATGAGTTGTTATTAGTAGCAACTTACTGTAGCAAGTTGCTAAAAAATTTTAAATTTGACACCATTGATATAGGGGCTTTTTTAGTGTTTTTAGGGTTAAAATAGCTTATTTTGACAACTTACTGTTTTTTTAGAGAGAATTGACAACTTTATTGTGAATACTCTTAGTTGGTAAAATAGTAACAGAATATTTACACCCCAATAGTAATACTAATTTACTGTAGCTACAGGTAGCATACTCTACAGTCCCACAGTCTATAGAAAGTATAGACTAAAAAAAAAGTGGATGACCCCGATTAAATCGGCGTGCCCCTTCGTAGAAATCTCCCAACTAAAATTCAGCTCAAATGCACTCCAAATAAATCCCAAACACAAATGCACCAAAAATTACGCTCCTTTCTCCTTTTATCCCCCCACACCTTAAAAACTCCCAAACTCCAAACCCCCACCCCTACACACACCTCCTCCGCCCCTTACCCCTCTCTCTCTCTCTCTCACTAAACAGTTAACAGTTAAAAAGTCTGTTAATACCATCATCATCTTCAGAGCTGGAAGAAGGGTGGATTGGTTGTAATAAAGTGCATGGAATGACAGATTACCATTTAACGACGACGACAACAACAACAACGCCAATGAATCTTTGGACCTCAGACGACAACGCATCGGTCATCGAGTCTTTCATGAGTTCCGATCTCTCATCTTTTTGGCCACCACCTCCTTCCCAACACCAACAGCCTCAACTCCATCACCAGCTATCTTCTGCAGCTTCGACCTCAGCACCCACACCCACACCCGCGCCCATCGTCTCTCAGTCGCAACCCTCCGTTGCTCTCTTCAACCAAGAAACCCTCCAACAACGCCTCCAAGCTTTAATCGAAGGCGCTCGCGAGAGCTGGACCTACGCTATCTTTTGGCAGAGCTCCTACGACTATTCCAGCAGCGCCTCTGTTTTGGGTTGGGGTGATGGGTACTACAAAGGCGAGGACGATAAGGCCAAATCCAAAGCCAAGAACAAAGCTTCGTCGTCTGCGGCCGAGCAAGAGCACCGGAAGAAAGTCCTCCGAGAGCTCAATTCTTTGATTTCTGGGTCGGCAACCCCGGCTACTGATGATGCTATTGACGAGGAGGTCACCGACACTGAATGGTTCTTTTTGGTGTCCATGACTCAGAGTTTCGTTAATGGCGGTGGTCTCCCCGGTCAGGCTTTTTTCAGTTCCAGCCCGATTTGGGTCTCCGGAGCCGACCGCTTAGTGAGCTCGCCGTGCGACCGGGCTCGCCAGGGTCAGGTTTTCGGCCTCCAAACTATGGTTTGTATACCCTCTGCAAATGGGGTTGTGGAATTGGGATCCACGGAGGTGATTTTTCAGAGCTCGGATCTGATGAATAAAGTCAGGGTTTTGTTCAATTTCAATAGCCTGGAAATGGGCTCTTGGCCAATCAACGACCAGGGTGAAAACGACCCGTCTTCGCTTTGGCTCAATGATCCGACATCGACTCCGCCGTTGACGACGGCGACTGAGATCAAAGACTCGTTGAATAACAATAGTACTGTTACTGTTCCATCGGTTCCGGGCGCCACCGCAACCACCACCAACAACCTCCAGATTTCAAAGGAGATTCCGTTTGAGAATCCTAGTTCGAGTAGTTTAACGGAGAATCCAAGCGCGATTCATATCCAGAACAGCAACCAGAGCCGCCAGCAAGAAGCGCAGAACCAGGGTTTCTTCACCAGAGAATTGAACTTTTCGGATTATGGGTATGATAATAACAGTGTTGTGAAGAATGGGAACAATTCAATTTCGACGATGAAGCCTGAATCGGGTGAGATTTTGAATTTCGGGGAGAGCAAGAGGAGCTCTTACGTTTCAGGTCATTCCCAGTTCGCGGCGGAGGAGAGTAACAAGAAGAAGCGGTCGCCGGCATCAAGGGGTAGCAACGAAGAGGGAATGTTGTCTTTTACATCGGGTGTCATTTTGTCGAACAGTTGTGTGGTGAAGTCGAGTGGCGGTGTCGGCACGGCTGATTCCGATCATTCAGACCTCGAAGCATCGGTGGTGAAGGAGGCTGATAGTAGCAGAGTCGTAGACCCGGAGAAACGGCCCCGGAAACGTGGTAGAAAACCCGCTAATGGCAGAGAAGAACCTCTGAATCATGTGGAAGCAGAGAGGCAGCGAAGAGAGAAGCTTAACCAGAGGTTCTATGCCCTCCGAGCTGTGGTCCCAAATGTTTCTAAAATGGACAAAGCATCACTCCTCGGTGACGCTATTTCGTATATAAACGAGCTGAAAGGGAAGCTCCAGAGTACGGATTCGGAGAAGGAAGAGATGCAGAAGCAATTGGATGCATTGAAGAAGGAATTGGCAAGCAAAGACTCACGCTATCCGGGCTCAGGGTCGCCACCTTCGCTTCCTGATCAAGACCCAAAGATGTCGAAGTTGATAGATTTGGATATCGATGTGAAGATAATCGGATGGGATGCGATGATCAGGATCCAATGTAGTAAGAAGAGCCACCCCGCCGCGAGGTTGATGGTAGCGTTGAAGGAGCTAGACTTGGATGTGCACCACGCCAGTGTGTCGGTTGTGAATGATTTGATGATTCAACAGGCTACGGTTAAGATGGGGAGTCGGTTTTACACGCAGGACCAGCTTAGGCTAGCGCTCTCAGCCAAAGTTGGCGATTGCCGATAAGTCTTTTGAAGCCGTACTAGAATTGGATGACAAGCAAAGCATTGTTGTTGGAATGAATTAGAAAGAGCAAGAGAAAGAGAGAGGCCGAGAGCTCAAAAATAAGGAAGACTAGTAAGATCAGAGATTCTTTGCTAAGTGGTGTTAAGGGGCTCTGGGACATTTTAAGGCTCCCGGGTGCTGAGTGCAGCTCTGTAATATACACTGTTCTACTTTGTTATTTTTGGTAGTCTTATGATTAGTATAACTTGTGTTGAGAGATTTTGTTTTAGTTTGAGGAGCTCAAGTAGTGAACAGTTTTCAACTTCCAAGGATGAACATGTATAGCTCCCATTAAGGTGAAATTAGCTAGCACTTTTTTGTGTTTCATTTTTCTTTGTTGTTTATGTGTAATGTGTATATATGTATTTTGTTAGTAAATTGAAACTGAATGAAGTTTCTGGGCTTAATGGATGTCTATCAGTGATTATACATTATTTTTTTAAGGATTTTCTCCATGTTATATCCTCATGTTTTCTGTGTCCAGGATCATTTTTGTTTTAGATTCAATCATAAGCTCGTTTCAGTTTTATGTTGGATTGCAACACTGTTATTTGGTGTAGTTCTGCATGTATATGAACCGAGTTAGTTTTTAATAACTGCATAAGTGGGAACTTTGTGTTGCACTTTCTGTGGTTCTCATTGTAAAGATTGCATAGTGGTCCTGGTAATCAGAAATCCAGATCAGCCAAAGTTCATTTGTGCCTTAAAAGCCATGTGAAAAATGGACTAGTTAGTGATTAGGTCATTTATTGTACTCTTATTTTCTTTTGTATATTTTTAATGAATATCATTAAGGAATGTGGTCCGAACTTAGTCTAAAGCTTTGGATTGAGTTTTTGATTGGCTGTACAGACTCATTATAAATTATTACACCAGATTTTTGGGATATGAGAAGCATTGTACTACATCTAACTTTCTTCATTTTGAAATAAATTCAAACAAGGTAAACGGAAAAATGTCCCTTTCAAAGAAGTTCAAAGCTTCATTCTGGTTTGAGGCGTGGTAAGTTGGCTCCCGTTTTTGGTAAAAGACTTTGACAGATGACACCCATTAACGCTGGAAAACTGACGTGCATTAAATGTTACAATTCGATTCTACAGTTACACCAACTTTCATCAGTACGTAGGAAATGCTAATTTAATCCTATCATTTTACTGCCTACTTTATATTTTAATGGACTACGAATTTGGACTTGTTAAACATCAAAAACACCGGATGAAGTTGGTTTGCCTGATCTTTACTCTGCTGGTCTTCACTGGGGCTTCAAAGTAGCTTAAGTAAAGATGCTGCTTATGAATCCATCTTCTTTTCTGTTCCAGTTTGCTATTCTGTACTGTTTATTGCAAGAAAATTTGGAGGTGGTTATAGAAGTTGAGATTGCCCTCAAATTTGGAGGAATTGAAGCATTAACCATTGCATATTGAGTGCCACTGTTCACTAAGTACTGATGCTGTTTAGTTTGATGTTAAGATGCAGGGTTTTTTATTATTATTATTAGTGTTGAAGCTCCGATTTGTATTGGCCATCTTTGTTTGTTGAGCCTTGCTGTTTTTGTTTGTGTTTTTTGGTTCTTTTTTATTGCGCTCTTGCTGGGATGTGCAAGTGTATAGTTGTGTTTGCAATATATATATAAATATATATATATATATATAAAAGTTTCTATTTGGAATAATAATACTTAATGATTCACCAAAATAAATAAAAGAAAAGGCATTACTTGTGTTTACTGTTTATGGCTCTTCAGTCTCACTTGAAACAGTTAAGCAATTTCCAGCCCAGTTGTGCAAGACAAGTAACTCTTTAATCTAAGTATGATCTATACATGATAGTGTGAGGTACATCAAATTTCATCCAAAACTCCCATTTTTATTTGTCGGGCCTTAATAATAACCCTTGAACTGGGCTATTAAGTAGTAGAATGGAGAAAAATTTGTGAATTTAACACTCTTGTATGGTATGGGGGAAACTTTCTTTGCCAACCACGTGGCTGTTTTTATCAGTTTCTTCTTTCTTGCTTTAGCTCCTACCCCATGTCAAAATTGCCTTTTTTCTCTTCAATCTTCTTGGAAAGAATGTTAGATTCCTGCTTACAAGTACGCGCAAGAATGTTAGATGCCTGTTTACAAGTACACCGAGAACAAAATGAAGAAAGCATTGGCTAAAACAGGTACCCAACCCAATAATTACTTTTCCAGCAAATATGTCCTAAATCCTTTGTCGATTCTAATCGCTGCTTCCTTACCTCTCACTCACTAAAGGACTTCTGTTCTAGTTTTCACTCATTTACTTTAGCGACAATACATCCATCTCATATGGTAACTCTAGGTACATAATCATTTCTTAGTTGACAAGTAATTCAAACTTTCAGAAATATTGTTGCATAGTGTAGATGAAATAAGCTACCATAGCTAACTCCATTGCTGTATAATGTGGATTAAGGGAATACGAATCATCTGTATCATATTTTGTGTTCCACTTTATGTTTCACCAATCACAACCTGTTATGTGTTTATTTATTTATTTTTTTCATTTTAAACTTTGGCTATTTTATAAGGAAAGTTAAACAAATACATCGCAAGTTGTGATTAGTGGAACATAAAATAATACAACTTGTGCCACAACATGGCGAGTTGTGAGTGGTAACACCCCTACCATTCACATCTCGCCATGTGGACGAGTTGTGGCACAAATTATGCAATTTTATGTAGCATCAACAATAATGGAGTAATCCTGGTGTCATATAAAGTAATACAACTTGTGTCACAATGTAGCGAGTTGTGAATGGTAACACCCCTACCATTCACAACTCGCCACATTGACGAGTTGTGACACAAATTATGCAATTTTATGTAGCATCAGTATTACTCTTAAGTCATAAGTCATAATGATGTGAATGTATAGTACAAAAGCATGTGTAGGTCCTGGTTTTTATAAGAAGTAATCCTAAAAAATTAAGGGTCATGCTAATGAGTGTCTTTAGGGCATTGGTTTTTTTTTTTTTTTTTTTTTTTGAGAATCCTTAGGGCATTGGTTAACAATGCATTTTTGGAAAACTTTGACACCACTTTTATGGGAAATGAAAAAAACTGTCAAAACATTAATTGTTTTTTTTTCTCCATAAAAACTTTTTTTTAAATAAATTATTAACCAATACTCTAAGAGCATTTGTTAGCATTTCTCAAAAATTAATCGGTGGTCCAAAGAAAATTAGGTACAGATAGAATTTAATTTTCAAAATTGTAAAGGTGAGCGATCCCAGTCATTTGATGGTTGTAAGCCCATGATAATGCCGCAAGATTCCACTATTGAGTGATTACTACTAATTAGGAATCCTTCTCATTTTTTTATTTTATTTTTCATGGGGGCTCCATCAATAATAATATATATATTTTTAAAAATAAAAACCTTGCGAAAGAAATAATTCTATTCACCTCACACCTAGAGAAAACTAAGAATTGATTCTAAAATAAAGTTGGTCGGCGGATATTGCGGACCAAAGGTATTTTACTATTTTTGTAATATTAATATGGTCATATACTAATCTTGATTATTCCTTACGTTTTTTTTTTTTTTTTTTGAGGAAATGATTATTCCTTACGTAATGAAGTATAACCAAACGTGGGTTCCAGTTAGCTCAATTGGTAAATTCTTTGATGGTTGTATAAGAGATTTGGGGTTCAATCTCTGCCTACACCAAAAACCGATTGGTATTTTAGTCTAATAATAAAAAAATTATTATCAGAAGTAGACGCTATAGGTTGAAACTCTCTTAAAAAGTATAACCAAACTAATGGGGTAGTTTTTTTTTTTTTTTTTTTTTTTTTTTTTTTTAAAGACGGGACAAACTAATAGTTTTTGTTAAAAAAGAAAATAAATAATAATGTTTATTTTTTTACGATTGGTGTGTTGGTCTGATGATAAAAAAAGTTATTATCAGGAGAGCGTAGACGTAATAGGTTGAAACTCTATAAAAAAAAAAAAAATTTGAGAAGAAAAATAAACAATAATATAAAATATGGTCATGACTAATCACAGTGCTTTATTCATCAATATATCCTTGATGCGTGAAAATATTATATAGGCTTACTTTGAAAATTGCAAAGAATTTTATCGAAAATAATAATAAATACATCTGGAGCAAAAACAGAACAAAAAGTTAAGGCTTATCCTCCACCGAGGTAATACAGACAAAACTCGGGGGAAATGACCTGGGCCAATTTATGGGCCGCTTTTTTTGCTTTGCAATGAACCCAACACATGGAAATAGATTCGTTGTAGTTTAACATCAGCTACAAAGTTTGGTATTCTCCAAAAAACCCCGTTAACCTGGGCCTTGGATCATTCAATGCATAGCTTAGAATCACTTTTTTTTTTTTTTTTTGGTAAAAGATAGAGAATCACTTTCAAATTTCAATCATTAGGTTAATAAGGTTTTAGGATAAAACTTAAATAGAAAATATAAAATACCTTAGACACAACATATTAGGTTTTCAATTGAATTAAAATATTTGATTATTTTGAATTTAACAAAGTGTTTAAATTCTTATTTTATTGGTTAATGTAGAGTCTGTTTTGGAACAGTTTATTTAGTTGAAACTAAAAACTTTTTACTGAAAGAGATAAAACTAAAAGCTAGCTGAAATAGTAGCGTAAGACCCATGAATAGTACAAAAAAGTGTAATGCAACCTATAAATAGTAATAAAAATAAACTAAATAGTAAAAAAAAGCTGCATTTTTCAAACAATACCAAATGCAATCGTAATCAAGTATTTGAATTCAATTAATTATATCCACATTATAATTATCGTTGAAATATAGTGAATAGATTAATCTCGAATTAGGACCATGATTGTCTAAATTTTGTATTTAATTTAGGTACACCTAATAAACATCTCCATACTCTTATGATATATATAGATAAGAAGATAACTATAACTGCCCACTAATCCATTATATTTAGATTAGACATTGATTTGAACAATGGTTAGACATTAATGATAAATATTAGCCTCGATTGGTTGAAGTGTAGCACTAAAAATTACTTTGAAAACTTATCACATCCCACAAATGCCAATGCCACCTGTACTCATGATATTATTTGACATCCTTAACATGTAACTGCAATTCTATGCAACCAAATGGATGATCAGCACATAACTATACAATTGGATAAATTGATCATTGGTTACATATTGAGTAGACACAAAATTATCGGGATCAGCCCAAATTAGAATCGGATAAGCTCTCTTTCCGGGTGTCAATAATAGGAATTCGAATGCTCTGTAACCATTTTTAGTGAAAAATAAAGCGGAACACAATAAGTGGTATATAAGATTTGTATTCTAATAATAGCAAGAAGGAAAGAAACAAATATTTGGTCGTAGTTTTTCCAACCAAAAACCGCAATGAAGACAGATATCTATTTATATGTATTCCAATCCCTTTATCCTCTCCTATTCTCGCTTAAAAGCTTCAATCCTCAAACTATAATGTGATTTCCGACCTCCCTCTCCAGAACCTCCATGCGTTCTCATTGAACGACCCTTGAGGAAGCTTTTAATCTTCAAAGAGCTTAATATAATTTCTGGGGAGACATATACAACTACAACTACAACAACAACAACCATGAATCTAAATTGCCTTAGCTGCAAGTTTATGCATGGTAATAAATCGGACTCGGATTGTGGTGAACATGACAGAGACAAATCTGGCAGAAGACTATTTAACTTAAAGGCTGAGGGAATAAGCTGGTCAGGGTATTTGTACATACCTATGAGTATTCCACCACCCTACAAGAAAATGAGAAGTAATACAACTAGGTCTACAAAGATGAAGGTGAAGACAGGTCATTGTCAGAAACATAAGTCAGGACCTCTTGAATTTAAAAGCAGCAATGATGAGCCGAGGTTGGTAAGGAGCCGTGGGATGAGGAGGGATTGGAGCTTTGAGAATTTGAGACGGGGATGAGAAGAAAGGGAGAAAATTCGGATTACATACCTGAATATTTCTCTTTTGCTTGTCTTTCTTTTTTTTTGGTTAACTTGTTGGGCTTTCGTATTGTTTATTTATTTATTTATTTTTTATTCTTTGAGGAGAGGATGTTCTTTCCTCTTATAGGTGTGTTGTCTATTTATTTGTTTGATTATTGAAGATTACATGCAGATGCACTGTTTGCAGTCTAATCCAGAGGGTGAAATGGATGTATACTTGTGAAATTGTCTTGTTTAAATGCAAAACAAGTGCCTTTGTAAACATTTCTTGCTGGTTATTTGTGTTACTTTCTTCTTTTTTCTGCTTTCATATTTTGTATATTTTTTTTCCATCTTATCCAGACCATCCCTTTGTATCATGCATTAGGAACAAAGATTTCGGAATATTATATTGGTTGATGAAGAGTTTCACAATTATATGCGTTGTCTAATAATATATGTATTATTTCTTTCATAATTTGGGGTTTTCATAGTTCGGTAGGATTCACACATTATGAGAGACAAGATGCATAAGACACATTCTTTTAGATACGGACATAGAGAAGGAGATACACACCTACCCATGATTCCACTAACATAGCTAGATAGCCTTGGACAACATAATACACCTGCATCTAAATCTCCCCAATACCCAAGGAAATTACATTTTACCCCTTAAAACTATATATTATTTTACACTTACCTCCCTAAACTATGAGAAAACATACTTACCCCCTAAATTATGAAAATGCTTATTTTACCTCCCTAAACTATACTCCCTTTTACATTTACCCCATAAACTATTAGAATACACACTTACTTTCCTAAACAATTACCATAAAGTGTTACATGAATAATAGTTTAGGCCTTTAAGGGGATAGGTACATTCTCATAATTTAGGAAGACAAGTGTTACATGGATAATAATTTAGGAGGAATAAGTGTGCGTTCTCATAGTTTAGGAGGGTAAGTGTAAATGAAGACATAATTTAAGAAGGCAAAATGTAATTTTCCCCCAATACCCTTGGCCCATTTCCCACATAAAAAGATAGATGAAGAATAAAATAAGGTATACTTTGAAAGCACTTCATGCTTCCTTAAGATCAGAGTAATGGAAAGGGAGTATCATAACAAGAAGCCTTTTACTAGGAAGTAATACAAATTCCAGACGACACCAATTATGCACTAATATAATTATCAAAATTTTAGCATTAATGGAAATTTTGTTTCCCATACACACATATAAACATGAACTACACTTAACATCATGATGGAACATGAAACAATTTTCATATTTTTCATGAACAAAGATCTTACATTAACATCATACATTACGATCATTCTTGATTATTATACTGACATCTAACTAATGCGGACTCAACTCAGATTGTCATTGGCATTGTTATCCTTCTGGCAGTAACCTAGTGGTACCTCTTCTAGGCATATTTTAAATGTCTTTCTTCATCTGCAACAGCAATCGCAAAGGCTGTAAAAGTGACCAAAAAAATAAAAGAAAATAACAAAAGTTTTTTTCGAAATCATGACTGGAGTCGGCACAAGAAATTTTTTTTGAGCCATTACAACTTCAGAAAAGCAACTTATTCGGGAGGTTTCTGATACTCTTAGCATTTTTTCTTTCTCGCATCTGCTTTCCAGTCTCTCCGACCAACTATAGTTCTATGTGTTTCAGAACTGGCCAGGCTATGAGATATCTCAGAATGACATTCTCTTTTTAATGATGGTTCTGCCTTGATTCCATAGGTAGAGCATGGTGTCTGACTTTCACTAGTTAATGTAACAGTAACATTAGATATGACATCTTGATCCTTAGAAGTGTGGGCCTTTCTTGCATCTTTTTTCCAATCTCGTTTACAATGCACCCGGGTCATACAAGGGCCATGAATCACATTTTGTTGCAAATCTACCTGTGGGGGAATTGACTGATTTATAACACTAGACTTCTTGATTTCTTCTTCTAGCCGTTTCCGGGCCCTGTACCTACGTTGCCGTTCTCGGTTCTTCAGGCGACGAGTTGTAATGTCAAGACGGCCTCTAGTAGTGCGCTGTATTTGATCCATGGGCTTCATCATAAGGTTATCTAATGTTCCAGTCACATTCAAATTTTTCCCATTTTCCATTTTGGATAAAGGTTAGCATCTGCTGTAAGAAACTAATTAAAAATCAAAACCATAAATCTTCATATCTTTCCCAATCTGTTAAAAAGCACTTCACATTTCTTACCAATGAAACTTAGCTTTCTGGTCCATGCAACTTCCGGTTGAAAGCCCTTCCATCCATCACCCCAATGTCTGTGGCATCTAATATATTAATGAATAAAACACGAAAAGTATTGTTGTTCATAAACCCAAAATCACACCATTCAGGTGGTCTAATAACTAAAAAAGAAAGAAAAAGAACAACTTTATTTATGAGCCCCAAAAGAGGGGCAAAAACATAAAATAAAATAAAATAAACCACACAAGATCCATGAATGTATAAAAAAGCATATAAGGCTTATCTCCACCTGGTCAGAAAAATATATAGAGCTTATAGTGAAGACCACAGAAACTGTTGCAAAGAAAAAGTTCAACTTCTCCTTTTCACAAAAGGTCAATTCTATTTAGAATTTAGTTAGTCAAGCATCTCCATGCTGTAGAATTCAGAAACGATCTCATAATTTGACTTTAAATACATTGCTAGTTTTGAAGTCCACACAGAAAAGGGATAATTTGATTTTAAATTAGAATACATCTAAAACAATTTATTGTTTGTTACATTGGTAAGTAAGAAACCGGACCCAATAGGCCTTGAAATTATGACCTCATCCTCCATCTTGTTCTTATGGGAGGAGGAAGTGCCATGTATACTAAAGCTTGAAAGCTCATTGGCACATATAAAAACCCTTCTTCTTCTTTTTTTTGTTTGCTCATAGCATTAAACTGTCTCTTTTAATGACATGATGTGCTGCACTTGTCCATTGTGGCAATGGCTTCGGATTGTTTTCCCAGATACTTTATACAAGAGGATAGATCAATAACTTCAAATGTAATAAAAATATGATGGAATGATTCCATCCCAAGGGAAATCGTAACATAGAATCTGCATTAACCAGGGTTTGCTATGCTTATTTTTTTATTGCTATGATTCTTGCTAACATTTAAGATTATGCGTCATGGACCAATGCAGCAATGCTATATTTGGTATCTCTAATGTTAGTGTGTCAACTTATACCTATGTTATCTATTCAGGAGTTGATTAACAACATGACTAGTTCACCCATTGAAGTTACCTTTACAAGAGGTCTCTCAATATCTTAAATCCAAGACCGGAATGGAACCCCCTCTAAGCTTCTGCAGCCTTCAAGTTTGAGGTGTCTTCAGAATTCTGCAACTGAAAAAGGGCATTAGTCCCTTTCTATATTAAATATCAGTTATTCATATCTGATGTGTATTCATAATGCAAAGTTCCTTCACTCGCAGAACTTCTATCAACCCATTTGATCATTGGTTAATGCTAAGTAGACCCAGAAATTCTAATACAAAGAACCCTCAGTAGTAGCTAAAGATTAAAAGCTTACCTATTGCTAGTAATAGCTGAAACTTTGTTCCTAAATACTATTTTTTTTTTTCTCTAATCATGATAGCTATCAAGAAAAAAAGAGTCTTGCCAATAAAAAAAAGACAATCAACCAATTCAACTATGAAAGTATCAGTTAGATATATAAAAATAGTGTTTTAATGTGTGCATTAGATTTAGAACCATATCTCCGAATAAGACCTATTGGCAATGCCTCCATGTCAAACCGCCACAGACTCTTACAATAGTATGCCTTTAAATACCTTTCTCATAATAGTATAAGGAAAGTGATATTCAGGGAGAAAAAAAAAAGAAAAAAGAAAAAGTAGAAACGGAGGAGAAATTGCAAACAAAATGGAAAGAAAGACTTAATAAAGAGAGAGAAAAAAAGACATAAGAAATATTTAATGAGGAGAAAGATAATGAGGAGAGTATTAATTAGGTAAGTATTTAATGTTGTAATGGATAATGGTGTTTTGTTTTTATCCGTTAGATCTCTCATAAATCTACGGCTTAAAAAAGGTGTAACTCTTATGGAGTTACACCAGGTGTAACTTGAACCCATCTCATAAAAAATTACCAATTTTCCTGAAAGTTTAAGCAGCTAAGAAATAATGAATTTAATCATTTAATTATTATTCTAAGAGAAGTGCCATGTTCACAATATTTTCACAACAAATTATAGGTGGTAAGTTGTTACGGGTTATAATTTGTAGCTAATACTAAAATTACTTTTTTTGCTCACCAATAACAACTTGCTACCTAAAATTTGTTGTGAAATTGTTGTGGATGTATCATTTCTCTCTCACACTTCCCCTCCTATGTGGGCCCAACTCCCCCTTAATTAGTGGGATACAATATGTGGTTTTTTTTTTTTTTTTTTTAACTTATTAAATGGGAGGTAGATTTGAGACTATAGTCAAACTCAAGACCACCTACTATTAGCCGTTGAAAAATGGTAAATTTAATCATTTAACTGTATTCTAATAATATATATTAAAAATGACTAAACCCATTAATTCTAACAAGACTACAAACACAGTAACCCTAGGTTAGAGAAGTAATATATACCCTTCAAAGGCACATTGTAATATACACTGAGACTCAATAGTAAAGGTAACCGTTTATACCCTTTTCTTTATCATCTTCTCTTTATTTATTTTGTAATATTTTTTGATATTTTTAAAAATAAGGAATCCAATCAGTTGGGATTTTAAGGCAAGGGTTATTGGTAGCCCATAGGTCCAATGGGCCTCCCAGTGGATTTTAATTTTAAAGAAAAACATAATTCAACAGAACAGTTGAGTTGACAGTTGAGCAAAACACCTAAAAGAAAGAAAGAAAGATAGCGAAACTGAAAGACAAGAAATAGGTTATGAAATGATTCAACTCAAGTTAACAAGTTAAAGATAAGGATGAAAGAAACAGAGACAAAACAGAAATTTAGAAAAATAATAATAATAATAATAAGGGCAGTGAATTGTGAAAATTAAAGCTGGATTTAAAAGCAGCAAGCAAAGTATAGTTAGGGGAACAAAACAAAACAAAACAAAACAAAAAAAAAAAAATTAAGAAAGATACCTTTAGGAATGCAGATCTGTGTTTGTCAAAATAGGTCCTAGGAAGTAGGAAGTTTAAAACTTTGGAGAGATGTTTGTGAAGAAGGTAAAGAATAGTGAGAGTGTTTGGACTTTGGTCGAAGGAAACAGGTGTTGGAGCTTTTAAGGACGATGTTAACCAAGACAGGTAGCCTTTCTCTGGCTTCTTATTCTTATTATTATTATTGCCCATTTTTAATTTATTACTCGAAATTAATAATCAAAACAGTATCTCATTCTCATCAGAAGTGCGCCACAATATTATAATTGATTATTAGTAAGATATCGTAACTCCTGTAACATCGTTGGGGTGGTGGCGCAGTTGGCTAGCGCGTAGGTCTCATAGCTTCTGAGTGATCCTGAGGTCGAGAGTTCGAGCCTCTCTCACCCCAAATCCTTTTTCAAAAGTCTAATAGTTACACTTCCTTCTTTTTATTTTTATTTTTATTTAAATTTTTTACAAGATAAAAATTTTACTCTGGCATAATATAAATGTATATGTGTGTGAAACTCTTTCCTCGAGATTTAAATCTCGACCTTTGCCCCCTACACTCCACAAGCATTTATACTTGTGGAGTGATCATCGCGCTAAGGGTATGCAGTGGTAGTGTCACATTTTTTTAACATGTTGGCTAGCTATGTGAATTTTTTTAAAATAAGTTTCAAAAACAAAACATAAAAGTGTTTTTCAGTTCTTAAAAAAAAAAAAAAAAAAAAAGGTTTGTTTGGACATACTGAATAAGTGTTTTAAAGTTTAAACCATAGAGAAAAACATGACAAGCATTATTCCACAAAAAAAAAAAAACTTGTGTCAATAGCCTTGTAGCTCAATTAGTTTGGCGGTGTTTAATAACAAATTTTATTGTTACTAATTTTGCAACATCAAATGGCATTGAATTTTTTTGAAACACATGGGATTAAATTAAAATTAAAGGGTCTCAAATTTTTCTTTCTCCTTGTACACAGAACTTCAAAGATGACGTAAATCATTATTAACATGTTGGCTAGCTATGCGAATTTTTTAAAAGTAAGTTTCAAAAACAAAACATAAAAGTTTGTTTGGATTTGTACTTATAATAAATTTTGGGATAAATTCTATTTTTTGCCCCATAAATTTTGAATAAATTCTATTTTGATTTTCAAATTCAAAAAGCAATTTTATAATCTCTCAACTTTTTTTTTTATACAAGATAGAACTTCTACTCTTTCTTGGAGATTTGAACCCCGGTCCTTGCCCCCCACACCTCACAAGCATTTACATTTGTGAAGTAACCATCGTACTAAGAGTGTGCGGTGATAGTCTCTCAAATATTTAAATTTATAAAATTTAGTCCCTTTATTAATTTAAGTGAATTTTACATACATAACTAAGAGTAAGTGTCAATGGAACCATATCACTTAAAAAATGGGCAGGGACGGAATCAGGATTCAAACTTAGGGGAGACCAAAGGTCTTTGTTCAAGAATTTTAAAAAGTTGGAATATTAATACTAGAGGTTGACAATGATGCATTATTAGCATTAATTTTTTAATTTTTTCTTTTTTTTAAAAATCAATAATAGATTTTTATAATCAAGAGTTCTGTAAGTCAATTGACACGTCTTGATATTTTCAAGATCTGACTGAGGTTAGACCAATTCTTTATTCTATCCACATTATAAATAAATAAAAAAAAATCTATTTATTCTTTTCACATAATTCTATACCTAATAACTTCATAATGCTATATATAAAAGATTCTAAAAAAAAAAAAACCAAAAACTATAGTTAAAAGTTCAAATCCATGTCTAGTATTACATTAATAAAACAACTAAAATAATGGTTAATCAACATCATGCACTAATATTTAGCAAAAAAAAGGGTGAGACAATTATTGGTGTCTTGGTTAAGGATTTTTATTTTTATTTTTTTATATATATAATTACTTGGTTAAGGTTGAGGTAGCATAAAGATGTGAGATCTTTTCCTTTAAAAAATTGTCATTTTAAAAAAGTAGTAATAAAAGAAAAGAAAAAGAGATCTGTTAAACAATTACATGATAATGAACGGTAGCTTTGAGTCTTCAACTATGTAAATAATAAAACTTTTCCCATCACTACATTAATTTAGCTAAGGCACAAAGTTTATTACCAATAGACTAATTGCACACATGCTCTGGTGGCAGTTTAGGTAAGGCACAAAACAGTAGATTGTTGTTGTTTCACACGTGTATTACATTTATGCATGCATGCCAAGTGTGTCCCAAAGTTAATAAAACATTAAAAATTAGTAAAATTCTATCATTCAAAAAAAATAAAAATTTTCCACGGGTTGTGTTAAAGAGTAGCAGTTAAAAAAATAAAAATTTTCATGAATTGAGTTAAAGACACCAACTGATCCAAATTGCTGGTGACACTAATTAGTGTGTGGATGGAGTGATTAGCAGCATAGGAGTTGTCTTTGTGACTATGGGGTGAAGTTATTTGAGAGGGACAAAGAGCTCTAAAATGAAAGTAAGGGTGTGCATGGGTCGGGTTAAGGGGACCCAACCCACCATGGTGGGTAAAAAACAAATCAACCCAACCCAACCCATCACATAAGTCCAACCCAACCCAACAATAGTAATTTACTAGGGTTTGTGTGAACTAATTGGCTTTTATATAGGATAGGAAGAGCTAGTTATTTTAAAATTTTTATTAATTTTATAATATATTTTAAATATATATATTAAATATATGGGTGGGTCGGGTTGGGTTTGGCGGGTTTGGAATTTTATGGCCCAAACCCAACCCAACCCGCTATCAAAAAAAATTTTGTAACCCAACTCAACCCACAAAGCCTTAAAAACTGACCCAACCAGGAGAGTTGGGTTGGGTCGGGTCGGTTTTGGCGGGTTGGTGGGTTGGCTGCACACCCCTAAATGAAAGGTAGAAATTAGGTAAAGATTATTGGGTTTTTGTGATTTGTTTTGTTAGGATTTATAATTGATTTGTTATAATTTTTTTTTACCTAGACCGTGTCCAAAGATTTTTTATTATTATCTGAATATGTGAATTGTTTTGTAGATTTTCCTTATTGTCCAGATTTGTAAATTGTCCAAATGTTTAGCTAAATGTTTTTCTTGATATTCTTGGGACAACCAGACAAGGGATGATTTGATAAAATTTTTTTTTTCAGTTTTGGTTTCATGGGTCAGCTTGTAAATTGATTGGGAGAGGGGGGCCAAGTTTATTAATTTTAGAGCCAAAACTATATTTTTTTTATGCTAATATGTATACTAGGGAACTTTTCAGGTGATTCAGTAAAAATTAGTCGCTAACCCGTGCGATGCACGGGATAGTTGAATGAAAGTTATACACATTCACTTTATTGGTACAATCATTTGAAACCAATCAAATTTGATAATTCTAATTCAAAACAATCGTTGAAAATCTATATATATATATAATAATAATAATAATAATAATAATAATAATAATAATAATAATAATAGGTGAAGCTGAGAAAAACTCAAATTAGAATTCCAAATTAGAGTTCCAATTTTGTGCCATGTGTCCTAAATTATTTATTCTGAAAGAGTTTTATTTCTTAATTTTAGAATCAAATGTGGGATCACATCATAACTACTCATCCAAATGAGTTATTAAGTACAAAAACCAAAGAGTCTAGAATAAATGAATCATAAAAAAAAAGTTCTTCACAATAATTAAAAAAAAAAAGGACAATTTACATTTTATACATAATAATATCTTTACAAATTTTTTTTAAAAGTTAACAAAATATAAAATGACTATCAATAGTATTTAAATTATATATATAAGAATTATATTATGCATCTTATTGTATATCTTTAAGTGTATCCATGCATATGCATGAGGTTACAAGCTAGTATGTATAAATAGATTAGTCAAATAAACAACATTCATCTAAAAGCCACAATGATATGGTTCAAGCATGTTCCAGCAAAAAACCATTTCAAATAATTACAACATATCAATTTCTGGAATGAAACCTCGTCCGATCGTCCCCAAGAAATAATGAGCTATCCATATCAAACATTGTAATACTTTTTTTTTTTTTTTAAATTATCCACATAAAAAAAAAAAAAAAAAGCAAACTCCATACTACCTAGAGATTATTACCAATTATCACAATAAAAAATGATATGACTGAAAATAGGTGGATAAATACTAACAAAATTATATAAATCACAACAATGAGCTATTATGCAATTATAGGATTTGAATACCACATGATTTAAAAAGAGGTTGAGTTTAAGAGTAAAGTAATGATCCTAGACCAATTAAATATTTTATTAAGCCACTCTACCACTCTCTATGTCCTCAAATTACAAACAAAGTCCATTAAACACACTCAATTCAAATTCACTAATTCCAAAGAATTTCCAAGTATTATTTTCTATACTACAAGCAACATGTAACGTCTTATCTACTTTTGACTTCCATCAAGTGTAACAATTTATATTTTGATAATTACTTAACAAATGCAAGAGAATCAAATTTTACAAAAATATATCTTCTTGATAAATCTTTTGATATTTATTCCTTTTAAAAAATCTGAAAATATGCGAAAAACTAATCAATTTATACAATGCAAACTATTGGGCTCTCTTAATTGTTAGACAATATGCCTTGAATTTAACTTGTGTAAAAATTCTAGTCCCACATGACATGTGTTTGTTTAAAGCATAAATTATAGACAATTTTTAGCCTATGAACACGACATCACATTCTCTCATCCAAAACTATATGTATGTCCGTAGTCTTGGCATAAATTACAAACAACTTTTAACCTTTGAACGCAACATCATCTAATGTTAGTTGGTATGAGAGAAGTATTTTTCTTCAATAATACAATCGACAAAAAAAAATTTCCCACACAAAGCATAAGTCTTGAAATAATCAATTATATGTTGAAGAAAAAGCAATCACTCATTTTTCTTGTTCTAGCACAACTCTTGCCTCCAAGAAATAGATGTTGGACCAAATGATCTAGATGAATGTCATATTTCCATTTTCCTTGTCTTTTTGTTTTTCTCTTGTCAACTATCATTTGGCCAACCCTCACAATTTGAGTTACTTCCCTAGTCACCTCTTTCCCTTTTACCATAGTTTAAATTAAGATTATATTATATTTACAATGGGAAAAAAATTAAAGATTATATAATATTTACAAAGGGAAAAAAATCATATAATGAGCCAATGAGCTTTAGGCTTTAGCTCAAATGACACTTCCTCTTCTGGTAAAAGCAAGGTGATGCAAATGGAAATTAAATAAAGAACTTGAAAAATATTGATTCTTTTTTTGAAGAGAAAAATTTTCAATTATGTTAAATAGATTTCAATACAACAGTGGCAGTTGAAGTTGGAGAAAAATTTTCAATTATGTTGCTTCCTTTGCATCTCGGATGATTGCTCCAGGACTTCCTTAAAGAACACTGCACATTAAAGTTTGCTTTTACAACATTGAATTTATAAGGTTTCCAACTCAAATTGAACTCAATTTTTAAATGTATGATACTATTGATATATTAGAAATTAGACATTACATGATTTTTTTTTTCTCTTGTGAAGTGTAAAACTGCCTAAAAAATATTTAAACCATTTAATCATCCGCTTCAATTAAATTTAGAGAGTTAGAAAAAAAATAAAAATAAAAGGAAACATTTTTAGAAGATTTTTTGCTTTAGCTTTTCTTTGAGTCAATAACCTATTGCCTTATATCACAAAACAACAAAGGCAAAATTATAATAAATAAAGTAAGAATAGCTACAAACATTGAGAGAAAATATGAGTTTCAATTTTAATATATATTTTTTAAGAATGTAGTTTTACTGTTTTAGACAACGCTAATGGGCTAAATCATATAATAACGGGCATAATGCATAACCCTATCATTGTCAATATTATAATAAAATTTTTAATTAGGATGGATAAGAGGAAGCTTGACTAAGTTCCACCTGAAAGCTCTCTAGCTTCAAATTGAACATGCCAATTCAGGAAGAGAAATTAATGAGTTGATAGAAAAACAAAGAATCAAGTCAACCCATCAATTTACTTCAAGGGGGAAAAAAATAAAAGGCTGAAGAATTGGAGTTTAATAAAATATAATGAGAAAGGATGCTCGTAAAACTATTAATGAATGATCATTTGAAACACAACTCCTACAAAATAATATTAACTCAACAAAGTAATTAAAATTTTACGTTTAGTAATATCGGAATTGATGCATTGTTGAAAAGAATAATATATAATAATAAGCATGGAGATGAAAGCTTTGAACTACATACTATATTAAACCTTTCTTTTTTATTTATTGAAAATGATAGATATTTATTATGTAAATAACAATGTACAATGGTTCAAACAAATGTGCTAAGAAAGGAGGGCAACCCATCCAAACACCCTCCACTTTGTCAACCATATTTGCGCTTGACCTGATGATGTATACAAAAGCAAAAGTTCTAAACTGAGAATTGAACAACCAAACCAAGGTAAGTGAGATTCGGGAGATTGTTATCGAAAGCTTGGACTAGTCTTTGATTATCACCTTTATAATAATGTTCCTTAGCCCAATCTAGATTAGGGGTGGCAAAATTGGACACGACCCGTGAACCCGACACGACACGAAATTAGCAGATTATGGGTTGAGTCTTAATGGATTCGTGTCATATTTGGGTTGACACGACTGACCCATTTAATAAATGGGTTGGGTTAGTGTTTAACATATGGAATCTGTTTGACCTGTTTGACTCGTTTAATTAAATGATATTTTACCAATATACCATTCAAATCCTAGATATATAAACTTATTAATTGTTGTCGTTTATTTTCTTTGACATATTGTGATTGATTATTTGTGATATTGAGATATGTTTTAGTTTTGAATGACTATTTGTAATGCAATTACTCGTTAGTTCTGAATTTTATATTAAATTTTTTTTTTTTTTTCATAATTTTTTTTTCTTTTCATTTTGATAATATATAATAAACAAATCGATACGACTGACCCGTTTAATAAACATGTCAGGTTAGTGTTGACCCATATAGTTGGATACTTATGAGTTGACACGACACGAACCCGACACGCGAACATGAATTGCCACCCCTAGTCTAGATTGCCAATTGAGCTACTTCCCTCATCACCCACCCAGCTGTCATCACTACTTCTATTTTACCTAGAGGAGCTTTGTTCATGGGAAATAAAACACACCGGAGTGATCCTTGGCCATGGTTGCTATTATAGTTCATTTTTACCACACTAGTGACACATCATAAAGACATATTTGATGGTTCCAATATCTTAGTAGGTCCTTAGAGTACGTAGGGGTTGTTTCATTGTTGGTTGTAGGTCAACACTCTTCCCCTGCATATGCAAGGATGCAAAGTTTTTTTTTTTTTTTTTTTTAAATCAATCTAGAGGTAGATGTTCATATCTATATATAGATATAACAACCATCATTAATTAACCAAATCAACTAACATGTGTAACCCAATTCACGAAAGCCCCTTGCTCATGAAAAAGGTGGGGTTGAATACCTAATCTTCTTGCAATAATTATTTCTCTGGTTTATTAGTGATTCAATTGGAACAATTTTGACTTTCCATGCTTAATTTATTTCAATATAGGAACATCATATTTTGGGAAATTAAAAAAGAAGGAAACAAAAAATAGAGGAAATCTTACTACACAAATGTTGGTAAGCTTTTCTCACCATGCAAATCTCTTAGAGGCCTTTGGTCAAAGACCTAACAGATATAGCCATTTGATTTTCTACACAATCTTTTTGCACAAATGGGGTAAGTTTTTAACGCCTGCAATCCATGGACCATGGCATAACAATTAAATTGAAAAGTGTAGGTACTCAAGAATTCTTGACTAAACTAGTGGTACTCTTTCTAATCGACTCATCCCTTATAAGCTAGAAAGAGGAAAGTCATCTTTCCAATGTGGGACAAAAGGAATTCAAGCCAAGGCAAGGCAAGGCAATTAAGCCAAAAAAGCCAAAGCCAAAGGCAAGAATTCTTGAGTACCTACAATAAAAGGATCCTTTTATTGTAGGTACTCAAGAATTCTTGCCTTTGGCTTTGGCTTTTTTGGCTTAATTGCCTTGCCTTGCCTTGGCTTGAATTCCTTTTGTCCCACATTGGAAAGATGACTTTCCTCTTTCTAGCTTATAAGGGATGAGCCAATTAGAAAGAGTACCACTAGTTTGGTTAACCAAACTAGTGGTACTCTTGTAGGTACTCAAGAATTCTTGCCTTTGGCTTTGGCTTTTTTGGCTTAATTGTCTTGCCTTGCCTTGGCTTGAATTCCTTTTGTCCCACATTGTAAAGATGACTTTCCTCTTTCTAGCTTATAAGGGATGAGCCAATTAGAAAGAGTACCACTAGTTTGGTTAAATGATAATATTAAAAAAAAAATGATACAGCAAATTGAACATTAAGTTGTAAGTCTTCTCTGACATGCCACTCCAAAATCCCAACCGCTGTCTTTATACATTGAATTTTCTATGGTTCTACACTTTCAATTCGATTTATTTAGTAACAGAAACTTAAGGGCAAACATTAGGACAAGGAAGGACACTAAAAAGGCACAATTAAAACTAAATAGAGAGACAGAGAAAACAAAAAGTCCAAATTGAATTTGAGGTAAAGAAAGAGGGAAAAAAAGAAAAAAGAAAAAAGAAAAAAAGAAGTATAATGTGATCGCTGATATGACTCAATAGGGATGTAGCAACAATAAATACTCCGCTTTAACTTTTAAATATAATATATATATAGTTATAAATGAAATTCGATTTTAGGTCTTTTATTGGACAGGTCGGGTTGAGTTTATTAGAAATTTGGATCTCATATTAAAATAAATAAATAAATAATTTTTAAAAACCCTCACTGTTTAAGGAGCGGGACTAGATTCTCAAAAAAAAAAAAAAAAAAAAAGAAAGAAAGAAAAGAAAAAAGGAGCGGGACTTAAATGAGATATTTAGAGCATGTTTGGATGTAGTGAGTTTTGAGTGATATGATCCTGTTTTCATCACTCATGATCCAAAATTGATGGGGCCCACGGAAGACATCTTGTTTGGACTCCATGACTCATGTTTGGTGATTCTGTGACTCAAAAAAATGAGTGATGAAGAGGGAAAATGAAAACACATTTCAACTGTTTTCAAAACTCATGATCCGTGACTTAGTGGCATTCTCGTAAATAAGCTGTCTCAGTGGGCCCCTTCGCCAGTGCATTGTCACATCACCAACGGCATTTTCTCCTCTTCTTCTTCTTCTTCTTCTTCTTTCTTTCTTTCTTTCTTTCTTTCTTCTTCAGACCCACTCCAAGGCTTTTTTTTTTCCTCATCTGCTTCTTTATTTTTCTTTCTTCTTCACACCCACTCCAACGTTTTTTTTTTTTTTTTCTTCTTCTTCTTCTTCTTCTTTCTTTTTCTTTCTTTCCTTCTTCTTCAGACCCATTATAACGTTTTTTTTTTTTTTTGTGTTCTTCTTCTTCTTTCTTTTTCTTTCTTTCTTTCTTTCTTCTTTAGACTCACTCCACCATTTTCATACATGCATAAATTTATACCTAGAAACAAAATCCCACACCTCATTTTCGTGATTTTGGTTTTTGATCTAAGGATTCTTGGGTTTTCTATGTTTGTGGGTTTTTGTTTGTGGGTTTTTTGGTGGAGGTTGTGGTTGTGTTGAGGGCTGTTGAAGAATAGAAGCTTTGAACTTTGCTGAAGATGGGTCTGCGATCTAGATGAGGAGATGGGTCTCTCTGTTTTCTGCAGATAGGTGGCTCTTTACTCCGGCAAGGCAGCTCTGTTCCGGAAAGAAAAGAAGCCAGCAGGTCCCTTTCCGGTAAGGGTACGACCAATCCATTTGCATTTGCTCCTTTTCTTCCATTCGTTGATCGAACTTCCAGAGTGAAGAAACTCATTTTCATGACCGAAACCCAGGCGAACAACAATACCCAGGCGATCAAAATTTTTTTTCTCTCTCTATCTTGTGGGCGCGGAGTTCGGATTTGAGATGTGGTTATAGGGTTTTGATTTTTGAGACATGGGTGTGTGTGTGGGGTTCAGATTTGTGGTGTGGCTGTTATGGGTTCAGATTTGTGGTGTGGGTTAGGATTTGATTTGGGCATAAGGTCTGTATTTGTGATTTTTGATTTGGGTATTTGTGGGTTTTGATTTGAACATCTGTGGGTACCTATGAGTTTATGTTTGTATTCATTTGTGTTTGTATGTTTATGATGGTTTGGCCGTAGGTTTGGGATAGGATTGTTCTTGTTGATGTGTGTGTACATGAGAAATGAAAGAGAAAGAGGACAACTTCAGTGAGAGTAACAGGGCAATGGTGACTGAAGGGGAAGAAAATGAAATGAAGAGAGTGAGGGTGAGGCGGGTAGGCTTACAAAACTTATGACATAGTGCTCAGGCATGGGTCCCATAAAAAGTAGAAAATATTGAGTGATGAGAAACTAAAAATATGTGCCAAACAGGTAGGGTAGGAAATTGGGGTATTTTGAGTGATGAGTAATGAGTGATGAGTGATGAATGATGGGTGATGAAAATTGAGTAACAAGTGACGAGTGACCATTTTTTTAAAACCAAACATGCTCTTACCGACACTCCCTCAAATAAATCTATCAATCATCATCACTCACGTTTTAAAACCCCACTAACTAAAAGAATGGTTCTTCTCGAATCTCAAAAACTAAAAGAATGGAATTATTTAATATTTAAATCTTGTGTGGATCCAAGTCATATTTTGATCTCCTCCCACCAATGTTGAGGCTTGAACATTCTCACACAAGCATACAATTATGATAAGTAATACGTGTTCCAAACTCTTTCTTCCAAGACGTTTTGAATAAGAATAGTTACTGTAACTAACAATAATTTGGGTTCGGGATAGTTTTATACTTTTATAAATATATATATATATATATATATAAAGTCTCTTAGGGTCGTATGCTCAATTCTACTTATCTTTATTTTTAAGAGATTAATAATTAATATGAATAGGATTACGTCTAGTTTGTATAGCTTAGAAAACTCTAAAAACCAACTATTAGGTAGAACTGTAGAAGTATGCACACAATCGTAGCACAACTTAAAAAACGCTTGCACAGTGACTTGAGTTTCACGAATTTGATAAAAGATATTCACAAATTCTTGAAATTGAAACCATGAATATCAAACTATGTCTAAACCAAAGACCATGATAAACACAATTATGCAGAAAAATTACTGCAGAAAATTCAAACACCAGGAAAACAATTTTCTTTGATTCTAAAACCTAATCAACATGTTATACAATCATGATATTGAAGTAGGCTTTGATACCAATTGTTGGTTTTGCATCTCATACAAAACAAATAGCGGAAGCAAACACCACATCACTACACTAAGAAATCAGAGTCAAACTAACTCGTTGGAATCACACAAGATAAGACCCAGCAATCAAATATTCAACACACTAAGAAAAATGGTTTATAAAGTAAATTCAACATAATAATCATCCACACCACAGCACGAAAGAGATAGTAAAAAGGAAAAAAAAAAAACATCATGCAAAAGAATAGAGCACAAAAGAAACTGGGAATTAGAGATACCTCAACTAAATCATCTAGCTGCTGTCAGTATTTATATACTATAAGGAGAGGAAGACATGATGGAAGGAAAACAGAGAATCTGCCATTAGAGGGGAGAGAGGCTGGCAATGATTAAATGTGAAACCGTAGGAAACCGTAGAACAGAGAAGGTGGGGAAGGGGAAAGAACTAAAACGTGGGAGACAGGAAATTAAAACCGTGCAACAAAAGAAAAGGAAAAACAAAAAGTTGAAACCGTGAAAACAAAGGGTTTCGGTTGAAAAGGCTTTGGGTTTGGGTTTTATGGGATATTAAATTTATAAGAAGTGGGCTTTATGATAAAGATAGGGATGAAAATTATTTTATAATTATTAGTATTTTAAAATTGATAAAAACTATTTTAAAATTGTAGGACAAATTTAGAATAGATGATGGAAATGACATGACTGCTGATGTGACTCAATGTGTGAGTAGCAATATTAAATGCTACGCTTCAGCTTTTAGTAATGTATAGAATATAAATAAGACATTTCAATTAAAAGATTAATTTAAGTGAATTTTATTTTATTTTACTTTGAGAATTTAAGTGAATTTTACATATATAACTAAGAGTAAGAGTCAATGGAAGCATATCACTTAACAAATGGGTAAAATACACGTAAGAGGTCAGGTGATTCAGTAAAAATAAGATGTTTCAATTAAAAAAAAAATACCCATAAGCAATTGAAAGCCAACTCAACAATCACTATTGAGATAAACCAAATACTAGTTTTTATGTTCTCTATATCACGGTTAATCTCTATAGCTTCACCTCCTTCTCAGTGACCTATGATACCCCAACCTTCGAGTAGAGACTCTTGAAGACAACGCTAAATTAACATGAGTGTCATGGGACCCAGCCTAGTGTAGGATTGGAAGTGACAAATTACAAGAAGTAAAAAGAGTGAGTTCAACCCCGAAATCACCAAAGGGTCTAAAACCAAAGCTCAAAAATACGTTATTGAATCAGTATCACTTCTTGGAATGGAGGAGGCCAAAAGTTTAAAGGGAAATGCTAACGAATGCTCTTAGGGTATTAGTTAATAATTCATTTAAAGAAAGTTTTTATGGAAAAAGAAAAAAAAGCAATTAATGTTTTGACAGCTTTTTTCATTTTCCTTAAAAGTGATGTCAAAATTTTCCTAAAATGAATTGTTAACCAATACCCTTAGGACACTCGTTAGCATGACCCAAGTTTAAAATATCTGGCCTCCAAATTCCCTTTTTTGTCTTTTAGGTGGGTCCCTAGAGAAGCTAATGAGACAGCTCACTCTCTTGCTAAATGGAGTTTGATGTATATGTGTTAGTTTGGATAGCAACGTGTTTGTGTTTGTGCTGGCGGCTGTGTTTTTTGTGTGGGTCCTGTGTACTGTTCACAGGACCCAAGTACTGATTTCAGCAATTTTTTTTTTAAAAATTGGGTCCCACGACACTATTTACACATTTAAAAATTATTTTGCTATCGTGTTTTCAGTTTTTAGTTTTTAGTTTTAAGTAATAAGCGGTATCTAAACAGACCCATAATTTTTTTTTTTGGTTCTTTTGACTTTGGTAACAGCCCATCCTGTTTTGTTAAGGTTATCAGGAGGGAGGTTGGGGGCCTTGATGTTTTGTAGGTGCTTTCTTTTTGAATAAAATTATTCATTCATCAAAAAAAGGAGGCCAAAAGTTTTGATTTCTCAACATTGCTCTCTAACAATCTTTACAAGTTTATCATTGTCATTCTCATCACCACCGTTTTCGCTTTCTTGTTCCTCAGTAATGTTGTTGGTGCCAATTTCAATGCCATCTTCAAGATCCTCTCCAAGGTCAAAGTATCATGGGTTGTTGGCAAGAAAGTGGAGTTTTAGAGATTGGTAGTGGCTTTAATCTTTATGTGTGAGAGACTTGGATCGTTTGGCTACAGTGAGAATTGAAGATCTATTAGGTTTAGTGTGAATTATAATTGATGAGTTGGCTTTCAATTGCTTAGTTGGGGCCTTTGGAAACACAGGAATCGGGTGGTTTTTGATAACACCCCTTTGAATTTTTGCCTCCACAAATCATGCATTCAACAAGCCATGGAGTATCACTTCTGTGTGAGCAAAGTACGCATTCCCAAGCCTTGCTCTACCAACCTGGTACGTTGGAATAAACCAGAGGAGGGATGGTTTAAGTTAAATTCAAATGGAGCATCCTTAGGGAACCCGGGCAAAGCGGGAGGGGGTGGTGTAATTCGCAACTGTAATGGCAACTGGGTCAAAGGTTATAAAAGAAGAATTGGGGTTGCAACAAGCATCATAGCTGAATTTTGGGCTCTCAGAGATGGTCTCATTTTAGCAGACCAACTGGGAATAACCCATCTTGCTGTGGAGCTTGATGCTAAGGTTATTGTGCAGCTTGTACTTTCAAATAACAACTCTAATAGAGCTTATTCCCCCCTCTTAAATGACTGCAGGTTCCTCCTTAGTCGTTTCCAGTACTTCAAGGTCAACCATGTCTTCAGGGAAGCCAACAGAGTGGCGGACAAGCTTGCTAAGGAAGGCTGTTCTTCCCCTTTTGATTTTGTTATATTAGAAAATCCTGACTCTGTTGAACTATGTAATATTTTAAGTTCTGATGCACAGGGTCTGTACAATCTAAGGCGCTCTGCCAATACTTCTGTAGTTTTGGTTTGATAATGACATGGTTCCTTTTAACCAAAAAAAAAAGTGTTTAAATAATCTATTCCATTACCCTAAAACTAAGGATGCTGCCCACATGGATGCTAATTAGACTCAAGCTATGGCCCAATAGCAACACATTTCAATAACTAAGAGAGTACTGGATAGACACAATTTTTGCCACAATTTACTGAAGTAGTTGATTATAAGTGGTGGACAGTCACTTTATGTAGATCTACCACTTTTTGAGTTTTTTCAACACTCATAGTTGACAACTTTAGCAAGTTGTAGCAAAATTTGTGTTTTCAAACTTTCTCAAAGAGCAATGTTAGAAATACAAAAAATTTCACAAATTTTTTTTTTCACATTGATATAATAAATTATGATTGGAACACCATTTTTATATATAGGCCCGTTACTGTCACCATTCCTATTAGCACTAATCACAGCATACAATGCCGGTAATTGCAGAAAAAAATTGATTTTCTATGTTCATTGATGTGTGAGAGAGAGAGAGGATGTGTTGGTAATCGTTCAAAGTCAAACATTCTTGAATGAAGTTCTTGTTTACTTGTTGAAAACTTGAAATTAGTTGAATTTCTGGCGCAGTCTGTTGACAATATGAGCTTTGGCTGATTATTTCAACATTGAAAATTCTAAAATGCGGGTGACATGTTTTCTACTGGTTAGGATTTAGATCTTTAGGCCGATGAAACATATTCTCAGTTTTGCTGTGTTAAAACCATTGAAGTTAATTAACATATTAAACATTGATCACCTACATAAGGTTGCCTTCTTAGCTATCTATCCAAAAAAAAAGAAAAAAGATTGCAATCTAAGCTAGAATTCAATTTGAAATTAGAATGATGGAATATTTGCGTATATCTTATATCACTTTCGTTAATTTTCATTCTCAGGAAACCAAGCCTTATATTTAATAAGATTAATTTTTTTTCCAGAGTAGACAAAATTTGTAAAATGATATAATTGTTTTACTCTTTCATCCTTTACCAAAAAACACAAAAGGATTTGGACCATCATTGCATCAAGGCATTATAAATGAATAAAAACATAGTATTCATATCTATCTTCAAATGCAACAAAAAAAGTTTCTCAAAAAAAAAAAAAAGCAACAAAAAATGGACTTTCAATTTGGAAAATAATTATAAAAAAAAAATTCTTATCTATTTTTGGGAACTTATATATTAAATATGTTTTTTTATTATTATAAATGATTACTTAGAATTTAAACTTATGTTGTCTACTCCATGATGATTGTTTTTATCATCAAGTTAAGACACCATTTAATTTTTGGTGTAGGTAGAATTTGAACCGCAATTTTTTTTTTTTTTTTTTTTTTTTTTTGTGGAGAAACTCAAATTTCTTATTCCATAACACAAAACTTACCAGTTGAATTAGATGGGGTATGAGAGTAATTTTTGTCACAAGACGGTATAATTATAAGAGTATTAAGAGGAAAAAAAATAGTAATCAACTAATCATTTACATAAATATAGTATAAATTTTTACAATTTAGGAAGGAGTTTCTTGAAAAACCAGCTGAGTTACAAGTTTCATAATTTTTTTAAAGAAAGAAATATAGAAATTATTTTCTCCATAATCATATAATCATGATGGCTTTCAATCAACCAAAAAAAAAAAAAAAAAAATCATGAAGCCCTATTCATGTGATTGGTACATTAATCTAGTTGGGGTTAATTCCAAGTTATGACCTGTTGTTAATGGAAGTCGTACGTGTTAGTCCTTTGGTAACTACTTTAATGAGATTTTCCAAACATGCATTAGGGTTATTCAACACGTTGGCTGCTATAAAAGCTCGCGTGACTCAATTAAATTGTGGTGCTCTAAACTCTAAACTTTGTGCCTAACCAACAAGTTGTGGTGTGCTTTGAAACTTACAGGCAATTCGAGGAGATCTAGAATTGTGTAATTTGTTTATGAGGGGGAAAAACGAATTAAAAATATTTACATAAATATATGCGAACTGTTGTATATTTTGATAAATTTAGGTAGGTGGTAATATTAAGAATAAGATAGAATTCAATTGAGAATGTGAAGGAAAATCAAATTTTGCATATTTTGCACTTCTCGCTTCTGATGATAACTCTTTATTATTAGACCAAGACACCATTCGGTTTTTAGTGAAAGTGGGGATTGAATCCCAAATTTTTTATTCAACCATAAAAAACTTTATCAGTTGAGCAAACTAAAACCAACCAGTAGTCAACCAAAATTTAATTAACAATCATGTAAAATTTTATGTTTAAATTTTTTTGATTTAGTATTAGTTCTTGAATTAGTGAATTTCAAGTGAATTTCAAGCGAATTTCAGGCAAAAGTGATGCGCTATGTTTTTCTACAAAATTCTTTCAAAATTTTATTACCCATTTGATATGGTATCATGTATCTAATGGTCTAAAGTATTCCCAATTGGTTTTTTAAAAGGGTATAACACCTAACTAGTATCATTGCATGATGTCTAATAAGTTGTGTGCGTGCCACAGAGGGGAAGTAGGCCCAACCTCAACTGGGCTCACAACGTATTTGTAATCTGGGTTTAGGATTTCCTATTTTGGGTCGTTCTCGGCACAGAGACTCTACCAAGCTGCTCTCTCACTCCTTCACTTCCCTGCTTCCACCATCTCCCCCCAAAAACTCCAAAAAGTCCACTACTCCATACCCAACTTCTCGTATTTATAGCCTTAGAGAAGTGGGAGGATCATGATTACTGTCACAGCTAGTGCAATTGGGGGTCCAATATTGTTAGTTGTAAGTAGGTTTAGGTGGGAGTGGCTTTGGAAATGGCTCCCACTTCAGGATATATGCTCGGCAGCGACATTCCCAAGGCCCCGCCGGGCACGTGAGTATGACCGGTGACGACGAACCGAGTAAAATCATACAGCATAGTCAAAAGTGGACTGGCGTCAGCCGCCCGTCCGTTAGCCTTTCTTGGATGACTCCGAGCATGGTCACGTAGCTTTCACGGGTGGGGGTTGGGATTCTGGGCCCGATAAAAGTCGAGGCACTGGGCCATACCTTTAACCTATGTCCTAAGGCCCAAATGGGCTTGGGTACCAGGGGGCCGTACATTAGCCCCCCCTTGATTCGTGCTCGGCCCTCGGAGCGAATCAAGGACCTTTCGAGGCAGCAGTTACCCGAGCAACTCAACGGGCGTATTTCGGGACGGTTTCAGTGATCCATTAATGCATTTCTCAAAAGGCGTGTTGCGTCTGACCTTCCGTTTTGGCTGCCATCATTGCCTGTTGATCCATGTGTCAGTTGTCTTTGGTATCCGTAACGTTTTATTGTCCCATCATCGCTAATTAATCCTCATTAACTGTCCATTAGTCGATGCTTGTCCTTCCTTGGCCTTTATAAATAGCCCGTTTTCACCCTCCTTCTCACTTTTTCACTCTTCTTTCCTTGAAATTTCTCTCTGCCGAGCATTTCTCAGCGTCATTGCCCGTCAACCCAGAATTCTCTCCTCCCTTAGAGCCAAAAGTAAGTCTGCTTCCCCTTTTCCTTATTTTAATTTCATTTCTCCGAGTTCTCTTCTAGCTCTAATCCCCTAGAATGGGTTATGCTCATCTTTTGAACGCTGGGTCTCCCTGGCCGCCTTTCGGCAGAAGTACAACGTCCCCAATGACATGGAGGTGGCGTATTGCCATGAAAGTGAAATTGTCCTCCACAGAGGGGCGGACACCGCCTTTTTCTCATTGATGTCTATTCTAGAGGGTGGGGTTAGGTTTCCCATAGATCCTCTCCTTTTCGTCACCCTTAGATACTACGGGTTGAGTCACGACCAACTCCCCCCCAATTTTTACCGGGTAGTGAGTTGCGTGAGTAGGTTAAACCAAACGTTCGGTCTGCAACTAAACCAGCACGATATAAACCACATGTACAGTTTATGCAGAAAAAAGAAGTCTAATTACTATTTAAAGGTTAGGGATATGAGGGTACGGCTGATTTCATGCCTGCCGGACTCTAATAGAAATTCTGCAGGGGAGTACATCCGGGTGTGCGGCAAATGGTTTGTCGGCGATATCCCTCCCCCACCCTCACGGCGTGAAGTTGGTTCGTTTCGATCCATAATTTGTGTTACTCTCTTTATAATTGTTGTATTTGTGCTAATACTAACCCGTTTCTCCCCTCTTTGCAGACGGTTCGGTGTTTACCCAAGACATCAGAATTGTTCACGTACGGGACCTAAATTTCGTTCTTAGGTCCGAGATCTTTGTTCATTGGGACGGGCAGCTCCGAGCGTCTCACCTCATACTTGGTGTAGACCCCGTGTACTCTACTTGGCAATCGTTTAGCCAAGCTCTCCTGGTGGACAGGCCCCTGCTCTCTTATATAGATGTTCGGCACGCGAACTTCCTTCCACCAAAGTTTACGGTAGGCGAAGCTCGGGATATTGGCCGGCGTTATACGTGTTCGGATGAACTAGCTCCCATAAGAGACGAATCGGCCGAAGCAGCGTCTCGCTGCCTCAGGGAACTCGCCCACGAAGCCGTTCAGCCAGAGGAGCCTGTCGAACCTGAAGCTCCTGCTCAAGAACCTGAGCATGCGGCCGCCGAATCCAGCAGCTCTTCGAGAATCCCTCCTGCCCGGGGTGAAGAAATGGTGACCCACAGGACTTTGTCAGTTAGCCGGTTTATTCTTGGCGCTCCCCCGGTCGCACAGCAACAGCCCCCTCAAGGGTGCGGCCCACCTCCGCTTGCTCCTCCCCCTCCTCCTTCTAGTGCACGGGTTCGTAAAAGACACGTACTGTAGAGCAGACGTCTGCTAGTCCGAGCGGTGCTCAAGCCCGAACTCCCCTTCAATCATCAAGGGGTGTGATCATCCAGGAGCCCCCGGCTCCGGTCGGAACACACGTGGCATCCTCATCCCGATCAGTACTGGCGTGGCAGCCTAGTTTTGAGCTGGATGGCATGCCGCTCCCTGCCGATGCCAGCGTTCGGGTATGGGAAAAGGGAGAAGGAGGTCGCGTTGCCCAGAGCTTAGCTCACGGTCTCCTTCTTCCCGAAAACGTGAGCGCTTTTGCAGATGGGACAGATGATTCCATGGGGAGGAGGCTGCAGTGGCATACGATAGCGGTAACCTCCCCTTCCTTAAATTTTCCGCTTTCATATGCTCTCTTTGTTTTCGTATATAGTTTTTCGTATTGTCGTGTATACTTTTGTTGTTTCAACCAGGCTGCTCAACTGACTCACATCTTGAACGAGCGGCTGAAAGACCTTTCTGAGGAGGCGGTTCGGGAAAAGACTGGCAGGGATGCAGCCGTCAAAACAGCAAAAGAAAAAACAAGAGTCGCTGACGCAGCCGAGAAGAAAGCAGTCGCTGAAGAGAAGGCCCGGGTGCTGTTAGAAAAGAGGTTGGAGGAGCTGGTAAAGAAACGAGATGAGGCGGACTTGAAGCTGGTTGAAGCAGCGAGCCTGAACGTTGCCCTAACCGAGAAGGTTGCTGATCTGCAAGTCGCTTTGGAGGCTTGTGAGAATAAGTGGTACAACGAAGGATTTGCCGACGCCGAGGAGGGTGTGGAGCCGGTTGTTAGAGAGGCTCGACGATTATCTTTCCAAGAGGGTTGGATGGCTGCTCTGCATGCTTCAGGGGTGCCCGAAGACTCCCACCTGAGGGACCCCGGCCTGATTCCTTTTCCAGACTCTCTCCCTGCCGCGCAGAACCCCATGGGACCAATTGATGAGGAGGAGACAGACAGTCTGAGGGAGTTGGTGGAGCAAATTGACGCCCACGAGGAGGTAATTGGGATGGAAGCTACCAGCAACCCTCCCGCTAACGACTAGCCAGGCGAAGTTACTCAGTGCCATCCCCCTATCTCAGAGCATCAGCCTTCCGAGACGCCGATCGAAACGCGGCTTGTGGACCTTACTGTCTGATCGCCGAGTTTATTTTCCGTTGTCAAGCTTATTTGCCTATGTCACCGGGATATGGTGACTAAACAATTATTTAATTTCCAAGTTTAACTTTTACGTCGTCAAGTTTTGAGGACAAGACAATTTGTTTTTATACTCGGTTTATTTGCCTTGGCTGCTTTTATAACTGTCGAATATTATGCCTGCTTCTCTATATTCTTTGCTTCTTTCTTTCTGTCTAAAGATTAAGGTTTACCTCTGCTCGGTGATAGGGATTGAACCGAGAGTAGGGCTCGCGTTCTCTGGAATTTTTAGACCAAGGTTTCCAGTTACTTAGTGATTGGGATCGAACCGAGAAACAAGCTTTCGTCCTTCGCGTGAATTCTTTAGATTAAGGTTTCCACCTGATCGGTGATAGAAATCAAACCGAGAATCAGGGTTTCGTCCTTAGTGTGAATTCTTTAGATTAAGGTTTCCACCTGCTCGGTAATAGGGATTGAACCGAGAAGCAGGCTTCTGTCCTTAGTGAGAAATCTTCAGATTAAGGTTTCTACCTGCTCGATGATAGGGATCGAACCGAAAAGCAGGCTTTCGTCCTTCGCGTGAATTCTTTAGAATAAGGTTTCCACCTGATCGGTGATAGGAATCGAACCGAGAATTAGGGTTTCGTTCTTAGTGTGAATTCTTTAGATTAAGGTTTTCACCTGCTCGGTGATAGGGATCAAACCGAGAAGTAGGCTTCTGTCCTTAGTGAGAACTATTTAGATTAAAGTTTCCACCTGCTCGGTGATGGGGATCGAACCGAGAAGCAGGCTTCCGTCCTTAGTGAGAACTCTTTAGATTAAGGTTTCCACCTGCTCGGTGATAGGGATCGAACCGAGAAGCAGGCTTCCGTCCTTAGTGAGAACTCTTTAGATTAAGGTTTCCACCTGCTCGGTGATAGGTATCGAACCGAGAAGCAGGCTTTCGTCCTTAGTGAGAATTCTTAAGATTGAGATTTTCGCCTGCTTGGTGATGGAGATTGAACCGAGAAGCAAGCTTGCCACCGACTCAGATAGAATTTGGAAAGTTGAACACGACAATATGAATGAGAAACAATAATACAGGACTAAATATTTCCACGTTATATTTGACCTGCGCCTTAGTTTACACTCGATTAGTGATAAAACCTTTTTAAATTATATACGTTCCACGGTCGAGGGAGTGGTCTTTCGCCTAGGTCCTCCAGGTAATACGACCCTGCGCCCGCGATAGCAGTAACTCTGTAAGGTCCTTCCCAGGTCGGGGCCAGCTTCCCAGCGTTCGTGTCTCGCATGTTCCCCATTGCTTTTCATAGCACCAGGTCCCTGGCGCTGAATTCTCTAGCCTTTATATCTCGGTTGTAACGCCGCGCTATACATTGTTGATACTCGGCTAGACGTACGGTGGCCGCTTCCCGAAATTCGTCTAACAGGTCTAAATGCTTCGTCATTCGCGAACCGTTTAGTGTCGGATCGAATCCGCCCACCCGCGCACTGCACAGGTTTATCTCAGCCGGTATCACAGCCTCTGCTCCGTATGTCATGGAAAATGGGGTTTCTCCCGTGGAACGCCTGGGCGTTGTCCGGTAAGCCCACAACACATTATACAGTTCCTCGGCCCACCTTCCTTTCGCCCCGTCCAACCTATTTTTTAGCCCGTTCAAAATTGTCTTATTAACAGTTTCAGCTTGCCCATTGCTTTGAGGATAGGCTGGGGTAGAGTATCTGTTCTTGATGTCGAGATTGGAGCAGAATTCGAGGAAGGCCTTGCTATCAAACTGCAGACCATTATCCAAAATAAGAGAGTCCGGCACTCCAAACCTAGTAACTATATTTTTCCATACGAACTTTTTGACGTCTGCGTTTCGAATGTTAGCTAACGCCTCTGCCTCTGCCCATTTAGTGAAGTAATCTACTGCTACCAAAACAAACCGCCTGTTGCCCGTTGCACGGGGAAACAGACCCAAAATATCCAGTCCCCACTGCGCAAAAGGCCAAGGGCTACTGACCGGATTCAGGTGTCTTGCTGGCTGGTGTATCAAGGGGGCGTGCCTTTGGCACCGTTCACACTTTCGCACGTATTCGGCAGCATCTTTTTGCATCTTCGGCCACCAAAATCCCTGTGTCATTGCTCGGTGAGCTAACGAACGTCCTTCCACGTGCCCGCCACACACACCTTCATGTAGTTCGGCTAGCAATTTGTTTACTTTTCCGGGATGTAGGCAAAGTAGATACGGCCCCCCGAAGGATCTCCGATAGAGCTTCCCCTCTGCCGATAACCAATATCGAGGGGCTGCCCGCCGGACTTTACCGACCTCCTTCTCGTCATTCGGAAGACGATTTTTGGCTAAGAAGTCCACAATCGGGTCCATCCAACACGGGTCACACGCTGAAATTGTTGTAACACTGACTCTGCTGATGTCGGCGTTGGTTATGGCCCTGATACTCGGTTCCGTTACAAGCTCTACCTTGATCATTCAAGGGACGCCATCAGTTATTGCCGAGGCCAACGTAGCCAAGGAGTCGGCATGTCTATTCTGCCCTCGGGTAATCTGGACCACTTTCGCCATAGAGAACTTGCCCATGACTTGTTTCACTACCCGTAGGTACTCTTTCATCCGTGGATCGCGAGCTTCGAAACTGCCCTGCACCTGGTTGACAACCAGCCGCGAATCCGAGTAAGCCTCCACTTCCCGAGCACCCAAACTTAAAACGACGTTTAACTCGACGATCAAAGCCTCATACTCGGCCTCGTTATTGGAGGCCTTAAACCCTAATTTGAACGAGTGTTCCAACCGTATTCTTTCCGGAGTGATAATCACAATCCCGGCACCAGCCCCCATGGCGCTCGAGGCTCCGTCCACAAACACTTTCCATGGAAGGCATTCTATGTGGCAAACCATCTCCCCTTCAGTTCTGGGGGAAAATTCAGCTATGAAATTTGCCAATACTTATCCTTTCACCGAATTCCTCGGCCTATACCTTATGTCGAAGGCCCCGAGCCGAGTCCCCCATTTAGCAATCCGCCCCGTGAAGTCGGACCTCCTCAACAATGATTGCAAAGGATACCCTGTCAATACGTACACGGTATGAGCTTGAAAATAGTGGGGCAACTTCCTCGTGGCGTGAACTAGGGCTAATATTAGCTTCTCTAAAGGCAGGTATCTGGCCTCGGCATCGACCAGAGTTTTGCTGATATAATATACTGGATGCTGGACTCCTTTGTCTCTCAAGAGCACGGCACTTACTGCGTGATCGGAAACTGATAGATACATGAATAGGTCCTCTCCGGGGTCCGGGGCTGTCAACATGGGTGCCTGCGTCAAATACTCTTTGAGATCCTGAAAAGCTCTTTCACACTCCTCGTCCCATTGAAATCCCTTCCATTTCTTCAAAAGTTGGTAAAATGGCCGGCAACAATCGGTGAATTTAGAAATAAACCGATTAAGGGCGGCTAACATCCTGGTCAACACTTGCACCTCCTTGGGGTTGCTCGGAGGTTTCAGGCGCTTTACGACTTTAATTTGTTCGGGGTTGACTTCAATTCCTCGGCCAATTATTAAATATCCTAGAAACTTACCGGCATTTACCCTGAAAGCACATTTCTCGGCATTAAGACGTAACTTGTGCTGCCGTAATACTTCGAACACCCCCCGGAGGTCTTCAATATGCCGACTTTCCTGTTTACTTTTTACTACCATGTCGTCAATGTACACTTCAACCGTACACCCAATCTTATCTTGAAACATTCTCGTCATCATTCGCTGATAGGTGGCACCGGCATTTTTTAACCCAAAGGGCATCACGGTGTAGTGGTAGTTGGCATTCGGAGCAATGAATGCGGTCTTTTCCTGATCCTCGGGTGCTAGTGCAATCTGGTGGTATCCTTGAAAGGCGTCAAGGAAACTCATCATCGGGTGGCCATACGTAGAGTCCACCAATTGATCAATCTTCGGCATTGGGAACGGATCTTTTGGACATGCTCAGTTTAAGTCCGTGAAGTCCACACATACCCTCTACTTGCCGCTCTTCTTCTTTACTACGACGGTATTTGCTAACCACTCTGGGAAATAAATCTCCCTTATTGCCCCAACCTCCTTCAGCTTGTGAACTTTCGACTTTACTGCTTCGATGTGCTCCCTGGCCGATCTCCTCGGTCTCTGCTTCTTAGGGGGGAACGATGGGTTTACGTTGAGTCTATGACTGATAAATTCGGGGTCGACCCCGGGTACTTCATACGGGGACTAGGCAAACACATCCACATTCTGTACAAGTAACAACAGCGTCTCTACTCTATCCTGCCCCCCCATGCTTGCCCCCACTTGAAAGTACCTACCGATGTCCCGTAGTATTTGGATTTTGATCAACTCCTTGGGACAACTAGCCCCCATTTTCCCTTGGGGCTCCTGTAATTGCTATAACGATGCGTCTTCCGTGGTCTGTTCAACTTGTTTGTCCTTCCAGCTAACCACTATGACCAGGCATTGTCTGGCAACTTTCTGACTCCCTCGGACTACTGCCACTCCAAGTTCGGTAGGAAACTTGATTTTCACATGTAATGTGGAAGGTACAGCTCCCATGACGTGGATCCACGGTCTTCCCAGTATTGCCGTGTATGGAGAAAATACACTGACCACGATGAAGGTTACCATCACCTCCTTCCCTTCCATACTAACGGGAAGGGAAATCTGTCCCTCAGGAATCACAACCCTTCCGTCGAACGAGACGAGAGGCGTGTCATACTTCGTTAGATCCTAGCTCTTTAACCCGAGTCCCTTGAACAAGTCCGGGTACATCACGTCGGCCCCGCTTCCCTGGTCTATCATCACCTTCTTGACCAGGAAGCCACTTACCCGTGCTGTGACTACTAATGCGTCGTCATGCGGCTGAATCGTTCCCTCCAAGTCCTCCTCATCAAAAGCTAGAGTCTCCCGAGCAAGTTTTGCCCTTTTTTCGAGCGGTGTTCTGTCCGGGGAACTCTTTGCTGTTACAACAGTCAATACTCCTTTTTTGGTCATGGGCGTACCCTTCGGGGCTGCGTGTATTACCTCAATCACTCCCAAGGGCGGGGGAAGAGGGATTCTTCCTTGCTGAGCGCAGTGCCCAGCGCCCCGATTCTCAGAATCCGCCACAAATTCCTTCAAGTGACCCGCCTTCACCAACTGTTCTAAATGGTCTTTCAACACCCGGCACTGCTCGGTTGTATGTCCTTTGTCTTTGTGATAGGTGCAGTAGAGGTTTTGGTTTCTTCGTGAGGGGTCACCCCCCATTTTGTTCGGCCACCTGAAGTAAGGCTCGCTCTTGATTCGATCTATAATTCTATGCACGGGCTCTTTAAATGTCACGTTTACCTCGCCCAGCTGCCATTCCGGCCCCTGCGCCCTCAAATCCTTTCGAGGCCTCAGTTGGAAACCACTTTGCCGAGGACAGTTCATCAACGGTGCCTTGCCTTTACTTTGCATCCTATCATCCTCCATGCGCTTGTATTCCTCAATACGTCTCATGAGCTGTCTCATATCCTCGGGGGGTTTCTTCGTTAATGACTCCCGTAGTTCGGAATCCTCGGGCAGCTCCATCCTGAAGGTGCTTGCAGCAATCTTCTCGTTCCCCCCACCGATCTCATTATAAAGCTCCCAGTACCGACTGGCGTAACTGCGAGCTGGAAACCACTTTGCCGAGGACGGTTCATCAACGGTGCTTTGCCTTTACTTTGCATCCTATCATCCTTCATGCGCTTGTATTCCTCAATACGTCTCATGAGCTGTCTCATATCCTCGGGGGGTTTTTTCGTTAATGACTCCTGTAGTTCGGAATCCTCGGGCAGCCCCATCCTGAAGGTGCTTGCAGCAATCTTCTCGTTCCCCCCACCGATCTCATTATAAAGCTCCCAGTACCGACTGGCGTAACTGCGAAGGGTTTCCCCGACCCTCATTTTCATAGACAATAGAGCATCCACTGGTTGTGGCACCCGACCGCAAGTCATGAACCGAACGCCGAATTCTTGGATTACCTCGGCAAAAGTGTGGATGGAGCCCTTCCTCAACCCATTAAACCATCTCAGAGCGGTCGATTCGAGGCTTGAGGGAAACACCTTGCACATCAATGCATCATTGTGCGAATGTAAAGACATCATATGGATGTAATGGCTGACGTGCTCCACCGGATCCGTTTTCCCGTCATAAGTGTTGAAGGGTAGGCGTGTGAATCGGCTCGGCATTAGGGCGCGTTCAATACCGTCCGAGAAAGGCGACCGGGCAGCTCTTCGTAGAGCCCTACTCATTGCATCCATGGTGGCATTACGGGGTCGCCGCTCTTCGGGGGAGTCTGAACCCCGGTCTACATACTCTCGAGAACGTGAACGATCCCGCTGACGGCATGATTCCTGTGAATGCGAGCGTTCCCGGTGACGACGGGATTCTTGTGAACGCGAACGGTCCCGCCGTCGACGGGAGCAGGATTGATCGGACCCCGCTTCGTGACGGTTTTCCCCCGTAGCCGATCTTCTATCTCGGTCTCTTCTCTGGTGTTTGCCCCCTGCCCGTAACTCCAGATCTCTCACCAACCTGCGTAATCGTTCGAGCTCCTCATCTCTGTCGTCAAATTGTTGGCGCCCCGAGGCCTCTGATGCCGTTTGTCGCGTCTGGTATGACCTTTCCCCGAGACCCGAACGTTCCTCCTCATGCTCCCGATCCCTATCTTCGCGTCCCTTTTGCCTCCGCTCTCGCCAGGAAGATCCCCGAGAAGCCGCCTCAGAACCACTCGCCGTGTGGCCCTCCGAGCATCTATCAGACATTCTCCCGATGTTGAGTCTCTTTAGAACCACGGCGTTGTAGGAGATTCCCACAGACGGCGCCAATTGTGCGTGCCATAGAGGGGAAGTAGGCCCAACCTTAACTGGGCTCACAACTTATTTGTAATCTGGGTTTAGGATTTCCTACTTTGGGTCGTTCTCGGCACAGAGACTCTACCAAGCTACTCTTTCACTCCTTCACTTCCCTGCTTCCTCCATCTCCCCCCAAAAACTCCAAAAAGTCCATTACTCCATACCCAACTTCTCGTATTTATATAGCCTTAGAGAAGTGGGAGGATCATGATTACTATTACAGCTAGTGCAATTAGGGGTCCAATATTGTTAGTTGTAAGTGGGTTTAGGTGGGAGTGGCTTTGGAAATGGCTCCCACTTCAGGATATATGCTCGGCAGCGACATTCCCAAGGCCCCGCCGGGCACGTGAGTATGACCGGTGACGACGAATCGAGTAAAATCATACGGCATAGTCAAAAGTGGACTGGCGTCAGCCGCCCGTCCGTTAGCCTTTCTTGGATGACTCCGAGCATGGTCACGTAGCTTTTACGGGTGGAGGCTGGAATTCTGGGCCCGGTAAAAGTCGAGGCACTGGGCCATACCTTTAACCTATGTCCTAAGGCCCAAATGGGCTTGGGTACTAGGGGGCCGTACAAGTTGGATCCTCACTACATCTATAAAATATAAATAGAGAACAAGTTTAGTTGTTTCTTGCGTCTTTCATTATTTTGCTGCAAAACATTCTTCTGTAAATACTCAGGCTTTGTTGTATCTCGAAGACTATTTGCTTGTAACTCTTTGGAGTGAAGGTACATTTGGATACAGCTTATTTTGCTAAAAATTGAAGAAAAAAAAATATTTTGATTACTGTTCATTAATGAATTTACTGTTCATTGACCTAATTGCACAGTTCATGTTCCATGAACAGTGCACCAGGCGCTGGTCCAAAAAAAAAAAAAAAAGTTGAAAATGCGCAAAACACAGACATGGAAAGCGCAAACACGCTTCCCAAACGCACCCTTAGTCTTAAAAAAATAGAATCTTTTTACGTGTCTTAAAACCTTCAATTTGTTCCTCCCTTCCCCACTATTCCCAACACAAACCTGTATTATTAGTTCCAAGATTATTATTCTTTTAATTCTACGTAAATTTTGGACTTAATAAAATAACTGAATGATACACGCATAGTGTGACTTGACTCCCCTTGTATGATCAAACATAGATTCGTGTGTGCAAAATATTTTATTTTCAATTGTACGCCGTAGGTGACCAAACTAACTAAGCGGACCTTGATTGGACATGCACAAAAACACATAGTTGGTCTCTAAACTTTAGTCCATGAAAATTTTTAGTTTCTAAAATTGAAATTGATTGTTTTTGGTCCCTTAAATGACGTGATCAAACTAAAAACTAACACATCATCACTTCGTTAAACATATTAAGGACCAAAAGAGATAATTTTAAATTTGTCCAAGACTAAAAACAATCACTTGAAACTTATTGGGGTCTTTTTGTGGCCGGTACATGAGTTGAGCTTGGATATGATGGCTAGACCTAGGTTGTTGGAGAGTCAAGCGCAAAACTTTTGCCAATAGATCACCTATTAGCCGCTGCTGTTGTATTTCCCTAAGGTGATAAAATAGCATAATGAGTATTTGAAATGGGGAAAACAAATTGTGTGGAAGAGTTTATTCCTTTATGCAAATAAATAAGTCAAGGATACAAATTTATTAGGTAAACAAAACAAGTATGACACTTATAATGTTAAAGAAAGTTGAAATAATGTTGCACAAGACCTATGTAATAGTTTTTTTTTTTTGGGTTTCTTTTACAATATTAGAGATCATATTAGGCATTTAATATAGGACTCAGCGGGTGATAGTCTAGCTTTAGTGGGAAGCATTCAACAACATGTTGAGCTATTTTGCCATGGTGGGTGGCATTTAGTAGTGGCACCTTGAGATTTTTTTTTTTTTGGATAATCTGTTGCACAATGTGTGACATTCATCCGTAATAGTGAAGAGAGCTACTATAAATGGTAATGTCCTAAGACATTTAGTGGTGCTATTAGTAGCTATTGTCACGCTTTGAGCATGATATATTCAACAATGGGAAGCTTAGCTATTCAACAACGGGAAATTCTACTATTCTTGCAGCAGAGGATCACATCACATGTATGTAATGAACAGAGTTAGCCATATTTAATCAATAAAGCATAAGAGAGAGAGAAAGAACACAAGCTGAGTTCGAGCTAATTATCGAATAAGATTACATGTTCAAGACTTCAACCTTGACTTATTTCTTGTCGAACAAGCCCCAGTTTGTTTACTAGCTACTTGATTAATTTATTAATTTCTTATGTATAGTAAAATCATGACTTAAAATTTTTACTCTTTTATAAATTTATGAATTTTTACTACAAATCAATTATTTATATTATCAATAACCTACAAATAATAATTTGATATCATATGGACATATTTACAAACTTACACAATACAATCTCAAGTCTATATATATACGCATATTTTTGACAAGTATTCATACAAAAATATATTATTTTATAGAGAAATGATATGTCCACAACATTTTTACAACAAATTCTAAGTAGCAAGTTATTACTAGTTATTATTGTTGGGGCAAAAAAGTAATTTTAGTGTTAGGTTCAAATTTGAACCAATAACAACTAACCATCCATGATTTATTGTAAAAATGTTGTGGACGTAGCACCTCTCTATTTTCTATAATTAAATCGAGCATTATGTTTACGAGCTTGTTCACATATATTTGAGTTAATTTGTTTAATAATCAAGTATAAATTTGAGCTTGAGTTTGACTTGTTTGGTAAATAAACAAACATAAACAGTTTTACAGAAGAAGTGCGTTTCCCAGTAAAGAGCGTGATCTAGGAGAATATGAATATAATCTTAGGTGCGAAATCTTCGGCCATGAAAGAATTTGATGACACTTTCACTCCGCTATAATGGAATTGTACGGAATTGTGGGAGTAACGGTCAGGTCAAGGCCATATATAAACACTATATATGCAATTTGATGGGAAGAATGATTTGTAAGGAACTGAGTTAGCCAATATGTAATCAATAAAGTATGGGAAGAATGATTTGATAAGAAAGAGAGTAGGATATGAGTGATGCATGACAACAATAATATGCAATTTTCTTGTATTTGTGGTGATGGCCTTGATGAAAGTGTGAGAGGAGAGTTTTGAAAGTTTGGTGATGAAAGAACATTTGGTTTTATGGTTACAAATGGAAGGATTCTTTACCACTAAGTTGTTATGGGCTTATTGGCACATCACCTAGTTTTACTTTTACATTAATGGCGTTACATATAAAGAAAGTTAGTGAGGTGAATTAAATGTTGTGGAAACTAGTTATCATGGTTGATATGGTTGAGAATATTAAGTTGGAAAATGCTATGATCGTAACTTTTGCTACAACTTGCTTATATGGCAAGTTGTGAGTAGTGAAATATAAGTGGTGGGTCCGCGACTCCACCACTTACGACCTGTCACGTGAGTAAGTTGTGACAAAAATTATAGTCCTAGCATTACTCAATTAAGTTAGCTAGTATCATTCAAGTGTAGAACCATTTTCTCTTAAAAGTTATCATGGCTTTTGGGTGGAGTTGTGGTGTGTTTTTGTATTAGAAGTTAGAACTCATTTTCCTCTCTTTTGTGTGTGTTTTTATTTTTAAAAAAAAAAAAAGAAAAAAGAAAAGAAAAGAAAAGAAAAAAGGGCTAGTATCATTCACGCGTAGGCGTAGCATAATGGAGTCACTTTCATTGGTTGAACGTGTTCCAAGCTGACACATTGGTCAACGGCATGACTGTAGCTCAATACCTTAAAACCCTTTAATGTTGAATTTGAATTTTCCACGGGCTTGGGCTGTAGAACACATGTTAATTTAACGACCATGGTGCATATCGTCCGTTAGGGGTGTACAAAAAACCCATCAACCCGTCAAATTCGATCCAATTCAACTTGACCCGTCGGGTTGAGTCGGTTTTTAAGGCTTGGTGGGTTGGGTTGGGTTACAAAAAAATTTTTTATAGTGGGTCGGGTTGGGTTTGGGTCATAAAATTACAAACCCGATCCGACCCACCCATATTTAATATATATTTAAAATATATTATATATTTAATAATTTTTTTTTAAAACCAGCTATAAGGCACTTATATATATATTTAAATATATATATATTATATATTTAATAATTTAAAAAAAAACTAGCTGTAGAGCAGCACTTTCTCGGTTCCTCCTACTAATACTAATTTAATATATATATATAATATTATATAATTAATAAATTTTTTAAAATAACCAGTTCTTCCTATCCTATATAAAAGCCAATTAGTTCACACAAACCCTAATAAATTACTATTGTTATTTAGTTATTAGTGTTGTTTGCCTTTAAGGAATTACATTGATACTAATTTTTGGGTTTTTTTAATATATTAATATTTACATTTTTTTCTACTCAATTTAATAATTAAAAAAAAAAAAATTGTCAAACCCATGGGTTTAACCCGACCCAACCTGACCCATGTGGGTTGGGTTGGATTTTTTTTGACCCACCATGGTGGGTTGGGTCAAAAAATCTCCTCAACCCAACCCATGCACACCCCTATCGTCTGTTGCCGGGAATTTTTTTTTTAAGGGTGTTCTTTAAAAAATATAATTATATATTAACAACAACAATAAAAAAAAAAGTAAATACATAAAGTTTACAATTGCTTTCTACGAGTTTTCATATTTTAAAATCGTTGCATTATAGTCTCATTATCAATGTTACAAGCTACATCTCTTTTAATGTATACAACCAAACAATTATCCATCCATTGAATATAGAACAAATTATAGAGCAAAATTTAATTTTATTAGCATAAAAAACACTGAGAGTGTTCCTAAATTTTTTTTAAGAGTAGACAAATAAAATTTTTTAAATTATTATATATAAATTTTTTTTTAGGTCAGGGTGGTCTTTGGACCACTTGACCTTAAAGTGGCGCCGCCCCTGGCCGAATAGGATTGCTATTTGCTGGCTAAGCTCTCAAATTTGTCTGCCTTAAAAGAAAAGGGAACTATTGTCCAATGGGCCAAGTTTTGCTCGTCAAACTTGGACTTCAAGGGCTTGATGCATTATTCGTCAAAAAAAATATAAGTGCCCTCAACAATTAAACTGGCTAATGAGTCAAAAGTAAAATTTTAGAGTCTAACACTATATTTAAAAAAAAAAAAAATTTGGGCTCAACAAGAAAATGTTTAGATATATTATAATCTATAATCATGGTTAAAAATAAAGTTTGGGTCATACTAATAGGTGCCTTTAAGGCAATGATTAACAATCAATTTTAGAAAAATTTTGACACAATTTTTAAGAAAAATAAAAAAAACTGTCATAACATTATTTATTTTATTTTTTTCCATAATAACTTTCTTTAAATGAATCATTATTTATTGTCCTAAAAGTATTTGTTAGTATTTTTCATAAAATTTTGATAAAAAGAAAAAAAAAAGATATTATTGATTTATGAAGAAAAGAAATAGATTAGTTTGACTAAGACTCAGTCTGGTTCGCTCGCACTCGCAAAAGACACAGACTCTGCTCAAACCAGTTGTTGTATGGTTGAGGACAAGTCAACGTAAGTGGGTCGTCACAAGGAATTGGTCCCCATACTCATAGTAGATATAAAGACTTACAATTACTAATAATAATAAAAATTTATTTAAAAAGTACTATACTAAAAAAGTCTAGTAATCGTTTGGTAATTCATTTTAACATTGACCATGATTACACACATTAATAGTCTCTCTTTTATCTTCTGTTTAGCTAAAGCTCCGCCCCTTAATTTTTCTCCTTTCTTCTAGAAAAAGAAATTAGAGAATGAGAGATCCAGTTGGACTTTTCTTCTTATGCTTTGTTCCACAAGTCAAGGCGTAATTGTTCCCATTCAATTTTCTCTTTTTCCTTTGTCTCTTCGCGTTTACTTTATTTTCTTTCTTCTTCCTCAGTGTGAAGCCCTCATATACAAGAATTATCTCTTTCAATTCAGCTTGCAGATTATATTTTTAGAGATTTTTTTTTTTCTGGGTTCTGTGGAGTAGAAGAATCTGGTGGGTGATTTCAGATTTGTGAATCTGGGTTTTGTTGCTTGGACTGAACCAAGAAAAAGGGTATGTTCTTCTGCTTCTGAATCTCAGCTCTATTGGGGTTTTTGATATTTTTGTTGCTTTTGCTGGGGGGGTTTCATTTGTTGTTCTATATGCTTAGGTCACTGTGAATAGTTCGGGGAAGATTGTTTAGAGCTTGGAATATTGAGGTTCTGGGTTTAGTTTTTGAAGCCCTGAATGAATTTGACCATGGCCATGGGTTATTTAGTTTGTCGAAATTGTTGGTGATTGTGGTTAAATTCTGTGAAAGATTGACATTGCAAAAACGTGGTAATTCTTTGTTGAGGAGTGATTTTTGGGATTTTCAGTTTTCCCAAAAATGGATAACATGAAGAATAGGAATAATGAGCATTTGGGTGTGAATAAAATAGGGAAGAATATAAGGAAGAGTCCTTTGCACCAACCGAATTTTGCAAACAACAATCCTGCTAGGCAACAACCTCAGCCTCAGGTTTACAACATAAGCAAGAATGACTTTAGAAATATTGTTCAGCAGCTCACTGGTTCACCCTCTCAAGAACCGCTGCCTAGACCTCCCAATAACCTGCCTAAACCCCAGAGTATGCGGCTGCAGAGAATTCGGCCTCCCCCGTTAACACCCATCAATCGGCCTCACATACCCCCTCCCATGCCGCTCCCTGCAGCCCCTCCCCCTATGATGTACAATAATAACTTTGCTAGACCTGGTCAGTTTGGACAGCCATCGCCCATGCCGATGCCACCACTGACCCCTGGGGACTCATTCTGGGGGAATACGGCTGAGTCTCCTATCACAGCTTACATGCGTTACCTTCAAAATTCAATTATGGATCCTGGTCCAAGGGGAAACCAAGCTCATCCTCAACAGCAACCACAAATTCACGGTCATCTGCAGTCATCTGCTTTACTTCCTAATCCTCACATGCCTGCTCTTCCTTCCCCTAGAATGAATGGTCCTAACCAACCTATGCCTAATCTCCCTTCCCCGCAAATGAATGGTCCTCCCCTTTTACCTTCCCCAACTTCTCAGTTCCTCTTGCCTTCCCCAACTGGTTACTTGAATTTGTTGTCACCACGTTCACCTTATCCATTGTTCTCACCTGGGATTCAGTTTCCTCCACCTTTGACACCCAATTTTGCATTTTCACCGGGGATTTTAGGACCAGGGCCTCAGCCTCCACTTTCACCAGGCCTATTTCCATTATCCCCTTCAGGGTTTTTTCCTGTCCCAAGTCCAAGATGGAGGGACCATTAATACTTGTCCTAGCATCCTATGCTTTGAGCTGGTTTTTCTTGATCAGAGGTGCTTATCATCATTATGTGGAGTCATCTACTTCTCGTAAGAGTTTCTCTTGAAAATGTAATGTACACTGCTGTTGTAAGAAGTCCTTTGGTCATTGTAGTGTTTGTATCTCATTTTCTTTTCTTATTTCTCATTTGTTGATACCCATCTTGCAGCTTGTCTTGAAATAATAGATCTGTAACAGCTGCAATCTTTGTTTTTTGGACAAGTTTTACATTAGGCAATGTAGTGAAGACCAGACAACTCAACTGAACAATTGGACAGAGCTGTAACATGAAAGGAGGTAGGATTACAGACATCAAAATTTTTAATGTAGGTTGCCTAGTGCAAGGACTCATGCTTTTGTAATATTTTGACTGTAATATTATTCACTTTCAGTTTGAAGTTAAATTCATCTTCAGTTAACTGGCTTGTGGTTGAAATTCTCAAACTGCTGGTTTTATAGTAAAGATCCATATTGGATGACTGGTTTAAATTTTGATAAACATATTTTGGTTATCGAAAATTTATATTGTCAACTCTGTACTTCTAATACACACATGCACACGTAAAAGTATATTATATACTGTCTTTGATGATTTTCAGTTTGTTTTCCCTTTAGAAAGCTATTAGCAGGGTACTTTTGAGCTTTTTATGTAAGGGTTTCTGAGCATTATTTGAAATATGTATATTGTATGTTATTCCATTGTGATGAATCTGACATCCATTGTTTTCATTAAAAATTGAATCCCCCCCCCCCCCCCCCTCTCCCCCCACAGATGTCTGCCTGGGGCTTAATATTTATAGCATTGTTTTTGGGTTTATTTGTTGAATATATTGTTACATGTAAATACGAGTTTTACACTTTTGTGATAAAATTCAAGGGTCTAATCTCTATGACCGATTGATCACTTAGCACAATCCTAGGTACCATGATTGTCAAGAGAATGTCACAGACCTTGGTTTGATTTTAATTTGCATTATGGGTGTCAGTAAGATCAGGTGGTGATCCTATGTATATGCTGAAATTCTATTAATGTCTACCAACTTCTATTTATTTGCAACCACCCCAGTGCACCATTGTTCTTCCTCTAGCCTTCTTTTTCATCCTCCTCAACTCCTATACGTGCTTCAAATAGATATCCTCTGACATTGTGAGAGTTCCAGTAATTATTTTAGCCCTTTATCCTTTGTTACCCTGCAACACCCCCAGCCCATACACCAATAAAACCACTTGCTTGCTGCCACCCTCAGCCATTCAAACAACAATGGCACCATTTGAGTAATGCATGATATTGACATGAACCAATTGCTGAAGACCTATGACTCAACCAACATATAAGCTAGGGTCAATAAAATTTTCAGACATATATTTGGATTTACCCAATGATATTGATCAGCTCAGTTTCTTTCTCAAAATAGTTAAACTTTGCATAATCCTTAGTTGCATGCCCTGTATTCATGTATCACTAATTATCATGATTAAGTTTTGTGTGGGCCTGCATTATCTCCTTGTTTATTTAAGACCAGGACTTTGTAAGTTGCATCTAAATTGTCAGTATACTATTGGAAATCCATATAGGAATCTGTATGGTCTGGTTATAAGGGTACTTACTATTTGTGTTGCACTTGGTCAATTCTCTGATTAATACCAAAAAGTACGCAATTTTAAGGTTAGTAGTAGATTGGAGGTGTAAAGTTTTCGATAATGGACTCAAAGTAATGAAATCTTAGTTTTGCTGATAATTTGGAAGTATGACCATGAATCATCCCGTGGATATTTTATTTGAAATTTCTAAAGCTTATGAAACTTATTTTTATGTGGTTGAAAAATGTAAGTAATATATAATGACAATCTGAAGACTCTTTTATAGACATTTTCTGTGCATAATAGCAAAGTTGAACAAAGAAAAACAGTATGTTATATTCTGTATACTAATATATGAAGATTGTACATAATAAAACAAACTCAACAGAGCACATAAAAGGAACTTGGTTGTATATAACCAAAAACAATGTAAACTAACTGTATCATTTTCTCATAATACTATCTAAAGTGATGTAAAAACGAGGTTATGATAATGATGATCTCTTACGGAAAGAGAAAGGGCTTAAATAATGGTCACATTAGACATATGCATTTTTAGCAATAGGGTAAAAAAGTGCATCTTCGGGGATTCTTAATCTTTTTTATTTTTGGGAATATCCTTGCAAGACTAGATGATGCATTACAAAATTCTCAAGGAATTTGAGAACAAACACAAGCACTGAAATATAAAAATAGATTTATGAATCAACACCTAGGCTTGCTTGGAATCAACACCAAACAAGAGAAAAAATAAAAACCCTAGGAATTAGCACTTAAGGTTGCTTGGGATCAGCAATAAGCTATTGAAGGAAAATAACTCAACAATAAATTTTATTACTTAAATTAAACTATAAACAATATTGAGCCCTAGGTTCTTTAAATAGAGTTTCAAACATATTATCATACTAAAGAAAGAAAACAATTCTAACCAATGATATTATTTCTACTAACCTAGTAAGAAAAGGAAAAAAAAAAATTCTAAACCATGTAGGAAAAGAAAATAATGTTAACCAATTACATAAATAAGTACTCGAAATTAAGTGATTAGGCCTTAGGCACAACTAGTAGCAGGCTCCATCTATAAGGTCATTCTTCTTGCGCCGGTGTCATTAAGTGTGCGTAATTGGAGGTCTGTATCTTGTGTATGCACCACTAGACGTAATTGCCTCAATGTTGTTTGAGACTGCTTTGCTGTGGGGAGAGCCCCGAGGCAAGCTTTAAAAGCTTCTAAATCTGAAGTAATATGTCTAATGTGTTCTGTCTAGTTGCTTGTGGATCATTTGACTGATGTCGAGGTTTAATCACTTTATGCCCAAGTTAAAATTTTAGGTCAAGTTGATAGAATTATGCTCTGAATTCTGTGGCAAGTTAGAAGCTGAGACATCAACTACGAGCATTGAGTATAGGCTTGAAACTAGGCTGCATTTTTTTTTTTTTTTTTTATAAAGGGAAAAAAAGAAAACAAAATCTTTTTTCCTTTTTCTCATTGGTTGGTTCAGAAAGATACTGGGTCGTGTTATGAAGCAGTTTTGTAAATAGGTGTTGGTCAATGATATTATGAATGCAATGCTATTACCATTGACATTTTGAGTACGTATTAACCATGCTGTGTTTGGAGACTAGTTCTATTTTGTTGGGACGGTTTGGTGTTGCTGAGTTGATACTTAGACAAAATTTCACCAGAATTCAAACTTCCATTTGACTTGGGTTCCTTTTGATGATTTCAGTGTCTTCAGTCTTTCTTTTACTACCTCTTTTTAAAACAATGGCTGCTGTTTTAAAACAATAGCTGCTGGTCAGAGTTATGCTTTCTAATGTGGTAGAATATTATAAATCCAAGGTCATCAGATTTGAAATTCTGTATAAATAATATTATGCTTTTGCTATATGAATTGAACTTTTCATTTACCTATAAAAGAAATGAATTAAAATTTTCATTTGATATTAGGTCAATACTAGGTTGCATGCCTTTATGTCAGTCAGTTAAAATTAGATCTAGGATTAAGTTCGCTATTTGCCATTGACCTTGTAACTTGCGCCTATAAAAGTTTTGATTAAAGATATATGGGTCTTGTTAACGAATAGTTAAAGAATAAGAAATACTTAATTATGAGCTGTGATGCCTGCTCTCATAATGTAAGAGGTGCAAACATGCATAATTGGATGTTGTGTAGGTTTGAGGTATATAATCAGAAACTCCTGCATTGTTTATAAACCCTAGCTGTGTTTTAGAACCATTTCACCTTGAGTTGAGTGTCATGACTAGAGCTGAGACTTAAAAATGCTTGTTTGAATCTTTAAGCAGGTTTTTTTATTTTTTATTATTTACTTTCTGGGACTTTGAGCAGAAGTTGCATGGAATTGGAGTTGGAGTTGAAGTTGAGTTGTGTATTTCTTTTTAGGTGAGGTCAAAGCTTTGAAGTCAAAGAAATTGATCATATAGGAATTCCTATGATCTTCCTTTCATTTTCCTGGAAAGAAGGATGAGTGAGTTGTTCTTGACTCCTAAGATGAAGATTCATTAACTTATGTGTTATGAAGGTCAACAATTGAACAGGTCATACCTACCTTAAAAAGAGAAATTAATGAAAACAGTAAATAAAAAGTAGGAAGAAAAAGAATTTCAAAGATTAATGTGAATTTCCTCATTTGTTTTTCCCTGATTGAGTTACGTCAGGAGTCAGGATTGTATAATTCTTGATTAAGCTGCACTCCACAGGGAAATTTATTTATTTTATTTTTCTAGAAAAGTCACTATCATTTCTGCTAAAAGCTATTTAATAGTCACTTGACTGTAAGTTCTAAGCTTTGTGTTTGAAGGTGGTGTTAATATATGAGCTGGAAGTTGATTAAAATTGAATTTGAGAAAGCAGAAAGCAACATGTTATGATATCATACCTGACTTCAGATTGAATATTTCTGTGTTGAAGTTCAGTTTCCCTAACCTTGTGACCGTGTGGAATTGAAAACCATTATCATATTTTATATTTTCTGATTGTACTAACTTTTTTTTTTTATTAGATTCTGATTGCACAAACTAATAATTCATATTGCTGGAGTTAATATAATAATTGCTTCAAAATTCGTACAAATATCATTTTATCAAAGTTTTGTACAGTATGCTTTGAGAATATTCTTTTCATGTGCTGGCATTGCAAAACTGCTTGTTGGGCATCCTGCATCTGTTGGTTAAATTTATTGGTCAACCTTGACCTTGAGGATTTTTTTTTTTTAATTATTATTTATTATTATTATATTTTTTAAATCTGAAGAGGGATACATATAGATAATGCAATATATTACATAAAACGCATAGTGCAGTTATGGTGTGTCACAAGTGATCAAAATGCATATAAAGTCTGATGAATTGTGTCAAAAATCAAAATAAACAAAAAAAAAAAAAAAAGATCACAAACGTTGACCTAGAGTTTTGTCATGAAAGGAAATTTTCAATGTAGGCTGTATTTGGTTCCCGTAAAATATTTTTCGGAAAATAAATATTTTCCAGAAATGTTATTTTCGGGAAAGGAAAATATTTTCAAGTGTTTGGTTGCATTATGAAAATTGTTATAAAAAATATTTTCATGTGTTTGGTTATATTCTGAAAATGCTATTTTTCTACAAATTTTTCACATTTTCTCGGCTATTTTCTCAGCATCCAAACAAATTTTGTTACAGAAAATTTCAAAATCACAGCCAAATCCTAATCCACAGAACAAATCACAGCCAAATCCCAACACCACACACCACCGAAACTCCAATTCAACCCACAGCAGCAAACTCCGGCAATCAAAAGCCACAACCACCAAAACACCACTACCACACCACCACAACAATAACAAAAATCAAAATCACACAGAATCAAAATCACACAGAGAGAGAGATCGGTGGGTCGAAGGCGAGATCGCGCGGAGGCGAGATCGAGCGGCACGGTGCGATCTGTGCAGTGCTGTGATCTACGAGACCGGTGCGATCTGGTGCGTGCGATCGTCGGACTGGAGCTCGTGGTTCGCCAGCGACGTTGAAGGCGTGATCTGGGCTCCCTCTTTTCTCTCTCTCTCTCTCTCTCTCTCTCTCTCTCGACCCGGAAATGGTTTGAAGTGAAAATGAAAGTGTAAAACCATTTCCGGGTCAAAGGAGTAAATTACAGGTCAAATGAAATTATTTTCCGAAAAATTCTATTTTCTGTAGCTGCCAAACACGCTGGTCAGGCGGAAAATGATTTCCTGAAAGCATTTACCACCAAAACAAACGCACCCGTAGTGATATGGAAAATTGTCAAGAGCTTTATAGTTCAACTGATTAGAACTGATTGGCACATTATGGTGTTCTAATGGATTATCTAAGATTCAAACTCCCAACCTCCAACAATCAAATTGTTTTAAAAAAAAAATTTAATTCATTAATATTTTTCAAGTAATAACTAATTTACTAATCACATTAGAAACCGATGGGTCAGGGCAAGTTCTCTCCTGTGGCCTGTTGGTTCGAAACCCATTTAGGAAGTGCTAGGATGGGAATAGGCCCAAAGGCTTATACAACCAAAAGCCCAAGTGGCAATACTATGGACAAAAAGTAAACAGAACTACGAAGTACAAACAAAGACAAAATCCCACACTACAGAAATGATGATTTGGATTTTTTTTTTCTCGGTTAAAACGTGGCCTTGAAAGCATACATCCATTTCACTATCCATTTCAAGGCCATGATTTAAAGTTAAAGAAATTTAGGGTTTAGATATTGTCACTTCATTAACTCTAGTTTAGTTTAATTATAATTAAAAATTTGATAACAATTAAATTTTAAATGAGATAGCAAGATTCAGAATTTAGTCCGTTTGGTACATGTGTTTAAAAACTGAAAATTGTTGTTTGAAAACATTTGTGAAAATACGTGTGGGTGAAAAAGTGTGTGGAAATACGTGTAATATTGTTTAAAAACTGAAAATTGTTGTTTGAAAACACAAACCAAACACCCCATTTCTTCAACTTTAAATCATGGGCTTGATCTCCATTTCAGTTTGAAGTAGAGAGGACCCAAATGAGTCTACAGAAATTTTAAAGTGAGTTATAATCTTAGGGTTTGGTTAATATATGCCCTTAATCATTCATTTTAAGAAATTTTTTATAAGAAATTGAAAAAGTTGTCAAAAAAGTTAATGACTTTCTTATTTTCTCATAAATTTTTTTTTAAAAATGGTTTACTAATATATATATATATATATATATATATATATATAACTCATAATAATCTAATCTATGGGTGGAGCTAGTTAGGCTTGTTCAAGGAGATGGTATTGCATGTTTCGGAAACATGCTGAAGTTTCTCCGTTCAAGAATTCACCGATGTCGACAAAACCGCTTGAAACCATGCCGATTTGACCGTTGAAAGCTCCATCGAAGGTTCCCGGCGTGATGATCAGTAGGCTTTTCCCGTTACCGAAGTCGGTCGGTGCGGTGGTCGGTAGCAAGATCTGCAAACCGAAGAGAAACCGAACCGAACCGATATATATATATATATATATTTAACTTATACATATATAATATATAATCATTCATCAGTTTTAAAATAAAAGAAATTGAGAGGGAGAGAGAGAGAGAGTACCAGTTTGGCGTGAAACTGAGAGAAGTAAAGGAAGAAGAAGGAAAAATAGGGTTTAGGTTAAGTTAGTTAGAAACGACGCCGTTTCATTTAAATTATTATTATTTTTTTAAATTTGATTCAAAACGACGCCGTTTTGGAACCATTTTAAAATTTTACTATTAGGTTCAAAATGGCGTCGTTTTAGTGTCAGAATTAAAAAAAGAAAAAAAAAGAAAAAAAAAGGGAACGCTTGGAACGACGTCGTTTTATTTAGAGGTTAGGTTAAATTTGAAAAATCTTTAGTTAGACCTCTCCTCACTCTCTCTCATCCGCTTCTTCTCTCTCTGTGTGTCTCTCTCTCTACATCTTCGCCTCTCTCTCTCTCTCACCTACCTCCGCCGCTCACCACCACTCACCAACAACGTCTTCTACAGCTTGATGGCAATGTTCTCCAAGCTTTCCTCTCTCTTCTCTCCTCTGTCATTGCTGTTATATAGAAATTTCTAGAGTATGTTTTGATGCTCAATAACAGGTATGTGAATTTGGATAATGCTCAATACCTAGGCTACCTCTCCTTGGCTCCTTGCTATGCTTCTATAAATATTGGGAATTTGTTTGAAAATTTTGTGTGGAAATTAGATATATATATATAGAACATGTTTGTTTGTTTGTTTTTTTTTTTTTTTTAAATAAATATTTGGGTTGTTTGATAATTCTGTGTGGCTTGTTTGAGGATTGATTTGCTTTTTGTTTTTTGTTTTTATAATTTATATGTTTGTTTTATTTTTGCACCGAACTAACCGCATCGCATTGCTAGGGTGAACCGAAATTGGAGTAGACCGGTTCCTGCCCCTTTACATGTGAGGTGCGGTCAGGTATGAGGGAAACCACACCCTATAGGTGCAGTGCAAAAATTCTCCCCATAACCGGCCGCACCGCACCTTGTACAGCCCTAGAGCTAGTATATGGTGTACTCAACATATATGACAGGTATAAGATATAATTTTTGCTATGGTGGGTCACCCACGAAAAATCTGAAAGTTGCTCTCGTACTGCATTTAGAACGGTGGTCCAATCAGTCACCTTCAAAAGCAATAAAATCAAAGGTTTGATTGGATGGCAGTACAAAGGCTCGCCTTTTGTGAGTTTGTCTTTAATTTGGAATGGACTACTTGAATTCAGCCTTTATCATCCAATACCATACTTTGTTGCCACCCTTTCATTTTCTTTGATTTGCTAAATTGAAGACTTGACGTTGATATTTTTCCAGGTCTCTCGAGTGGGATTTGAAACTCTTATTATTCATCTTATTCCAAGACTTTCTTTCTGGCTTGCCAAATTATTTTACAAAAAAATGGCAAAAAAAAAACAGAGATTAGGATCCTCCTCCTCTTTATTAAACCTCAAAAATTTACTTGGATAAAGTAACATTCTTACCCAATCTTGAATAGGTTTTTAGCTGAAGGCTGAAAATGAAATGGCCAAGTTAACAAAGACTAAGTTATAGCAGCAATTGGACAGATAAAGAATAGGTGCTCTAATGAGTGGTGGCCATATATGACCTGAAGCGGATCTTGAGTTTGGTTAGGAATGAAACACCACATTCATTATGGTTGCAAGCTCAAGGTAGAGATTATACTGTCTGTAATTATTTCCCCTAAGCTAAGGGACCTATGATAGAGCCTCAACTTAACTTAATTACAAGAAAAATTAGGAAATTCTTGTCAAACATACATCTTTATTGATAAGTGGGAATTACATCAATTGCTTATATAAGTTATAAGGCTATGGTCTTAGATACAATTTAGGAAAAATAAAATTACAAGGATATATTTTCTAGTTACAATCTAGGGAACACACATTTATATGAAAAACCTAGTCTAGGTCTCAAAGACTAGGTTTGAGGGCTAAATTACTAAGCAGTAAGGTGTTTGATAGACACCCTGTCCAACCTACAGTGGTCTCCTAGTGTACAATAACAAATATAAATAATTCACTTATACTAACATTCAATTAATAATTAAAAAAAATCAAAATCAAAATCAAAACAGTGAAGTGAAAGACGATGACTCCAATATTCATATAGCTTGCAAGATGCATGTAAATTGACTTGCAAATGAAACATTCACCAGGTTAGTTATGAATAAAGAATTAGATAATATAAAACTTGAAAAGTGATGATTTATGCAAATAACTATTAACAAGGGCGTAGCCAGGAATAATTACTTGGGGGGGTCAAGTTGTAGTAGAGATATACTAAAATATAATTCAACCAATTTTCATGTGATTCAAACCACGAAAATTGAAAACTATGACGATAATTTTTCGGTCCTTTGTATGGATACTCTATGTTTCTAGGTTGATATGGACCTGTTATGAGATAAGTAGGTCGAATTTCATCTTGTTCGTTGATAGAGAATTCATATATTTATTTACATGATCCTGGATCATGGTCTATCCCTTTAGATTGAATTCTTGAACATTTGGAGGGATGCTCATCAAACATTGAAGTATCAACATTTGTTTCAACAGATTACCTAAGTTTTGAATGACATACAACTTTTTTCTTAAAAAATGCATTAATTGTTTGTCATTTGCTCATTATTTGGCACCTAATTTCAATCCCAAAAAAAAAAAAAAAAATCAATTCAAAAAATGATAAACTAACTTGGAAGACAAATATAATAAATTATCATATAAAATTCATTCTTACAGAGTCTCATGGCCCTCACCCCACCCGGACCCACTCAAGAGACAAACAACACAAAAGCCAAAAAGGCTAAGTCATAGAATTAGTGGATCAAGAATAAAGAATCCAATAACAATAAACACAAAAAGATAAAGTCAAATAAATATAAATTGTTTTACTGGCAAAAGATATCACATACACATACTTGATATTTCTATTATGCTATTTAGTATTTAGTTCAGTTTTAGAGAAAAAGAGAGAGAATTGAGATAAGAATGACTGAATGAGATACCTTGAGGAATTGAGGTGAGGGCTTTAGGATTTGGGGTTGAGTGATGAAGGCTAGGTGAGGTCAGCGGCTAGTGGAGCTACAATGTCACAACGAGCCAGAGAGGCGTGACCGCATGACATGAGGACTGGGAATTTAGGCAGCATGAATTAAGGCTATCAGGCAGAGCGCAGAGGCGTGACTGCATGAAGACTAGGAATTTAGGCAAAAGCGTGAGGTGATTTTTGTTTGATTAAGATTAGGGATTTTAGATTTGGGGTTGGTCTGGGCTGGAAGTGCCTTTAGTTTGAAGGAGAAGAATTTTGGGCTGGCCGGCTAAGCTGAATGTGGACAAATATTTTTGTTTTATTTGAGGTTGTATTGGATTGATTGTTGAAAATAATTTGGGATTGCCGGATTTAATTCTTGGAGGGGCCCATGTCTTTTTTTAATATACTCTAAGGGAAAATTTAAAAATTTTGGGGGGGCGAAGGAGCTAAGTAGCTTTGCCCCTGACTATTAACAAAAAAACCCTAGATGCAAGTTTTACATAGCATGTGAATAAATACCATAAGAACATGAATCTAACCTTGATGATACATATGATGTAACCAAAGCAAAAAAAAAAATCTCTCTCTCTCTCTCTCTCTCTCCATATTTTATATGATGTAAAGAACACTAAAACATGTTGAAATTTTAATTATTGATGCATTGACGTGTTTCTAAATGCAAGAAACTTATGGACACTACAAAAAACACGAGTTTTCATCTTTTTTTTTTTTTTTTTGCGGCAATTTACTAAAGTGCCATTGTAATTCGACCAAGTCTATTATGTCACTTCTTGGCCGACGCTAGAAACCACCAGAAAAAAAAAAAAGAAAAAAAAAAGAAGCCTATATAGCCCAATTGGGTCTATACCAATGCTTTAGAGACCTACAACAACAGTTTAGAAACGTTGGTGTAGCTCGACATGTGAATGCATGTTTATGATGGCTAGATCTAAAATTATAGCATGATATAAACATGCTATCAAAGAATTTATTCTAAAGCATATTCTTGTATTTTATGAACTTTTTTAATTTTTTGAAAAGAAAAAAAAAAAAAAAAACATAATAAACCCTAATTAAACATATGAGTAAATGGAAAAGAATACTATCAATATACAAATTCCGAATTGTAGACAATTAATGGCTATGAGGTGGATTCTTAGACCTCCTCAATTCAAGGATTGTGCTTGATCTTAAATTGGTTGAGACCTCCTCTCGTAATTTCTCAAGAAAGTTTATGCTTGTTAACGGATCTTCACTTAGAGTTGGCGTCTTGGTGACAATTGATGTAGAAGACTATGCAGATTGTTGTTTTTTGGATGAATCCTATGAAAACTATGGTCATTTGTGTGTGATGTGATGGATGGGTCATAAAAATATGCAAAAAGAAAGGGTAAAATTTGAAGCTATAGAGGTTGGGGGTAGGTAGCTTGTACTAAGAAACTTTTACTCTTATGTATTTGAAAAATCCAGTTCTCTTTTAGTTGGTATGCCCCTTCTTTTTAGAAGTAAAGGTATCTTTCTCCTTTTTAAAGCAATAGCATTGATGGTGGTATAATAGCGAAATTCCTATTATACCACTCAAAATACTAAAAGGTAGACCACATTAATGGTGGTATAGTTAAAAAAATTTGCCAATGAGCTACAGGGAGTTGTCATCTTTGACAGCTTACTGTAGCTACAAGTTAGAGCATTCACAGCAGTGGTTGTAAAATTTTAGCTATTTAGCTACACAAAAAGCCACTTTATCTATTTTACCTACACATATGCTACAGCAGTGGATCTATTTTAGCTTTCAACACAATAAAATAATATAAACATCACAATAAAATAATATTATCACTACAATAAAATAATATATTCCACCAACCAAAAATTACATACACAGCACCAACCACCTCCATCAGCCACAGCCACCCCCACCACCACCACCATCACCACCACCGGCCACAACCACTGGCAACCACAACACAGCATAGAAAAAAAAAAAAAAAAACCACAACCACAATCACAACTCCATCGCCACCAGTCACCACAACCAAAATCCACAAACCCACTGTCAAAATCATCCACCACCACTACCATAGCCAAAATCAACCACCACCACCACAGCCACCAAACCCATATGAAAATACATTAAAAAAAAAAAAAACAAACTCAATCACAACGGAGGAGTGGGGAGGACTGGGCGTGGATCGGCGAAGTGGGAGGACTGGGCGACGTCGGTCTGATCGGAGGACTGGGCGGAGGCGTGGATCGGCGACTTGGGGCTTGGGTCGGCTTGGGCTGGGTCGGCGATGAGGGATATGTTGGGGCTTGGGGAGATCGGCGATGGGGCTTGGGGAGATCGGCGATGGGGCGAGCTGGGTCGGCGAGCTGGGTCGGCTGAACAGGTCGGCGATGAGGGAGCTGAGGCGTGGGCAGGGACGACGTGGGCTGAGGCGTGGGCTGGGACGGCGTGGGTCGAGACGGCGTGGGCCGAGACTGAGATGAGAGCTTGAGAGATGAGAGAGATGAGAGCTTGAGAGCTTGAGAGTGAGAGAGATGAGAGCTTGAGAGTGAGAGAAGAGAGCTCGGTGAGATAGAAAAGAGAGAGTGACAGAAGAGAGGAAAGAGAAATGAATAAAATAAAGAATAATTGAATAAAATATTATTTTTTATTTTTAGATGTTTGCTACAGTGCACATCTATAGATAGATGTGCACTGTAGCACATCAGCAAAAAATTTTGCTTTTGCCTCCACTGCTGTGTGATGTTTTTGGTAATTTGGTGGAGCTAAAATAGCATTATAGCTTTTTAGCTCCACTGCTGCAAATGCTCTTATAGAACAAGAAACAATATTTTTATTTCTTTCTCAACTCAGACAAGTGTGACCAAAGAACTGCACGGACAAGAAAGTAAAAAAGGTTGGCCACGTTGATAAAGTAATAAAGAGAGAGACAAAGAGAGAATATTTAAATGAAGTGGTAAAAAAATAGAACCATTGATGTTGAGTAATTTGTAAAGTAAGGTGTTAAAATAGATAAAGTAAATTTTTGAGTTGTTAAAAGTTAAAAATTTTAGCTCCACCAATGCTGATGCTCTTAAAGATTGAAAGTAGTGCAATTGGTCATATAACATCAAGCTTTTCTCCAAAACATTAAATAATAATATTAATAATAATAATAGAGAAAAACATAGAGAAAATTAGAGTAAAAATATGAAAAAAAATAGCAAGTCAGAGACCCAAAGTACCAATCGACACTTAGGGCCTCTAGGTTGGCACTTGGGTCCATGACTGAAGTGTTGATGGGTTTAGTAGGGCTTGACTTTTCAGCACATTTGGGTACGGAGAAATGATATCTCACCATGAATTTAATGAGTGAACTGCACCATGAATGTGTGAGAAGTGAGCACTATTTTCTATGTTCCGGAAGTACCTAAAAATTACTACATTTGGACTTTAACTTTGATTGTGTTCTTCTATGGTTCATACTCTAATTAATTAAATAAAATAGAAGGCATTTTCTAATGAGATAAATAAAATTATTTTAAATTTAATTATAAGGATAATATTATCCACATGAAATTATTCCTTTTATACATATCTATCATAATTAGAATTGCCAACAGTAAGATTTAAACTTTCAATTAAATTTTAATTGATCTCTTAGTAAACACACACCTTGTTGATGTGTTTACTAAGAGCTTGTTTGGAATCTACTTTAACTTTTAGTTTTTAGTTTTTATTTACAGCTTTTTAAAACGTCATATTTTCTCACATTTTCAAATTTTTCTAAGGTAAAAGTATACTTTAGCACATTTTCGGTAAAAAGTTAAATAAGTTGTCTACAAACGGACACTAAGTCTCATCTTGAATTTGAAGGAGGATGTTAACAAATATAGCACATGTTTCATATTATACATGTATTTAGTATTGTCTTTGATTGTGGCTTGAATCATGGCATGTCAATTCTCATTGGTTCAACTCTCATCATGGATACTTTAGCTATCATTGTATTTATATAAATATATTGTTCATGCATTTGTATTACCGAAATGACAAAATTTTATTAAGGATATTTCCTCCTTATCCATTTGTTCTTTTTAACTTTAATTAAAAAAAAAAAAAAAACTAAGTTTTTTTTTGTGTTCCTTTTGTTTTTGGGAAAGTGAAATGTAACAAGGTTCAAAAGAGGAAGAAGATTAAGAAAACGGCATCCACAAACCAAACCAAGTGATGATGGGAAATCATGGGATTTAGGTTTACACTTTCTTTGCATCATAAAAACTTAAATGACTGCAATGCCTTCATTCTTGCAAAAAGCAATGATGTAATGAGGTTCAAAAGGTGAAACCACCTATGCTTCAGGTCATGGCCACTTCTTTTCTTGCAAAAAAGAACCAGTAAATAATATAAGAAAATGCCTCCAAATGAGGAAAAGATACTTCGGCATCTCACAACATTTCCCACTTCCAAAGCTGGTCTTTATTTATTTATTTAATAAAATCTTCTAGAGCTGAATATTTGTAGCTCCAAATAATTCTATTGATACAACCAATTGTACACTTAATATTATAATTGGTCGATTTGTGTACTATACCTTTTGAGTAATTGATATTTTTTTGTTTTGTGTGACCCCCTGTTTTATGTTGGCCACTTAAAATGCATAAGTCAACAAATTGTGAAATTGAGCGTGTGTGTAGAGATGTTTCTGCGTTTTGCATTTTTTTTTTGCTGGTCCCATGGTACTATTCATGGACCAACCAACACCTGAAAAACGTGTGAACAATGTTTTGCCTTCTAAAAAATATTTTGTTATAGTATTTTCAGTAATAAATTTTTAATTTTCAGTAAAATAAACTATATCCAAACATATACTCAAAATAAAATCGTCACCCTGCACCCTTGATGCGGTGGTCATTTTACAAGTATAAATGTTTGTGGAGTGTGGAGGGCAAGGGCTGGGGTTCAAGTTTCTAGGAGAGAGTTTCACACACATATACACTTAGATTAAAATAAAGCGAAAATTCTATTTTGTATAAAAAAAAATAAAAAAAAATAAAATCGAAACGTAAAACGTCGTAGCTTCTACATATCTCTCTGTCTCTCTCTTTCTAATGTTTTCTATTTTTTAATTGTGCAAGTTGGCAACTTGCGCTAAATTGGCCTTTCGCCTGCCAATGAGGCAGCTGGCTTTTCTAATGACATCCTTTTGTTTTCGTGGGCTCACTGGTCTTCACGTGGGATACATCATCCAATGCGTGACCATGATTTAAACCAAAGTGATGTGTATTAATAAGATCAATCACATCCATCCAATCAAATGGATAAATGGATTTTACATTGAACAGGTTGACAAAGCCGGTTGAGAGCATCTGAATAGACAAATTTTTATACTATTTTAAGAATGAACAGTGATTTTTATCTTTTAATTATCCACTTTTTCAAATACACTTTTCAACAGATTCTCAATCTCATTTAAATATTCATTATTTATTCTTTTTTTAACAACTACACATCTTCTAACATTTTTTTATTCAATATCTGATTATTATAATAATAAAAAAACATTTAAAGAATGAATAGTAGCCCATCAGACTTGATGAGCTACTGTTCATGAGCCAAAAAAAATTCCGAATATAGAGAGTTCATTAGAGACTATTTTTATGGTGTCATTTTCTATTATAGAGATTTTTATGCATTTAACTATACCATTAGAGATGCTCTAATTTTGACATCAATACACCTTTCCCAGGATAATAACCATTCAGGCAAGTTGCTTGGCCCACTACATTTATCCAATAGTACATATATATATATTTATATTTTTTTTGGGGAGAATCATTATCCTGCAGGGCATGAGATAAAGATGCTAGCCCTACGTGTTTCCTCAAAATTTAGGAGGTGTTTGGTACATGTGTTTAAAAATATGTATTTTGTTGTTTGAAAATGTGTATGAAAATATTTGTGAGTGAAAAAATATATAAAAATACGTGTAATATTATTTAAAAATTGAAAATGTGTGTTTGGGTGGGTGTACCAAACACCCCTTTAACACTTTCCTTGTGGTATTTTATATCAAATTGTACCATGTTATATATAAATGAAATATATGTGTGCAAAAATAACTAGTCATTAATATATGTTTTTCAATTAATTGTTAATAGGTTAGTTATTTTTAATTGACATATCTCACACTTATTGAATTTTGATACTCTGAAATGGTATCATTTAATACCAAATACTTTCTTTTCCTTATAATACCATATATCTATTGCAAGATTAATTCAAGAAGACTTTGTTTTAGAGTTTCAATTATTTAATTACGAAACTTTCTTTTGTATTTTCAAGAGCCTTCAAGTTTTGCTTGTTGATATATTTTGGTGTGCCTAATAGGGGTTCAAATTCCTCATTCCTTGTTCTTTCTTTTGAATTGTTGCTCTTAAGGCTCAATTTGAGTCTAAACATTTTTCCAAGTTTTTTAAATTTGATTTAACCAATTTTAATAAAAATTTCTTTAAATTTTATAAAGATTAATAGAATAAATTTTAAAATTTTGAGAAGCTCAAATCTTACTCCTCACTTCTTGTAGTTTTTGCATGTATGAATATAAATTATCCAAGTTTTTAATTATTATATACACACACTTGGTGCATGTGATGAGGCTCTTTTTTATATATATATTTTTTATTTTGGGTTTAGTTGATAAAAGTTTGATAGTTTAAATCTTAGGCACTTAAAAAAAAAAAAAAAAAGTAAATTACTCTTTTAACTAGTTTGTGTTTTTAAATTTAAAATTATTTAACTAAAAGATAAGGAATATTTTAAAGAGTTTAAGAATTTGTGTGAGGATATTTTAGTACGTAAAATAATGAAACCCAAATCGAAAATCCTGTTATTAGTAGTATAGATAGATATAAATATATATTCAATGATTAAATATGAAAATTAAAATTATAAAAAAAGGTGTAAAATCAATTGTAGTACTTAGCTTATAGTTTTCCATTTTAATTTAGAATAAGGGCATTATTCATTCTTGTGTGGTAGATGCGTGAATGGTGCCGCTTTTACCTCAAACGGATTTATTTTCCAATCTAGCTAGTGACATCGCTTACATGATCCATAAATATTTATTATTACTTCGATGAACTCTGAAGTGATCGTTTGTAACAATGGTGCTGCCACTTTCCTCGATTCTTGTAACTAGCCTATAAAATGTCTACCGATCGACTAAAGATAATTAAAGTGCCTCTAATTCATTTCTTGAGATGATTTTGTCGACGACTTTGTATGCCACCATAAGCATGCTATCGTTGAAAATCACTAATGTGCTTGTAAAGATTCGACAAATAAATTCACTAATCTTAGCGGCATAGAAATTTTTGTTGTCACTAAGTACATCAAAATCAACGAACTTTGACATCTAGAAATAGAATACTGATATTTTGATGTAGAATCGAGCAAAAGTGTATGTTTCCTTTAAGCATTAAAGGTCTGTTTGGTTAGGAGTATAAAAAAGAGGGAGAATAGAAAATGGAGAGAGGATATAAGAAATTTTAGTTTCTTTTATTTATATTTGGTTAGAGTGGCGGAAAAGTGGAGGGATTGATAACTTTTTATTTAGTTGAGAAGAAAAATGAGAGGATATAAAATATAGTTTGTATAAATTTACAATCACGTCGCTATTAGATAAAACAAAATAACATTATTTATATTTTTATTAAAAATATATATATGGATGGACACTTCATTTTATTTTATTTTTTTAAGCACAAGAAATTCAATTTTTCAATTTTTTTTCAAAAAAAGTTGAAAAAACGAAAAAAACAAAACTAATGAAAAAAAAAAAACCCAATAATACCTAAAAAACACAAAACTAGAAAAAAAAAAATTGCAATTAAGAAACACAAAACATAACTATCAGTAAAAATTTAAGAGAATCAAATGACAATAAATAAAAAAAGGAAGCAAAACAACAGAAACGTTTGCTTTCCATTTTCACTCCTATTATCTCCCAATTTTAGGGAAATTGAGTTTTGATGACCTCGGAGAGAAAATATCCGAGCTTCACCATTTTTTTCTTTCCCTCCCCTCTCAACCAAAAACCCCTCCCACTTATTTTCTCTCTTATTTTCCACTCTTCTATTTCCATCCTCCCTAAAATCCATCCAACCAAACCTAGCTTAAAAGTTCCAAAATTGAATTCAAAAATGGGTTTGCCAGCCATATATGATAGGTGAAGAAAAAAGGTTGGTAGAGAAAAAAGTTCTTGAGATTGTGTTGTTTATAATCTGTAGAGAGAGGCCTTTATGTAGGCACATTAAACTAGATCGGATAGGACAATGATGCTATCACACAAATTTAAAGCAAGTTTAGTGTTGGGAATAATCGGGAACTTGAAAAACCCAACCCACTTGATTGGTTTGATTTGACTTGGAGGGTCTTGAGCAGTTTCAATTGGTGGGTAGAGCATTTATAAGGTGGAAGAAATTTGTTTGTTTGGGTTTCGGGTTAGTTGTTAGGTGGATGATAAAATATTTTTGCATTACCACCACACTAGTCCAAATCATGCATTACCCCGGGTGGGTATTGCTAAAATATTTTTGCATCTGTGAACAGTAGGTTGTTACATTTACTACCAGCAGTGTGCCTAAAAATAAAATATATTAAAATATTATGTCTCTCTCCTTTTAAATAAAATAATTTCTCTTCCAATCTTTCACCTCTCTTCTGTCTCTCCTCTAATGCTTTCTCTCTCTACCCAATTCAAATTTGTTTATAATATATTATTATTTGATGGATAGTTTATATTATTTTAATGAGTTATATGTAAATATAATAATTGAAATATTGGGTGAGTTGTAAAATATGATGGTAAAATAGATATTTTTTTAAATCTCCAAATGTGAATGGTCTAACTCGTGAGCATATTTATATGGAAAAAAAAAAAAAAAAGGATCCAAATAAACTTGGACACTGGGCATTCTAAAATTAGCAAATGGAATAATTCCAAGTAATTCGATCATTGCCATTTTAAAGGCGGTGGAAGTAGTTAATTGTTTGGTGGCAAGTGACTACAAAACTAATGTTTACTTATTTATGATGGTTCTAAAGAAATTATCAATTATACTTAAAATAAAGAAAATTTTTTAATGTAATAAATTATTTTTTTATATTTTTTTATAAATAACCAAAACACACATATAAGAGAGAGGAAATAAGATTTTAACACAAAAACACACTACAAACTTTACTCAAAAGTCATGGTAAGTTTTGAGAGTTAAAAACAGTAGTATTTTTAAATGATATGACCGTTTATACACTTTTAAATTTGTACAATTTGATCAACATCTTAAAAAAATCAATATAAAATGAGAAAACTTTCGAATCCTGTCCTTCACTTAAAATGTATATGTATATAAAAAAAATAGTACGTGAGTCTCACTATCATAAATAACATGATCTCTCAAAGCGAAAGCTCACCAACCCAATATGTGGATCTGCTCACAATATTCTTAAACAAAGTCACACGCCAATAAGAATTCATCTCACTGAATTATCAAAAATTAATTGTGGAAGACCCTGCATGAATTGAACTATGATGCTACTGGTCCACCAAAAAAAAAAAAAACCACACTCTAACACATTGATTGATTGGTCATCATTTTGGGAGGATGGAAAAATGGGAGGGGGGAGGGAATATAGGGGGGTTTTAGGTTTGTTTTCTCTTTAAGCCCACCAAAATCTTGCTCTTCAAATTGGAGAGAAAATGGAAAAGTAGTAGAGAGAGTTTTGATGAGAAATTATATATATATATTTATTTATATAAAATTTTGTGTTAAGTGATATCCTTATATGTTATATTAACAACTGAGTTAGAATCTGCCCAACGTGTTATTTGTCCAACAAATTGTATTAGGAGCTCAGATAGTGTGCAGTGAAGGTGATGAAGGGTTCAGGGTCCCTTTCTAGTGGGGACAGAGAAAAGCCCAAACAAACTACTCAAAAAGATCCTAAAAATAGGCTCAACAAAGGATGTTATGTGGTGATAACAGCAAAGTGTTCAGAGTTCCTTTCACAACGAGGACAGGGCAAGCCTAAAGGGCATGAAATTAAATTTATACAAATTATACCTGCTCTCATTTTCTTTCTTAAAAATAAAGAGCTTTTCATTTGTTCAGTTTTTCACCCTTAACCAAACATGCATATCGCGTATTCAAACACATATAAGGAAAAACTGAACACTCTCTCTATCGCAACACTTTTCCACCGGCCTAAGGCATTAATAAAATCAAACAGTATTACCCTTATAACTGATTGTAATAATCTCTGAAGTCTGACATGTGAATTTATTCATAATTCATTACAGCAGTATTACCCTTATAAGAAACAATCATGAGGTGCAAAAGATTGTGATCCGACGGCCCAGATGGGGATGATGGTACAATGGTTACAAATGGGGGCCACCATAGGGAAACAGTGAAGAACTATTAGAATAATAATTACAGATGGGGATAATGGTACAAAGTAAAAGAACTAAAATAATTAAAGACTTAAGAGATACAGATCCTTTTGGCAAATAAAACAGTGTCTTTATTTTTTAACCTCAAGCTGAAAATGGAATGCAGCCTTGAAGAACTTGCTAGAAATGGGGTCTCATGTTTTCTTGAGCTTCCCTAGAAATTCCTCTCCACCTCCCACAAATGTGCTGTAACTGCACTCTCTCTCTCTCTCTCTCTCTCTCTCTATACATACAGAAGTAAAAGATTCTGTACCTAGAAAACAAACTATTCCAGCTGACACAATTGGTGGTGGTCAATCTCTCTCTCTCTCTCTCTCTCACTCACTCAAGGGCAATAACTATAATTCCTCGGGCCAAGTTATTTTTTATTTCTTACTTCAAAGTAGGGTCCAAATTCAATCAACCCCATTAAATTTTTTTTTTCCCTATTGTAAAGTCCAAGTGCAAGTGGGCATTTTATTATAATACAATATTTAACTGGAATAAAGTGAAATATTTTAATAAAAGTCTACTACCAGTGTCATTTCGAGTTAAAGTCATTCTTTTACTCCATGGATATCACAATGGCGAGTAGTATAATATTACATTTAATTGGAATAAAGTTTACCACAATAGTTTCTAAGTTGTATTACTGCTACTCGCCCCTTGTATTGCGATTAGATATTAGAATCTTTTATTTGAAACAAGAAAAAAGGTCTAAAGCATAGATTCGATTAAAGATGTTACAGTAATGGAAATTGATGCCCAAGTGTAACACTTATTTTTTTTTTTTCCTAAAATAATGAGATGATATTATGAGAGGATCATAATCTAAAACCCTAATGCATGTGAAGGGCTTTAAATAAATAAGAAAGTCTCTCCACACCAAAGACTTCTTTTTTATATATATTTTTTTGTGTCGTGATGAATTCAGTCTAGCACTATCTCTCTAATGTTCATTTGACTTGAGTAAAATTATAGTCTTCTTCACATTATTCACATATTTTTGTGTCACGATGGATTCAATCGAGCACTATCTCAAATATTAATTGACTTGAATCAGAAGAAATTAAAAAAAAAAAAAAAAAAAAAAAAAAAACTCAATTCCCATTTTGCCACCTAAATTTTAAAAAGTAAAAATCATATTTACATAATACAAAAAGACATTAATATCCTCGCTCAAGCTCTCTCTCACACTCTTTCTTTGTAGTCTGTACGTACACAAGAAGCTCAGGGAACAAATTCAATGCACACACTCCATGGAAAACTACCTCAAATGATCACGTGGCACCCAGTCAATCTATTCGAAAGCAAAGGATATTTTCGTGATTAACTCAAAAAAAAAAAAAAAACTCACAAACACTGATTTTTTTTTAAAAGCCACAAATTAAAGAACAAACACATTTGTTTTGGTTTAAAATCCGTGAGACTTACCATCACCGTCACGGGCAATCCCTTCGGTGACAGAGGCGAGCTTCTGCAGATTCAACTTGACAACTGTGTCAGCGAACAGACGCGTGTCCTCCTCGGTGTTCCCTTCCGGCGCATCAACCACATAAGATTCCAAAACAACGGTCCAGATCTTCCCGTCGCGCTCGAACCCGTGCACCGACGTGACCGAACGGTAATTCCTCAACCGGTGCTCTCCTCCGGTGATACTGAAACCGGTGACGCGTCGGTCATCGTCTAGCATATCGAGTCTCTCGTTGCTGGTTTCAGCCGGTAATCCGGAGATAACATTGACCTCCCTGGTGCACCCTACGGTCATTGTGAAGTTTTCCTTGACCGTACAGCTCTTGATGAAGTGCTTGTAGGTTTGAGGCTTATCGAATCGCCGGACTACGGACCAAACGGTCTGTACCGGCGCGTCGACTCGTTGAGCGAGTAGGGTTGAGCATTGACCCGGTCCGAGTTTGTATGTGTGGAACTCGGACACGAACGGCCTCAACTCGTCGAACTCGTCCTGAGTCAAACCCGGTGGGAGTGTCAAGTGGTGGTTAGTCGTGCTCTGTGTTTCGTCCGAGTCTTGCTCCGTCGTTGAATTTGAAGCCTCGCCTTTTTCCATTGATTGTGAATTTTGTTAGAATGAAATTTGTGAATACGTTTATTTGTTTTATAAGAGTTGGGATTTTTGGGAAATGGTAGGGGTAAAATGGGAAATTGAGTGAATTTTGAATATAATATTGGTTTTTAGTTGGGATGGAGGACAGGTGTCACATTGATGAGGTGGACAAGTGGGTTACTGGCTTGGTTGTGGGTTGTTTGACAGATCAGCCTGGCTCGGCTTTCGTTAAAGCTAAATCCAGCTAATTTTGATCTTTTTTATTTATTTATTAAGTTTTTTTTTTTTTTTTTTTTTTTACTTGTCTTATTAATTAGTCTTATTATTTAAATGGCGGCGCATACACAATCTAACCCGATCATCACGGAGGAGAGCACTTCTTTCAGGGTCCGTTTGGTTGGGAAGATGGAAAAGTGAGAAGATAGAAAATTGTGGGAGGATAAAAAAGATTTAGTTTTCCCTCATTTGTGTTTGGTTGGAAGGGTGAAAAAGTGGAGGGATGAAAAACTTTTTTTGTTTGGTTGAGATAAAAAATGAGATGATGAAAAATAAAGTTGATATAAATTTTATATTATGTCCTTACTAAATATATAAACAAAAAGTAACACATTTATTATTAAAAAAAAATTGTATGGACATTTTAATTAATTTATTTATTTATAAAATAAGCAAATGCTAAAAGGATATTAAAAAAAAAAAAAACAGATAAAAACAAACAAAAAGAACCAACGTGTACTGAGCAAAATTTTATCCAAAAAAAAAAAAAACCAAAACCAAGACCAAACCAACGTGAACTATTGTGCAAACCAGAAGAAATTTTATCCAGGCAAATAAAAAAAAAAACAATGGAAAGACAAAAGTAGAAAAAGACAAAAAATTGGCTATTGGATGGAGAAGAGCAATTTTGTCCAACAAACTCTTCCTCATTTTCTCTCCATTTTGGAGAGATTGAATTTTGATGGGCCCAGAGAGAAAACAACTAGGCCCCACCACTTTTCTCTCCCCCTCTTCCTCTCAACCAAACATCCTTCCCACTCATTTTCTCTCTTTTTTCCCACTCTTTTTTTTTTCCATCCTCCCTAAATCCACCCAACCAAACATATCCTCAAAGTGGTTCATACTTCACATGCTCCTATCAAGGAAGGAAGATGTGTGATTTTTGATTTTCTAGTTAGGATGAGAAGGAAGATGAAAGAAAGGTAAAACTTCGGTTTAGTGTATTGGATCATTTACGATGGTAACATGTATCAATTTTTAGTTACGTATTTTTATTTTAACAGGTTTAGTATGCTAAAATCATTAGACTTAAGCTAAGTTCATGAAAGAAAATAGGATAGACGAAATTTGTTTTGGATCCATAATTCTTTTTTTCAATTTAAATTGTTAAGAAAATTGAAGAAGAAATGACATTAATGCTCCATTTTTTTTTTAAAGTAAATTATTTTCAAACGTAAATATTTTACATGTAAACATTTTCAATAAAATATTTTTAGGCGTTTTGTATAATATGTTTTCAAGCAAATCACCAAAACCAAGGCTCAACTACTGGAGCCATTAGAGCTGAAGGTCTGGTGACTAGATCGCTAACATCGATAGTTGGAATGGTAGCGATCCAGCCACCAGATTGCTAACAACCGTAGTCAAAACAATGTCATTGGTTATAAGATCACTAGTACCAACTGCCAAATCGACAGCTTCGACCACTAGATCTCTACCACCGATGACCTAGCCACCAAATGGACGGAGTGGAAGCCATCGTGTGTTTTTGTAAAAACATTTACCAAAATTTTAAAGGTAAAATGTTTTACAATATTTTATAAAAGATATTACTGTCTATGGGAAATATATTATAAGTTTGACAACATTTTACATGTAAACAAACACTTAAAAGTAGGAAAATATTTTACTTCAAAATAAACAAGGCGTAATAAAAAAGAAAATCATAAAATCTCCAACTTCTATCTTTCTACTTTTCTAAAATAAAGATATAATAATAATCTACACTTTATCATTTCATTGTTTTATACTTTATACTAATCACACGTATTGGGCTTATATATTATAAAAGTCTTATAAAAATTTATTTTCTCGTTAGCCAAAATTTTTTTTTTTTAAATTTTCTCGCAAAAGATTCAAACATATATTAAGTCTTGTAATAGGTGAAAGTTAAATTCCGAGATTGATGTGAAAATTTATCAACTTCGATTTCTGTTGACTTAATTTTGAGTAGTTTTTCTACATAAATTTGTTATATTGATTTTTGTTTCTTCCCTCATAGTCTATGTGTTGATTTGACGTGTGCATCGTTTTTCATTTTTACATTGTCTAATTCTTTCCAATATTTGGAATAGCTTTTGACCTGATTGATGAAAAAAAAAAAAAACCCCTATGATTATGGTAGCTTTTTAATTTATTTTTCATATTTTTAAATACTGGAACATTCATATAACTTTAGTTAAATTTTAATTAAAACTCGCCAATTTTTTAATTTTTATTTTAGGTAACTCATTATTCACACGCACACTTTCTATTATTTTTCAATTCGATTTAAAACATTATTTTAATTTTTAAATTATTTTCTCTCTACACAAATATGATTTTTTTTAATCTCTATCCAACATTCCCTAATTTAACCAATTTCTTTATTTCTCTTTCACAAACAAATCAACAATCAACAAACTTTCACAAAATTTCAGTCCCAAGAAATCACAAAGTTCAGTTGTACAATCCCAAATTCATGCTAACATCAGATGCAAGAGCAATAATTAGTCAAAGGTGAAGAAGCAAGATCAAGAAAGAAAATGTCGTTGTCTTTAAAGATAATTAGAAGCGAGACGATAATTGTTTGTGGTCATGGTTGTGGTTTCGATTGCAGGGCTGAATGGTTCCTCAAAGTGAGAAGGACCAAATCACGAGCTCGAGATCCCTACCATGAGCAAGGAGAAACTCCATGCACATTTTTTAGTGACAAGGGCATGTGTTTGCAAATGGCTTAAATTAGTAATGAGGTCATTGAGGTGTATTGATGATAGACAAAGATTTTTAGGTTTGGTATGCTCCTTACTAGAGAGAGAGAGAGAGAGATAGATGTTTTCATCAATAAAAAATTGGGAAAAAATTGTTGACTTACAATACTTCACCATATTTGCGCCGTAGTGCAATTTTTACATTATTTGGCTTGCATATCTTGTTTGATGTGGGGTGTTTTGGAGATGAGCTTGTTGTGGCTAATAAGAAGTTCATGTTCCTAGCCTCACGCTAATACTTTTAAGAGCATTCACATCTAGTTTTGTCAAAAATTTTTTTTTATTTAAAAAAAGAAAAAAAAAAAGTTAAACACATTATCATGAATACAAATTCTCCTTACTACATTTTGTGTTCCACTCTATGTTCCATCAATTACAACTTATCATTTGTTTATTTTTATTTTTTATTTTTTTCCATTTTAAACTTTGACTATTTTATAAAGAAAGTTAAACAAATACATGATAAGTTGTGATTAGTCAAACATAAAGTAGAATATTAAAATAATACAGATGATTTATACTCCATTATCACACCAATTGGTTCCTCTCTCCCCCCGACACCCCCCCCCCCCGTGCAAGAAACTGAAATCCTGTAAAAACTTAAAATATTTTTCCCGGCCCACTCCTCCCAATGCCTAATAATATTGGTGACCCAACCAACACCCACACGGATCAGATCAGCGACCACCCACCCCACAGCCGTGACCTCGATGATGCCGATCGGTCACTCAGCGACCTTGACTCCTAGCAACACCAGATGCAAGTGGCTTCCCACGACCAAAGAGAGAGAGAGAGAGTAGAAAAGAGAGAATTATATACAAAAAGCTAAACTCTTCAGCATTGTTGCTAAGCACGATAACTTTTTTCATAATTTTTAACAATAATACAGAGGCGGGTATGGAGTTTTTGTGTGTGTGATATCTAGTTACACTGCAATTTGACTAAAAAAATGATTTGCAGAGTTGGACGCGAGTACTCTTTGACTGGGTTGAAATTACTTGAGTTTAACTTAACTAAAAGTTTTTTTTTAGTGTTTTTAAACAAAGTTAAAAAGGTTTATTATCACACGGTGGCGCAGCCAGATTATTTTCTTGAGAGGGCCAATGTATAAAAGTCAAGAACTCAAGATATAGTTTTTATTTTTCATAGAATTTGCATGGAGGGGGAGGGATTTTTTCACCCCTCTCCCTCCGCCAGTAATCACATTTGTATACGTACGGCAGCTTAATGATCAAGTTTTAATAAAGCCTAAAGTCAAACCGAAGTGAAAACCTATATCCCAACTTGCAAACTTTATACCAGCTTTAGGGCATTTGTATCCTTTCGTGCAAAAATTTATGTCTATTTTAGTAAAAAAACATATATTTTCTATTTATATATTCATTTTTTAAAACACCTCATATCAGATTATCTATTTTACACTACATTTCATTAAAATATCATTTTTTTTGATTTTTTTTAATTGTTTCTCTTTTTTTACACACAACAACTATTATTTATTATCTTTTTTTATCCTCAAGATTCGTAAAAAATAAAAAAAAAATAAATACAAATTGAATAGTGTCAATATAAATTTACACGATTATTGTAGTAAACTTGTAAATTTACACAATTATATACGGATTGATGTGTGTTATTTTTAGGGAAAACTGTATAAATTCTACACATTTTTCTATTATAAACAACTAATGTAAATGCTCTTAGTATACTAGGTTTCTTCGTAGATAAGGTACATGTTGTTACTTGTTAGGTCATGGGTATAGTCATATAGACTAATACCCATAAATTATTATCCCCGGCCCCCACATCCCAATTTCACATCAATTATAGTTTGTTCCTAAAACAAATAAATCTACCAAAGAAATTTCTATTGCGAGCATGCCAGATTGAACTCAAGAAAATTTCAGTGACTTGGTCGGAAAACAAACCAATTAAATAAGTTGTGAAAATGAGGGCTAAAACCCCTTGACGTGGTTGGTATCTATTACCTTGAAATTCTTTCCTTTTTCCTTTTGAATGGATTGCTTTGAAAACTCCATTACCTTGAAAAAAGAAATTTAGGTTGCTCTAAATGAGTGAACATGCGCTTGTATCAACTTATATGACCACTTGATATAGTTGTCACTTGTCAGAGAGGTCATTTAGTCACGCGTGTATCAAATGTAGCAACAATTAATTCATTTTCATGACTAATATATGAAGCTGACCGTCTTCTTAGACTAACTGCATATCCCCTTTTGATTCACCAGAAAAACTACGTTCCCTTTTGTTTTTATCGATCAAATTATATACGAGTTGGTCTGGCTTTTTTACTCCAATTATTGGGACTTGAGATGAGAGGGTCATCAATTTGACCTAATCTAGTATCAGTTGCCGACATGTCTAGCATAGGGTTTGGCTTATTTCCAGTGTTTTTTTAGTTGGAGGTCTTCTTTTATTTTACATATATAATGACAAGAGGTAGTAGGTTTTAATCTCCACTTTCTATTTAGTTAGTAGGTGATGTGACAATTTCTCATTAAAACAAAAAGAGATTTCAATTAAAAAAGTACTGGAAGTAAGCCAAATCTTCTAGCATATACCTAGAACTAAAAACCAACATGGAAAAGCATTGGAGGGTGTAGTTATGACAAAAGCAAACTGAAATAATGTAAGGGAAAAAAAATAGGACAAGAAAAGGACTTTGTAAGTGACCTTTGGGTATGAGCTGATGAATAGCTAAAAGACGGCTTAGTTAAGCTGTTCTTAAGCTGAGTTTGGTAGATGGTGTGTTTTGTTTTAAACTCTAATGCAAGAGTGAAGAGTCAAACCTTGGATTATAGGCTTAACCCGCGTGAACATGAACGTAGCGATGGTGCTTCTACATTTTTTTTTTTTTTTCCTTCCTTTAACCGATTTTTTGCTTTCTTTGACTCCTTGGAATTCAGAAATGCAGAAGCCAATTTTTCTTTTTTCTTTTTTTCTTTTTTCTTCCAAACAATGATCAGAAATTGATATATGAAAATCTTACTGCTGCGTTATCTTATTTTTTTGTCTAAATATTTTTTTTTAAGAAACAAACACACATAAGGAAGAGAGAGTGGATGAGATTATAATATATAAAGGTACCTTAAATTTTGTTATTATTTAGGGCTATCAAATTTTATGATCGAGGTTTTATGGATGCAAAACAAGGATACATCACCATTCACTTGGTGGTTGATTGTTTGAAAAAATTGTTCCAGATAACCAAACTATTTATTGTATAAAACTAAAATTATGCCGGGTTGATTTTTCGGGGTATTTGAATAATGTTAATCATGGTGTTGAAAATGACTACAATCTAATTCCAGGAATCATTGAGTGATATTCATTGGTTGAAACTTGAAACTATTAATTAAAGTAATTATTAGGAAGTTGCGTACGAGCTAGATTGACTGATCCATGATATTGACTATATATGATTTTGTTTTCTGAGTTTCCACCACTCGTATATTGTGTATTGTGTAAGATAGCAAGCAAGATCCGGGAGAAATAAAAGTCTAAACTCCTAGGTGGATTTTAAGCATTGATAAATAGGGCAGCCGTCAGTGCCCAATGCCCAATATAATGATGATTATTATAGTTTCCAACCTACGGCATAATTATTTACGTTTTCTTTTTAATTGTTTTGATAATTAGGAAGTTTATTTTTCTTGTCTTATGTGGTTTTTCTTTTCTTTTTATTTTTTTTGGTTGAAAATTGATGAGATAACAACCACAATAGGGAAAGTCAACACGTAATGCATCCAACAACAATATATACACACACATTTATGACTAATAAAATTATTTTACTAAGATATAATCAAAGATAGGTTTTTTTTTTTTTTTTTTTTTTTTTTCATATAAGATTAGAAGAAATATTGTTTGGGAAAGAAGGTAGAAAAATATGAAGAATAGAAAATGCAATAAGAATGAAAAACCTTTAAATGCATATTTTGGTTTCATGCAATTTTTCATGACAAAACTCTCTCTCTCTTAACACAACAACATCAGCAAATGAGAGCATGAAGGATGTTTTCCTTATGTGATCCCCATCTAGTCCAAATCCTTATCAACTGACTGATTACATCATTTACAATAAACTAATGTGATCCTAATAATACCTAGGATCAACCCCACAAAACGTGGCTGCATAGGTAATCTTGAGATTTCAAGTGTATCTTGCTACCAAGTCTTTGTCAATCCACAAATTGTTCAAAATCATTTTTAATTAAGCTAAAATTGTTTGTTTCTCAAAAAAGAAAAAAAAAGAAAAAGAAGAAGCTAAATTTTTTTTGTTTTTCCTTTAAAAATTAAAACCCTTGATATCATACCTCATATATCAATCTTGATGCATTTCTCATATCAAGGGGCATGCCTCCAAAACCAGGCAAGTATTTATTTATATTGCATTGCACAACATTACCAAGGGATAGTCAAGAAAAGAAATCGACTGCAATCAGGCATCGTGGAATGCATAAGACTTTCTCTATGTGTAATCAAACCCCTGATTTTGAGTTCCTGGTTTGAGACACAATTTGGCATACTAAAGTTAAGAGTAACTAAACTTCAGAAAAATCAAATTTAAATTCAAGGTATCAATCACACCTAAAAGAAATTCTGATAATTGGTGATGACTTCATACACTCTACACCCAGTCAAACACTTAAAGCACAAGTAGTGCAAGCAATACAATTTCAAACACTAAGAGAGACCACCAGCTCATTCCACCCTCGTCACCATTCCCCAAGAGTAGGTTTGGATGGGCTAGATTCGATGATCGGCAAAGAGCATAGCAGGGGGAGAGTTCAAACACAATTAGAATAAATCGAATTAGGAACATCATATGGTCGGCGATATGGATAGGGGATACTCCACCTTCTATCGCCCGGTCTATTCTCATTAATGTTAATTCTTCTCTTTTTAATTTTTTTTTACAGCAATAAAAAAATACATATAGTTTTTCCTCAATTAAAAAAAAAAAAAAAAAAAAAAAAAAAACTTACTACATGTATATTTTTGTCATAGCATAAATACAATTTGGTCGATCACATACTCTCATGCCATATATGATCACTTTAATGCATCGTCATCATGCACTTCAAATATCTCAAATATATCACTTGTCACATTGTCATGTCACGCGTCGTGTCATATCATATCAGCATTTATGGTATATGTATATATATGTATATATATATCTAACTAGTAAAAAAATATGAATCATACAATGTATCATAAGGTGAAAGACGAGAAATTCAACAAAGAGGAAATTGGAGGGATATTTGGTAATGTACACTGAATATTCTCCACATAAAACAATTTTCTTTGAGAGAGCTGGAGCTTGCGTGGTTCACTTTTCTAAAAGGTAGGCGTCCACATCACTCCACGACTAATCCAGCTATACAAACCATTCAGTTTCTGTATTTATCCATAGCTTACATGTTAATCTTTTCTAATCTTTCCCCCTAATTTAAATTCCATAGTTGAAATGGTCAAGTATTTCACAAGAAAACAAAGGAATATTATTACACTTTTTCCATGGACGTGAAGCATCCAACACGCCCTGTTAGCCACCATGCCCATGACATCTTGTTCCCTCTTATTATTTTAATTCCTGCCTTTTGGTATTTGTGGCTCATGTCCACACCTTTTCCTTGACTCCCTAATTTTTATTTTTTTTTTAATAAAAAAACGTAGCAAACAACATATTGTATTGGTGCAACCATTTTATGTTCCATTATGATGTTGAAGTTTTCTTAGTCCTCAATTTGTGGTTTTGATGATTCCCACCAATATTTTAAAAAATTATTCCATTGCAAGTCGTCATTATACTTTATAATTGTTTTATAGGTAGCTTGAGTCGTACGAGAGGCTCCACCATTTTTTTTTTAATTCATTAGTTGGTAAATAGATACAATTTTAACAAACATTATATATATATATATTTATATAATCATGCCAAAACATCAATTAATTTTTAATGTAGGCAAGGTTCCAATTGTAAATCTTTTATTCATCAATAAGAAATTTTATCAATTGAGTTAACTGAAATCAATAGTTAGTGAGGAAGGATTTGAATCTTAAACGTCTGTATTTAAAATATCACAAAAGACCAAATAGGATATTGTTTCACTCCTTTATTATTATATAAACGCGCTTACAATGCATAATGTTACTTAAAAAAAAAAGAGTACAAATTTAGCATATATGCATCGGCCATGGAAGCAATTTATAGAGTAGCATAGAAAGCTAAGAAAGCACCTCATGTGGGGCTCAAGAGAGAAGGGGGTTCCAAAAAAAAAAACAGCCTCCTTATTTATTATTATTATTATTATTTGTTTTGTTTTGAGAAACAACCTAAACCTTTGATAATTAATAATTTAAAATTAATACTATTTGTCCCTTATACCAAATTAGTATTGGGCCCCTTAGGTAGTTTGTTTTTATCCTAATTTTGACGGTCTCTATGATTGCAATTATTAAAGAGAAACTCGATTAATAATCTTAATGTTTTGCAAATGATTAACATCTGCTCTTACTTTTTTTCTTTAGCCAAAACGTTGAGCTAGAATAGCTTTATTAATTTCAATAAAAAAATTTTGTTATTAAACACGTAATAATCTAAAATAGCATTTTCTTACAAAGTTATATGGTTTTGTTAATTGAAAAAAAAAAAAAACAAAAAAAAAAAAAAACAAAACTTATGCCAAAGTTTTACTGAGACGCAATGATAAATGTTTTTTTTTTCCTTTCAAAAATGAATTGTAAAGTTTAAGAAAATAAATTTTTTTAAAATTAAATAATACATATATATATCTATATTTTTTAATTTAAAATTTTCCTTTTTGTAGCTTGTTATCTTATTGTAGATACTTCATTTTATAACCTGCATTTAACCTCACACGGAAGGCAAAAGGATGATTTCACATCCCATTCATAAGACTGCAATTTTGGCCGTTTGATTTCCAATTACTTCATTTAAAATAAATTTGAAATAATAATGGCCAAAATGATAGATCACAAGCCTTAATTGGGCCATTAAATTAAAAGATATCACAAATTTAAGTTTTAATGGTTAAGATGCATGTACATAATTCAAGATCGACCACATGTAATTATGAATAATCAATTTTGATGGGTCCAACTTGGGCTCAATCTAAATTCAATTACTTCTCATTATCCTACTAGTCAAGTCCATAAATCAATGTAGAGTTGTATGTATATAATTTAATATGGTTTTTTTTTTTTTTTTTTTTTGGAGAGAGTTTCAACCTATGGCGTTCGCTCCTGATGGTAGCTCTTTATCATCAGACCAAGACACCAATCAGTTTTTGGTGTAGGCGGGGATTGAACCCCAGATCTCTTATACAACCATCAGAGACTTTACCAGATAAGCTAACTGGAACCCACTAATTTAATATGGTTAGTAATCAATTATTAATTTCTTAAATAATAGTAATAATTAGCCATTTATTGGACCAAATTAACGATAATTGGCTGATCTTGAGGTCCACTTGGATCCTTGCTCCATCTGCCATTGGGCACTAGGTCTTCCAAAATTTCAATCTCTCTCTCTCTCTCTCTCATTAAGGTCCATTTGATTGGAGGAGTGGAAAAGTGGAATGATAAAAAATGGTGGGAGGATAGAAAAGTGAAAGGATAGAAAATATTTTATTTTCTCTCATTTTTGTTTGGTTGGGAGTGAAAAAGTGGAGGGATGGAAAAAATGAGTTTGAATAAATTTATTCATATGCCCGTATTAAAGAATGATGCTCAATTAAAACAAAAAAGTGACAAATAACCACAAAAAAAGAGTAATCACCCAAATTTATTAAAAAAAAAAAAATCACGTCAAGTTAAAAAAAAAACAATTATCATGCCCAAACCCTAGAAATTCAAAAGAAAAAAAAAAAAAAAAAGGGCAACGATACTGTCCAGAAGAGGGAAAAAAAAAAGGCATGCCCAGCATAGAAAATCAAAAGAAAAAAAAAAAAAAAAAAAAAGTGGCAACGTTGCCCAGGGAAAAAAAAAGAAAAGCAACAAGGCAATGTTACTGCCTAGGGAGAAGAAATAAAAAATAAAGACAACTTGAAGAAATGGGGCATTTTTGTCAATCAAGAAAAAATTCATTCCCACTAAGTTTCCTCTCCATTTTGGGGAGAAAACATTTTGGTGGGCTTGAGGAGAAAATACCTAGGTCCCACTATTTATTTTTCTTCCTTTCTACCCAACCAAACACACTCCAAAAAATTTTTCTTTCCTATTTTATCTCCAAAGTTTTCCATCCATCTTGTTTCACATCCAAACAAACACACCCTTACCAATCCCAACTTTAATGCATTCCCCCCTTTTAGAATCTTCCCCATTCATTATGAAAAGGCTAGGCAAAACCATTCCAAAGCACTCTCCTCTTTCTAAAATTTTAAGGGAAGTAGAAAAAGTTTGTCATGCCTTGGTCTTCTTAGGTATTGAGTGAGTTCTTTTCTACCCCTCTCTTAGAATTCTCTCTCTTTTTTTATTTTTATTTTTTACAGTTAGATTGATATGTTGGCTAGTTTTCTTTAAAGAATATGTTTGTTTGTGTGATTGTGATAAAAATTAGGATCAAAGTATGCTAGGTCATTAGTTTATTCTTTGAATATTCTTGGTTGTTGTTTGAATGTTTTTGGTTGTATTTCACATATTCATGCATACACTATAGGTTGTGATCTTAAGTTTATGTTAACTTATGAAATAACATGTTAGATCAAGGGTAACACGAATCACACACAATCACCATGTTATTTGTACAAGTTCAATGATATGCTAAAACTCAAGAATGACACCTATCATAATCACACACATTTAATTTCAAGCAAGATAACATGGAGTGTTTACGTTCAAGCAATAACATGCAATTGGTTGATGAGATGTTTGGTCTTATGGCTAGTGTGACATGATCTTTGGCCAACATAGCCTATAAGACAAGTTTCACCGTGCAAGGTGGACGCCTAACCCCTTTCGACCTTGTAATTTATCTTTTGAACTTAAATTAAAGGTTGTAGATTAGTTCTTTTCAATTTAGTTTTATCTTTGTAGAATGTAACTAAGACACAGTTATGTACTTTTTCTTTTATAGATTGTATTTAAGACCAAATCCATGTACATTTTTTTATTTACTTTAATAAGGATGTATTTTTTTAATTATTCAATATGTATATATCAATTATAGTTTTCTTATTTTTCATAATTAATAAAATAAGTGGTGACTCTATTATAAAACTCTCAATCTAGGAGAAAAGTATAAAAATTCTAACTGCCATTTTGAGGAGCACAAACGTTACTCCCCTCGTTCATGTGGGTTTGACTCACCTAGAATAAGTGGGCCGGGGCATGGTCTCTTCAATTGTCAAGTAATGAGTTGAAAAAAGATAACTTCGAATTGGTTTGAAGTCAAAATTTTTCTTATAGAATACTATACTCCCCCCTCATACACTATAATGGATCATACTAATTAAATTCATGATATGATCAACTATTAATATGAAAGGAGAGAGAATTTATTTATGGTGCTCTTGAAATATTTTAGAATTCCCCTGCCCTAAAAATAAAAACTAAAAAGACAGTTTATTTATTTTGGAAAGGGACTAAAAAGACAATTCTGGCTTCTGGGTTTTGACCCCGGCTACGCATGACAATGGCCAACTATGAATTTGCATTCTTATTTGTTTGCTAGCTGCTGTAAACAGTGGATGTTTAAAATAAGAGTTTTACAATAACTCGTTCCAGCCAGCCATAAGGCAAAAAAAAAAAAAAAAAAGACAGGGACGATTATTGAGGTTTCAGTCACCAAATATTTCATTAGATAAACATAGATAAGTAAAAGAAATAGATACTCCTAGAATTAGCATCCCAACATTTTTAAGCGTGGCCAATTTGGAGATATTCCCTTCTTCTGGCTTTTGCATGTTTTCTCATCCCTAGTGTTAGTGGGCCTACTATTCCCAATATGCTGCTTAGGAAGACTTGCATGCTTCAAATTTTTTGGCACTCTATGAGGTTTTCCCTGCACCAATAACAAGTAATAGTTCAAGTTGCCATTATAATGCCATTCACTAACTTAAATTGTGTAGGTTATAGATCGAACTTGCAAAACTAAGGAGTAGATTAGGCTTCTTTTTCTCTTTCTTTCTTCTTCTTTATTATTTTTTTAATAGTTAATGTGGAATTTGAATTAGTTCTCCTCATAAACAAAAAATCAAATAAGATTATTAAGTTATAATATTTTTGACTTAAATAACGTCGATATGAACTAAAATGCAACAAAAAGTCTATGAAAGTAACGCGTACATACAAACACAAGCATCATATATCGACTCTATCCACTACCATAAATGCATGCACACTAAAACTTGTGATAAGATTTTTTTTTAATCACCTGTAAAGAGGGACAATGTGTACTATTAACTTAAGGCTATGGGTTTCTATTCTCTCAAGAGACTATGAGTTTCTAAATTTGTCTCTTCGCAGTTCATATAAATTGATCATAATCAGCAGTTTGTGTATATGGTACGTGAAGAATAATCAATATTTTTACCTGAATTTCACGCCGATAGAAACTGACGTTGGATATGAGTCTGTCTCCATGAATGTGATTGTTGAAAGTTGGGAGTGAGTTGGATGGTTCCCCCTTGCACCCTTGGCTAGAAGTGTAGCCAGGTGTTAGTGTTGATGCGAGTGATGAAGAGCTTGATGTATTGCTAGATTGCTTCTCTAAGCATAGCTGAAGTGGAACAAATTAATTATCAATATAACCACCACTCTAATTGCTTAATGAAAACTGAATGCAGCCCAAAAAAAATATATCTATGCTATTACAAATCATTGTTATATGGGATTTAAGTGATAACTTAGAATGCCTAGAGGTAATGACATCTTTTCTGGTGTTTTGTATCCGCATTCAAACCTCGAATTTTTACCTAAATACAGTCTATATAAATATGGATGTATACCATAGTCTACAAATTAACATGAGTTGACTATTAATGTTTGGCATATCCTAAAATTTCTTTTCGTCGTAACAATTTGTCTTTTTTGGTGAGTGCGAAAATTAATATTGATATACTATAAGGCTTGTAAGGTTAATTATGAGCACATTTTTAGGATAAACTAATGGTCTGTTTGAATTGAGGGAGAGGGAGAGGGAGAGGGAGAGGCAGTAGAGTAGAGTAGAGTAGATTTAGCACAAAATTAGCTTATTTTTAGTCAACTCTACTCTACTCTCCTCCACTTCCCCTCCTTCCCCTCTCCATCCAAACAAGCCATAAGGTTGTACTTTTCCATGTGTATAGTCTATTAACTCGTCACAAGACAAGCAAAGTTATGCCGTAGATTTATTCATAACTAAAATGTTATGCCGTATAAAATCATTCTTCAAAACCAAATCTCAACGCAAAATGTGTAAGTATACATTGTGAATATCTACTCTTGAGTGAAATAGATGAAAGAAAATTTACCTGAAAAAGCCTATGTTCAAGAGCTGCCACCCTATCCAACAGTGACCCTTTAGAGTCAGCCTCCTTCACTGCCAAATCCACTGGTACGCATTGTCTCTCCAGTCCTTGGGCCAAACTATTTCTATCCCATGTTTGTAAGTTCTGTTTTCTTTCTAAATATTTCATCTGTCACATATATACCCCAAAAGTTATATGTTATAGAATGACAAAGAAAAAAGGACAAGAATTGTCATATAAAGAGGTATATTATATGATATTATTCTATAAAATTAAGGGGAAAAAAGAGAGGAGAGAAACTCACAAGGAAATCCAAACGATCCAACCTAGAAGCAAGAGGCATGGAGAAGTAAGATTGTCTTCCACCTTCCATTTGCTGAGAAAGTCAGATATTTAGAGCTTTTCACTCTTAAACAGTTTCATGTGGACTGCTATAATTCTGTGAATTGTGTACACCTCACAAGTCATTAGTGGTTTGTTACATTGCGTGGCAAACATCCCAACATTGTAGTCCTAACAAAATAAAGAGTAATATTAGGCGCACAACGTCAACGTTTATCCCAAATCTAATAAAAATAAAAACCCAACTGTATCAGTCAAAGCTATGCATGCATCTATTTTTTATACGACTATGCATGTAATCCTCAACATAAAGTTCTTGTATTCTTTAAGAGTTTGATTTTTGTTATATTGTCTGTTGGTCTTATATCCTAGGGTTCCGTTTCTTTTCTATAATCAAAATGCCCAAATAAATTGAAAATCAATTTGTTTGGAAATATATATTTTGTCCTTGTCTTCCAACTTCCATTGTAAGGGCACTTCCCCAAGTTCGAAGGATTTAGCGAACAACTCTCCACAATCATTCCTTGCCAGAAGATAGCTTGATTTTGTAATTAGGACAAAATTTGTCTCAAAAAAGTAACTTTTAATATGAAAAATTAACAATATCCAACAGTAATACACAAACAACATAATGACGAGTAATATCTCTAGAGCCCCGTTTTTCTTTTTACTATTTTGTGAACATCTAGGATCTATCCCTTAACCAATGCGAATAGATCTCTTGACATTTAAGTATTTAACCATCCAAGATAAAACTAGAAGTCTGTAAGGTCTTGTTGTCTTCCATTGTAAAGAGCAATTTCCCAAGCAGGGGTGTACACTGTACACATGTGGAGCGGTTTTTGGCCTATTTGTTCATCAAATTACAAGGTGTGATTTTGCTCAATTTTTCACCACAACACACTTTGAAGGGTCTTAGTGGCTGAATTAGTTCGGTGCGGTCTAAATAGGGGTGTTTGGTTGATTAGTTGGGTGCTACGTAGGGTTCTCTCTCTCTCTCTCTCTCATGGCCAGTTTAGAATATATGTACTCATGTTTTGAATACCAATTTGAACCAGTTCAGTTTTGTCTATTGGAATGAAATATTTCGATACCGGTCTATTTCAACGTATTGTTTCAAGGTTATTACTAAACTTATATACCTAATTTAACATTACATGATATTATACCATATGAAATTATTAATTCAAAATCAAATAATGTATATTCTTAATATCATCATTACATAATATAAGTATATAAATGTCATATATGAGTTATATATATATATATATATATATATGAAAAAAGAACCATGTGACATGTGATTAAAGTAAAGAAGAAAATTACGTTGTCAAAGGAAAACAATAATAAAATGTCATATGTAAGTGAAGTAATATATAAAAAAAAAATGGGTTTAGAAAAAAATTAATGATTTGTTTGAGTTATTTTTGTTGTTATCTAATTTTTATTGTTATTATTTGAGCTTTTTTTTTTTTTTTTTTTTTTTTTTTTTTTTTTTTTTGTTTAAGGGGTTGAGGATTATTTTCAGGGGCCATGATTATTTTTTGAGTAATTTTACATTCACAACATTTTCTTCACAGATCTTATGTGATAATCTGTTATTAGTGGGTAAAAAATTAATGTCACTATTGGGCCCAAATTTTTTTTTTGAGAGATAATTACAACATGCTGCTAACCCCGCAGGTCGAACCTTTTTTCTCCTAGACCCCCAAGCACTTTGTGCATGAGGAGGTGTCAATTTAGCTACAAGGCCTTTGACACTATTGGGCCCAAATTAGAATCATCAATAGCTTACCACCTAAACTTTGTTATGAAATTATTGTAAACATTTTGTAGACGTAGCATTAATCTTATATTTTTTTGAACATAAATTTTTGCAATTCTCCTGCTCAATACTTTTTTGGGTGGTCAAAATAGGTTAGTTTAATATATAATTTGATAGATAAGGAAAAGAAAAAAGGCTTCATAAACTAAATTTGATAGATAAGGAAAATAAAAAGGTCTACTAAATTTGATAGATAAGGAAAAGAAAAAGGCAGACCGAAATATATCTTTGGGTTCCATCACTATTCATGCATCATGTGAGACATTTTCTAGTTATCCTATAATTGATTGTAGACATATCGAAGAGATTAATCCAGCAAGAATGTAAATCGATCCTATTGTATAGATTCTATAGAACATTGTTGCCTTTTTTGAAAAGAGAAATAAATAAATTAATTAAAACAACAGCTAAAGGGACATAATATATAGGTAAAATATGTCTACTTTATATTATGGGAGATAAAAATTTTCATTACTTTTTAAATAATTATTTGGATAACATATTGTGATTGGTGCAAAATAAAACTAATGTTAATGATTTCCAAAAAAAAAAAAAAAAGTGTTGTTAGTGTTGTTGGGGTCACTGGTGTGTGTGGGAAAATGTAAAACCAATATTGCACTAATCTTAATTTACCACTTTAGTAAATTGTGAATAAATTTTTTTTTTTCCTAATGTGTTTTTCTAATGAATCACTTTTTAGGAAACATGATTCATTAACACTATGATAAGTGGAAAAAATTATGATCTAAATCAAATTGCAGTGAATTTTTCTTCTTAATTTTTAAAGATAGCCTATTAGCTATCAGGTCAATACTTAATATGGAACAACTCACGGTTGTTGGTGTTTCTTTCTTGTCATTGGTGGTTAAGAATGGATAATATCAAGAAAATAAAAAACTGGCCCAAGGAGAGTTTCACTCACTTAGCCAATGCGGCAAATTTTCACACACGTCGGACCCGTATGTCATTGAGACATTGGTCTCATGAGACCGGCGCAGAGATACTATCTCCCCTAGAAGGGAATGGTCATTTCCTAACAGCTAGTCGGACGAATCATGTTTTTTTGCCCAAATGAAATATGTAAATACTCAATGTAGGCTACAATGAAGTTGATGTAGACTTCTATTTTATGAGTACTTTCATTAGCAACAGATCATGCTATGACTTGGAATTCTGGAGTCAGGAGATATCAAGGTGAAAATTTGGGACACGCCTTAGCTGAGTAGCTCTAGGGGGACCAAGCGGGATGTGTGTTATTTGTCTAGTTTTTCCTCTCTCTTCAAACATAAAGACATTTATTTTTTAATGAATAAATAAATAAATAAATGTTTTCCATTTTAAACATTCTTTATTTGAAACAAAGGAGAAGTGATCAATTGTTTCCATCTTATTTTAATGGCATTACTATATTTCAATTAGCTAGAAGAAAAATGTAAGATTTTATGTCATCTTTTAAGCTCTATTTAGTATCAGTGATCATACATCTTAATATTTTTATGCCAATATTTGGAGTTTAAAAAACCTGGTGTGAAACTTGTGAAAAAAAGAAAAAAAAAAGTGGTCTATGGTATTACTTAAATACCACCATGTTCAGTCAAGCTTAGCTAAGCCACTCAACTAAGTCCAAAGACATGTTGAAGCTCGAGCAACATGTCATCGTTCAACCCACACACAGGCCTCAGGATTGGGCCTATGTGTGGTATACTTAAATATCACCAAGTTCACCCAAACTAAGCTACTCAATTTAGTCCAATTAATACATATTGAAGCACAAATAATCCTTCAACCCCCCCACAGGCCTCGATGTTAGGCCACACTGCTTATCCCACAATGTTTTAGTACTTCGTTTTTATAATAATAGTAATAAAATTAATTAATTAAGTAATTAAGTTTGAGAGAGAGAGAGAGAGAGAGAGAGAGAGAGAGAGAGAGAGAACAGAGGACCTTACCCATCTCCTCTTGCCATCAGTGGTGACTCTACGTTTAAGTGAGGGTGGTCCTGACTTGCAAAAAAAGAAAAGAAAAGTATTTATACAATTGAAAATAAATTTATTTACAATTAAACTATTGTGATCACTCTAATAAAAATGTTGAACACCTTAACTTGAGAATTATAAAAATTAAGGTTTAACAAAAATCTTGTTTTCCCCCTAAAAAAAAGGTTTAACAAAAATAAGAGTAATGTTACATCCACAATATTTTCATAATAATTTTATAACAAATTTTATGTAGTAAGGTATTACCGATTCTAATTTGGACATTGATATCACTTTTTTACCCACCAATGACAGTTATTCGTATAAGATTTATTGTAAAAATGTTGTAAATATAGCATTACTTCAAAAAAATTATAGCCCCCAAACATAATCCTTAACCCCTAAAAAAAACTTAAATAACATCAATAAAAATTAGCCCAAATTACAACAAAAATAACCCAAACAAAAATATGACTAGACAAACAACAACAAGTGAACAAAAGATTCAATAAAAAGTTATTAAAAAAAAGAAGATAATAATCTCTAATCATTCACATTTGTAACTCATTCGGCCATTAAATAAAAATTAATCTATAATTTCATTTTCCTTAAAAAAAGTAAAAGAGAAATACGGTGGTCTTGAGTTCCCCTTAATGGTAATAGGCTAACGACAATTATGCTTTCTTTGGCTTTAAAATTGCAACAATTTTGCTCTCCTTAGCGACTCAACTTATAGTTGTATCAAATATTCTCTATCTCTCTCTCTTCATTTTTTTTTTCTCTATTATCATTTTAGATTCTTTCTCACTTTATTACTTTCATCTGAGCATTCTTTGTTCCCATTGTATTTGTTATCGGTCTCTTTTTTCTTTTTTTTCTCTTTGTTAGTAAAAAGAAATTGTGATACTTAATGTATTTATGTGTTTTATTTTTTGTGGCGTTGATATATTTTAGTTATCTATTTATTAATAGATTATTAGATTTTGTATAATTTAATTTTCTTAGTGATCACCCAAAAAAAATTGCTAAAATCACCATGGCTTGTCGTTGAAACAAAATCAAGGTAATTGGAGAATGGGTAGCGCTCCCTTTTATTTATTTTTTGGTTGAATAATACTTGTCGTTAAAAAAGAAAATAGTTACAAAGAAAGGAAGCTTTTTTTTTTTTAGAAACACAACGAAAGGAAACTAGATGGAGGAGATGAGAATGTTTCCTTTAATATTACACAAAAGAGTCCATCTATAATTTATAATATATAGATATATATATATATATATTTATATATATTGTAGAGTCTCAATTTGCAGCCCAAGCCCAAGGTGTATGGGAACTTGGCCCAATGAGCCCAACATAATGAACTTGTAGAGAGCGGGCTAAAGAACTAGGTCTTAATGAGTTGGACAACGGCTAGTATGGATTAAAGAGTTGATCAAGTAAGAGTAAAGGAAGTGTAACTGCATGAATTCACCGTCCGAGGAGATTTTTATCGTATAAATCAATCATAGTTAGATACAAGTGTGGTTTTCGGATGCTACAGTGTTTTATCTTCCTACTACACTTGTCGATCATCCAAGCTAATACTTGAGTACTTTTCCCATCAGACATCCCCTCTAACTTTCTGTGAGTTGCAGTAGCCTAGGCAACACTGTTCAGGGGTCTTCTCCACATAAATGCGGCCAGAAGGGTAGCTGTAGTGCATTTAATGCGGTGATGTCAGCTTTCCCTTGGATATTTTTGAGTTCCCATCGTCCTTGTACGCCCATGATACGTGTCCTTATCATCGGATTTTCCTGGAAGGTTTCCTTGATTACCGGGACACATACTTGAGTTGTACTTATTATGTCCGAGGAGTCATTCCTCCTCAAACTGACTTCCCACTGGTACCTTACTCGTCAAGTCCTAAGCCTTAACCATTTATTACCATTTGCTCCTTCTCGAACTGACCATGCTCTCGGACAGGGCCCCAAGGTTCAATGTAGGATTTGGGCCCTTGACCCTACATATAAATATAAATATATATATATATATAAATATATATCACTCTTATTCTCCTCTTTCTCTCAACCACCTGAAATTTTTTTCCCGTGCTCTCCACTGTAGCACCCCTTCCTTCTTCTTTCACTCAGACCTGAACTTTTTCTTTTCCTGTGCTTCTACTGTAGCACCCCTTCCATCTGCTTTCACTCAAACTTGTCCCATCTTTCCTAAGACTTTTCCCTTTATCCCTTTCCTGTAAAACCCCAAAAGCTGTGGTATAGCCAGACCTTTCTTTAATGGAGGTCTCGAACCTCATAGCTCGCACAGAGAACTGTACATGCATAGACGCATGTCTTGAGCTCCCTCCAAACCAACTTGACCCAAACAACCCTTCATGGGTTTTATTAGGAAAGCTTATAACCTATAAATCTATAGGTATATCCATAGTTTCAGATGTGGTGAACAGAGCTTGGAAACTAGCGTTCCAGATTCGGGTGAGTCGATTAAAGGATAATACATTCATGTTTCACTTCCAACATGAAGCAGACATGTATAACGCCTATCGCAGAAGACCATGGTCTATCCGTGGTGGGCATCTAGTGCTAAAGTAATGGAATCCTTCCCTCACGTGGCAGGAGGTTCCATTCACAACATCGGCACTCTGGGTACAAGTGCACGGCCTCCCAGAGTTATGGAGATTGCCAAAAAACCTCCTGCTAATCGGTGGTAAAGTCGGTAGCGTTGTTGAAGTAGACTTAGCCGGAGATGGAGGTGGAACGTGGAAGAGATTCATACCTATCCAGATCGAAGTCGAGCTCCATCGACCACTCTTACCGGGGATCTTTTTGCCTAGAAACGATTTCCCTCATCTCTGGATTAACTTAAGGTATGAAAAGCTGGCGGATGTGTGTTATCGATGTGGGATTATTGGCCACGAAAATCATGCATGTCAAGGAAAAGCATTTCTGATTCGAAATCCGTTTGGCCATGAGTTCATTGCCTCAGGACCATGGCTGAGAGCAGAAAATAGCACCACTCCGGCAGAGTTATACCATAATCCGGGCAGTGACGCTCAACCAGCAGCGACAACAGTGAACAACCCTAACACAGTAAAATCTCAAACGGATTCCCCAGCTCATCAAGCCAGGTTATCAAACAAGGACGACATACACGCTCCTTGTCCTCGCACTGTACCTCAGGAGAGTAGCATTGATGGGACAATACAGTACCAGACAGCGCAACAGAAGGAAGGTACAACTATGGGGCCCAACAAACAACAACTGGCAGTCACACCCACACACGTCGGCAACCCTTCCCTTATCCCTTCTGAAACTATATTGGACCCAACGAAAAACAACCCAAACCCAATATCCACCAATACAGATGAGTTTGACCCAAGCCCAATATCCATCAATATAGATGAGTTAAGCCCTCTTTTCCCCCCAGGTTTCGGCCCACATGTTACTAGCTCTAACCAAACCAGACTGACTAGCACAAACACAAACCATATCCAAGATAATGCCCCTTATCCCCAATTGAAGACATCCCAACCTCAATCACTGCAAAATACACCAGAAAAGCCATCTCAACCTCAACCACCTTAAACTGCTCCACCACAACCTTCCCGGGAAAAAAGCTTCAATCTGAACCCCACACTCAAAAGAAAGGTGCCAAGGCAGGAGGTAGATGAGCATTCCAAAAGAATTAGATTGGAAGTTCACGCCGCTGAGGAAAGTGTTGTCGCCCCTGAGGTGTGCCCAACGTTTTTTGGGGAAACTCAGAATGGTAAGTTTAACTCATCAGGCATTTGCAAGTCAGAACACCAAGGTGAGCCAATTATGTCTGTCTTTACCCTGTCTAATTCACCCATCAAGACATGCACTATTTCTAAATGTTGCTCTGTTCCTACAGTTATGGCCGAGGAGGCGGGCCTTATCAAGCCCCCAACCTCCCCATGAAAATCTTAGGCTGGAACTGTTGCAGCATCTGTAACGCCGCGACAGTTAGAGCCCTTAAGGCTCATGTTAAGGGGAATAGCCCTGATATTATTTTTCTTAGTGAAACCAAAGCTTCTGTAGAAAGGATGAAAGTAGTTTTGAAAGCAATAAAGTTTGCCGATATGTGTGTTGTTGAGGCCAAAGGTATTGCAGGTGGTATTTGTGTGATGTGGAAATCGGGTCTCTCTATTCACCAAATGGAATATAATAAAAATCTCATTGCTCTCAAAGTGGCTGATGCTCACTGTGATTGGCTCTTGGTTTGTTTCTATGGCCCTCCCTATCCAGCAAAGAAACAAAAAGCTTGGGAAAACCTTATGGCTCTCCTAAATGCATGTCAAAGCTCATGGGTTTGCATTGGTGATTTCAATTTCACCATAAATGACAAGGAAATTTTCGGGGGGAATAAAAGAGGCGAATCATCAGCCACTAACTTTCTGAAGGAACTTATCTTCGAGTTCGGTGCCATTGATCTTGATTTTTCTGGTAACACTTTTACGTGGGCTAAAGGTAAATGGGGTAGCTCCGCCATTAAAAGAAGGCTTGACCGAGCCATTGGTAGTATTTCATGGCATTTAGCTTTCCCAAAAGCTGCTGTAACCTATCTGGGAGCTCTCAATCAGATCACACCCCAATTTTGCTTGATACCAACCCGGAAGATTGTTTTGCCCACAGACCGTTTCAGTTTGAAGCTGCCTGGATCAGAGATAATGGGTGTAACTCCATTGTGGAAGAAGCATGGAACGATGAAACTAGAGGACCAGCTTTCTCTAAACTTTACAAAAAGCAAGCCAAAACAAGGGAAGCACTCCGCAAGTGGAATAAAGAAGTATTCGGGCATTGCCAAGTCAGAATCAACCTACTGATGGACAAGATTTCTGATGTCCAAAAGAGGCTTCCAGCTGAGGAAAATGGGAGAATTGAGGAAGAGTTACAAGTTGAACTGTCAGAATGGCTTCTCAGAAGCGAAATCCTTTGGAAGCAAAAATCCCGTGAGCTTTGGCTAAAGGAAGGTGATAGGAACACGAAATTTTTCCATCTCTTTACCATCATAAGAAGAAGGCAAAATAATATAGATGCTATCAAAACAGAGGAGGGCAGTTGGGTTACCAATTCAAACCAAATTAGGCATCTATTTTACTCTTCCTTCAAAAGTATGTTTACTGAGGAATGTGTGAACTTCCCGGAACATCTTGATAACCTCCTCATAAGTTGCATCATTGAGGAGGAGAATTCCATGCTTAAGAAGGTTCCAACCCGAGAAGAGATCAAGGAAACACTGTACCAAATGCAGAACCTTAAAGCTCTCGGCCCTGATGGCTTCCCTGCATTGTTTTACAAAGAATTCTGGCCTATTGTAGGGGATGCAGTAATAGATGCAGTCATATCATTCTTTACTGATGGATATTTGCCTAAAGAAGCCAATAGCTCACTCATCGTTCTCATTCCGAAAACGACCAACCCAGCATCTGTAAACAGCTTCCGGCCCATAAGCTTATGCAATGTTGTGTACAAGATCATATCCAAGCTGCTGGTTGCAAAACTTAGACCTCTTCTGCACAAGATAATCTCTCCTTGCCAGTCGGCTTTCATACCAGGCAGATGGATTGCAGAAAATCAAGTAGTCGTCCACGAGCTCCTCCACAGCTTTAAGACAAGGAAAGTCAAATCTGGTTTTATGGCCGTTAAGCTTGACCTTCAAAAAGCTTATGATAGATTCAGTTGGAAGTTCATCCATGCGGTTCTTACCAAACTCAGGTTCAATTCCGTCTTCATCTATTGGATCCTAAACTGTGTTTCTTCAGTATCCTTTGAAGTGTTAGTTAATGGGGGCAAGTCGGACCAGTTCAAACCAAGCAGAGGGCTAAGGCAAGGCGACCCTTTGTCGCCGTATTTATTCATTTTGGGTCAGGAAGTTCTATCAAGGATGCTGGATAAGGAGCTTAGAGATGGCAATATTAGTGGTGCAAAACCAAGCATAAGGGGACCTGCCATAACCCACGTTATGTACGCGGATGACATAGTCCTTTTTTCAAAAGCAACCAGAAATGATGCAAAATGGCTTGCTGATTGCCTGGAAAAGTATTGCACATGGTCAGGGCAAAGCATTAATAGAGGCAAATTTGGGATTTTCTTCTCAAAGCATACTGGGCCTAATAGCAGAAGAGCAATAAGGCAGCAACTTAACATGAAGAGACTCAAAAAAGATGCGGTGTACCTTGGAGCACCATTATTTTTGTCTAGATCACCCTCTAAGGACTTTAAATTTCTGCAAGACAAGCTGGAGGCAAAATTAGCAGGTTGGAGGAGCAATTGTTTATCCTAGGCGGGCAGATGCACACTCATAAACTCCGTAACTCAAGCCTTACCTGTTTACACTCTTTCTTCCTTTGATGTACCTGCTCGGAATTGTGACAAACTGGACTCGCTCTCTAGAAGGTTCTGGTGGAAACCCAAAGAGAAGGAAGGAAGATACATTGCTTGGAAAGGGTGGAATGAACTATGTCAACCAAGATGTGTAGGTGGTCTTGGTTTCAAAAAAACAAGAGAGGTTAATGAAGCACTTCTAGCCAAGTTTGCTTGGATGGTGGCGTCTGGCAAACAAAGCCTTTGTATGGAAGTGTTGCGGTCAAAGTATAAAGTTAAGGAGGATTGGCTTAAGGCAGAGCCAAGTAAATCTGCTTCTCCTACATGGCGTGCGATAGAAAGAGCAAAGAAGTTGATTGAAAAAGGAGCTTGCTTCCTGGTGGGAGATGGGAAGTCCATTAACGTATGTGTTGATCCGTGGGTGCCTTGGATTGAGGAATTTAAGCCAAAACCAAGGATAGCCGACTACCTCCAGCTCCCAATCAAGGCACACCATTTCATTGACCTTACTTCTAAAACATGGGATGAAGACATGGTAAAAGAAGTCTTTTCAGCTGATGATGTGCAGGCAATCCTCTCAATCCCAATCCCACACCACCCCAAGCAAGATAGGCTCATCTGGCTGCCTGACCCTAAGGGAACCTTTACTGTAAAATCTGTTCACCGTGTGGCTTTTACCCAAGTCAGTGATGGAAGACTAGTTAATTCACTTTGGAAGGATTTGTGGAAAGTGAGGCTTCCGGAACAATTGAAAATGTTTTTATGGAGAATCGGAGCCAATGTCATTCCCACAAGAGTGAACCTCCAACGAAAAATGCAACATATTGACCCGGCCTGTACTTTTTGCAACAATGAAGTTGAGAGCAACACCCACCTTTTTCTAGATTGTCAGTTTGCTAGAGCCCTTTGGGCAGTTGCAGGTTGGGGCATCAGGTTTGATACAGCAACATTTACCTCAGGTGAAGACTTATTAAAGCTGATCATTAATCCACCTGACGCACCAATTCCAGCAAATGAGCAATGGACTGTAACTCTAAACATGGCTCTCATCTTGGATGAAATCTGGAACTCCAGAAACTGAAAGCTTTTCAAACAAGAGCAAGCCAACCTGATCAAGGCCAAGCATCGTGTGCAAATAAGGTTTCAAGAAATCTCTAAAGTTTTCGCCCCAACCAACCCTCCCATCCAGAGATCATACTCTAACTACTGGTCACCCCCGCCACCAGATTACATCAAAATTAATGTGGATGCGGCTCTAAACTCATCAAAGTTTGCTCTAGCTGTGGTTGCCCGAAATCACCTTGGAAAGGTGCTCTTCGTTTGGGGAAAAGTGAACCAACTCTGCTCTCATTTACAAGCAGAAGCTATGGCACTTCTTTGGGCTGTCCATCTCGCCATCCAAAACCGCTGGTACTTTGTCATGTTCGAGGGAGACTCAAAAATCTGCTTCGATGCATTGAACCACTCTGATCAGACTCCCAATTGGTCTATTGACACTGTCATTTGTAATATCCGTAGTTTTTCTTCCTGTTTTACTTCTTGTAGTTTTGGTTGGGTGCGTAGGAGTAGCAATTCTGTAGCCAATGTAGCTGCAAAATTTGCTCTCAACTGTTTGCAACCTTTTTGTTTTTCTGAAGGTATGCTCCCCCCTGCCATTGAGGCAGCTTGTAAGGGAGATATCCCTTATTGTTTTCCTTAGTAAGTTCTTGAATGAATATGCAGTTTATCCAAAAAAAAAAATATATCACTCTTTTTATTTTAGTTTTTTTAGATATACACATGAGTTTACTTTTTTTTTTTTTTTTTGGATTTTTGATGGTTTATTTATATTAAACTCCTCGTCTTTTGCACAACATTAACTCATTTAGAATAAAACTTTTAAAAAAATAGATAGAACATGTGGCAAAAAATTAGACAACAATTGAAATCCAATTTAGAATTATATATAGACTAGTATACAATTACAAACAATCACAATTACAAACATATATAGGTTTAAATTATATCTAGTGGAGTTAAATATTTTTTAAGCCATAAATATATTCATAAGTTTTACTTTTATTTATATACTTGCATGTAATCCATGCAAACGCATGGATACATTTAAAATTAAACACAACTTTTATTATAAAAATATAAATAATTAGTCAAATTATTTTAAGAAAACATGTAACACATGCATACGCATAGATACATTTAAAATTAAACATAATTTTTATCATAAAAATATAAATAATTAGTCAAATTATTTATAAAAAAAAAGTAAACGTAATTAGTCATATATTAAAATTCTTACATAAATTTAATACTACTTATAATCATTTTTTTTCTTCTAATTTTTAATAAGATAGAACGTGATGATTTTTATTGAGTATATATGATTGATTTTTTTTTTTTTTAATTTTATAGTTCATTAATATTAAATTCTTAGTATCTTGCACTCATTAATTCACTTGACATAAAAATTAAAAAACTTAAGTGGACACATGACACAAACTTAAATGGATAATTATAGTGTGGTCCCCACATAAATTTAGACATATGGCACAAAATTGGATTCTAATTTCAAATTTTAATTAAACTTTCTCTAACCTTTACCTCTATATATATATATATATATATATATATATATATATATCTATATATAGATTTTAGATACACACATGACTTTACTCTTTCTTTTTCTTTTTTTGTTTATTGGATTTTTTATGGCTTATTTATATTAGACTTTTTGTTTTTTGTACAACATTAACTCACCTATAACAAAAATTTAAGAAAAAAAAATTTATAAAACACGGGGTGCAAAACTAAACAACAATTGGAATCTAATTTAGAATAAATTGGATTTTGTGCCATGTTAGAATCAATTAGACAACAACTAGCTTGTAACCTCATGCATATGCATGGATATATTTAAAAATATACAATAAAATACATAATATAATTTCTATATATATAATTTAAATACTATTGATAGTCATTTTTATATTTTGTTAACTTTTTTAAAAATTTTGTATGGATAATATTAGGTATAAAATGTAAATTGTACATTTTATTTTAATTATTGTGAAGCACTTTTTTTCTTTTTTTTTTTTTTTTTTTTTTTTACGATTCATTTATCTAGATTCTTTAGTTTTTGTACTTAATCTCACTTTAATGAATATTTATGATATTGTTCCACATTTGATTCTAGAATTAAGAAATACAAATCTTTAAGAATAAATCATTTAGGACACATGACGAAAAATTAGAACTCCAATTTGAAATTCTAATTTGAGTTTCTCTCAGTTTCACCTATTATTATATACTAGTATGTAACCCATACTACCACACGAGAATGGTTAATTGTAGTGATGCTATTGGTATTTTTTTTTTTTTTTTTGGGTTATCATATGGAGGATAGAATTAGATAAAACAATGAAAAAAAATATTGCATTTTATTATTTAAGTGATGCTATTGATATATATATATATATATTTATATATATATATATATATTTTTTGGTTTATCACTCGGAGGATTGCATTAGATAAAAAAATGAATTAAAAAACAAAATATTGCATTTTATTATTTGAGTCATGCTACAATGAAAGAAAAAAAGAGAACTAAAAAAACCTATTAACCAACTTAAACATTTCAAGATCGATTGAGCATTTGCTTACGCACAAGAATGGTCAATAGTAGTGGTATTATTGATATTAACTTGGGTTATTAAACATACATGACATTAGAGAGAGAGAGAGAGGAGAGAGAGTATTAATGTCCACATTACTTATTAAATTATAGCAACCCAACTACCCTTCTTAGCAACCAAACATTAAGCTAAATTAGATACCTTAAACCTTTAATTCATTCTTTTGATGAATTATTTGATTTATCACTCAAGAATCATATACAATCAATTCAAAACAATATAAAACACCAAAAAGAGAAAATACAAAATTGCACATATACAAAGCTACACACCAGGCTAGAGATGGTAGCAAATCTAGACACCAAGGGAAAAAAAAAAAAGATTTGTACAACAGAAACACAACTCTAAATTGTGAGATACACTTTCAAAACTACCACTATACAAAAATTCAATTCTTTGACGGGCCTGAAACAACAACACTGAACACCACAAAAAAAATCCATCACTTATTCACTTGAAATTGGAATTCCCCATAGATAGTAAACTATCTTGTTGCAAAGGTACATGCGCAAGATTTTAAAAATATATTTCAATTTAACAAAAAAAAAAAAAAAAAGACCATGTTATAAGAGTAAAATCATGTTGCCAAGGTACATGCACAAAATTTAAAAAATATATTTCACATTTCACATTTAACAAAAACAAAAATAAATCTCAATGAATGGTAACTTTCATTTTAACCACATGTAGATGAAAGTTTGAGTTAACAACACAATATTTTTGCATGGAGAAAAATAATTAACTAATTGTTTAAGTTTGTTTGCTGTTCAAAAAGGTCGAATGGAAAATGTAAAATGATATCCGTTACTATTATATCCTTTAATAGGGATAGTTGCCAAACTGAATTTTATGGCATGTTTGGATCTAAAAAATTTTCAATTTCAAACACTTTTGAGAACAAAAGAAATCTAATACTCAAGCATAACGCTTTCTTCCCCCTTTTGGGTTAAGTTGCCTTACATAAAATGATTAGATTTTAGATATCATTTCAAATTCATAATATCGCGTGTTTTTTTTTTTTTTTTTTTCAGAAACCAGACGTCAAGTCTGGGCTTTTATTGAATAAGAAAGCAAAATCAATGAACATCGAACAAAACCAAGGGAGAAATGTCTTCAGGGAGGTCATCCAACCAAACCCGAATCCCCAGCAAATCCTTAGCCTTCTTGGCTAACATATCAGCTACCACATTACAGACTCTTTTAACATGAGTAAACTCACACAACTGAAAATCATCAGCAAGGACTAAGATGTCATCAATGACATTCCCATATGAAGAGAGACAGCCAGGCCCAGCAAATCCTTAAGACCCTTGTTTTAAATCCTCAAACCTAAATGCAACCTAACAATTGCAAATTTAACATCCACAAGAATCATTCGTTCCATACAAAATAGTGAAAATACATTACAATAAATAAAACCACCAAGAAATGAACTCTCTACTTTCTCAAAAAGAGGCACATACCCAATTCCCTCAATTTATTCACCTGAGTCACTAACTTAAGAATCACTGCATTCCTATACCATCATTAAACACCAAAAACAAATACATCAAAAACCACATTTTTATAAAAAATAAAAAACACAAATCAAAAGCAAATGCCAATCTAAGCAATGTATGTGTACAATTTAGCAAAACATAAACTAATTACTGACCTTAATTATTTTTCAAATTTAATTAAACTCCTTCCCACATGGAATGATTGAAATGCCTCGACAAATTCAACAAAACAGTAAGGTTCATTTTGACATGCCCAATATTGCTTTTGGTCTTTATGTGATGTCACCTATAAACATTTTATTATGCATATGGATTAATGAGTCTCCATGTGATGCACACCTTTCAGAGATCAAGCATTTCTATTGGAACATATTAAACAGAAAAACTTATATCTACACCTGCTTCTTGAAAGAAGTTAGCCACACTTTTCCTTGCAAGACATTTAAAGCCCATGGATTCGAAAAATCAAGCTCGAGTTTGCAGGGACCTTGGTTCACAATCTGGCCATCAAAGGGGAGAATAATATCATCAAAAAGATCAAAGTCTCTTGTATTGTTGGCTGAAGGAGGTGAGATGACAGGAGTTCAATGGAGAATGTGAATACATTATTTAAGCAAATTCACTATTTGAAAAGTTGTCAAGCAATCCAAATCAATAGATATCTCATCCATAAACAGTGCTTTTACTGGTCCAACCAGCATCTCAACTTTCACTTTTTTTTTTTTTGAGCAAGAGACCTCGTCTTTCATTTAATTATCAAAGATATAATTATTTCAATTAACAAAAGTTAAGGTAAATTGGTGTTCTTAATCTAGTTTACCTGCTATAACACATTTTCTTTGTCCTCCTGAGGCTGAGATACCCCTTTAACATTTGATTTCCAACCATGGTAACAGTGTACACTTCAAATCCCAATACTTGTAATGAAGTGAACTCAAATAAATGATAAATCGGGGAAAACTGTTATGGAACTTTGACACTCCATGCTAATGTTGCCTTTAGAAAATAATCTATAATGTTGTTAGCTTGCCTCTTGGCCTTCAGTTAATGCTCCCTTAAAATAGTAGAAGCCAAAATAAAACCACATAACTTGTCAACCGCAACGAATGTGACTTCTCTAGACCAGAAAAGGTGAGTCTATATATTAAATCTTACTTTGAGCATAAGCTTTGATGAAAACACAATTTGAGCTAGACTATCTATCATTTACTGAGGTAGAGAATAAGTCATTCTCAACAACTTCTTTCTTACCTTCATGAAGATATCAATATCTAGATAAGGCATAATATTGGCTGCTTTCTCTCTTCTAGACAACTCTGCTTGCATCTCTGCAAATTTACAAAATAGTATGCATGTGAGTCTTGTATTACAAAAACTGATTATGTGGAGTACACCAACCATGATACTATGAAACATTACAGTTGACAACAATATTAAAAAATTCAAGTACTCTAACGGAATTTGAAAGAGAGAATTCTTGTTTGGAATTGGAATTCACATCCTTTCTCATAGTATGGAAATTCATAAAAATTACCAAATTTTATTTTTGGTACTCTAACATCAAAGCATCAAATATTCTTTTATAGGCCAAAAATACAAACAAAAAAACCACATCCTAACTTTTTTAGCTTATTAGGATGATTAAGTTACTCAAGTATGACTTAAAAAAAAAAAAAAAAAAAAACTCAGGTATGAATTTTATATACTAATAACACTAACAAAGATACTCTTGACAAAGAAATCACATTCACTCATTTGTTACACTCTGCTTGAATAGATTGTAACATTGACTTCCTTAATTTCTTGTTCCAATTCCACACCATTTCTCACATTGCAAAAATGCATAAAACTAATGAATTTCAACTTTTTAACCAACAATGTCTAGTAACTGACCAACCAATTTTGCCTATGAATCATGGGCTAGGAAAATGGACAGTAACTGCACGACTGATATAAAGCTTCTAAGATAATAGATTATGGATGAATCTTGCAACTCAATGTGTCAACTTCAAGGAATTGGTTTAAGACACGCATGTTCTCAAGGTCAGCAAACTTGCGCCAAGATGCAGATATGACTGGCTCCCATAGGTGCTTGTAAAAGTACTCTTGTGTTTATGGCTGTATGCTTTTCCATTTTGTATTTATAATTTTCCCTCAACCTAATAAAGAAACAATAAGATTAGAAATGATTAAGACCATATGTTAAGGTCTAGCCTGGTTTCTCACTTTTTAAAAATAAAATGCTATTAAGTTTTTGCCAGAGCAAAGGAACAATAAAACCAAGAAAGTACCTTTTTCTTTCAATTTGTACTCAAAAGAACATATAATTAAGAAGACATAATTTATTGAAGGTGATGCACAACAATGTAATTAACCATGATTAATTACAATTATAGAGAATTGTTAAAATTAGAGCTTGGAAATAAAAGTAGTACACGTAAACTGAGACTGGAGCATCAAAATTGTATACATGAAGATGAAGTGCAACTCCAACACTTGTTATTCCAGACACAAGCTTCAATAAAATATATATTTTGCTTCTAAGCCAAAAGGGACTACCAAAATAATCAAGAGTATAACCTGCAAGAAAGACACATATTTGCACAAAATACTATCAAAATGAAATCACTTGCAAGATTTGCACAAAAAAAAAAAAAAAATCACTAATTCAACTAAAAAATATCATCCTATTTTCATTTCTCCATTTTCTAGGCAACAAACAGGAATTTTACCAAAATAAGAAAGCATAAATAAAAAAAATATAAAAGTTCCATTTTTATTTCATCCTATTTTTCTCGACAACCAAACAACGTTTAAACAAAAGAAAATTCTTTGGTTCTTAGCAACCAAACAAAACTTAAGCAAAAGAAAAAGAGCCAAGAAAGAGTGTACCTTCCATGGAGGCGGAGCAGCGGAGAGATTAAACCGCAGAGGAGAAGTTGAGAGATCGGTAACTGAACACAGGAGGAGGAGTGGAAGAAGAAGCAGGGAAGGTTCTTGAAAGATACGGAGAAGAATAAAAAATCCTAGACCTAAGAGAAGAAGAAGCTCTGGAACTCCATTGGAGGTGTTGTTTATGGGCGAAGGGGAATTTTTTCGTTCTTGATACTGAAGTCGGCTTCATCTTCCTTCTTCTGCTTCTTTTTTTGGGAAAAAGAAAGAGAAAAAAGAGAGAACTCTAATCTGAGATTTAGCGAAGGTGGGATGCTCGTTTTTGAGAGACACTAATAAGAGAGGTTCTCTTTAGAACTGAGACAATGAGTTTTAGAGTGATTGAGATTAATGTGAAAAAAGAAAAAACAGAAACGTGAAGACCCACGTTTGATTGATTTATTACCGTTGAAACTGAAAATTGAAAACTGAAATATTTTTAAATGTATAAACAGTATTGGTACAGTGCATAAATAGTGCTGTTATAGTGATTTTTGTCACTAAATAGTAAAATTATGTGATTTTATTGTTTATACGCTAAAAAAATAAAAAAAAAGTTGAAAACGCAAAACGTTGAATCCCAAACCGCACCAAAGAGAGTTGTTAAAGACTCATTCTTGATTTAAGGAAATCTGAACATGTATTTATGGTGTGGTCCTTTGACACCTAAATTTAGAAAAATTTATCAAGATATATGATGCAAAATTAGAACTCCATTTGACACCTAATTTAATTTTTTTTTTTAAATTCACCTATTATTATATATATGGGTCATGCTAATGATTGCCCTTAGGGTATTGGTTAACAATCCATTTTAAAAAAGTTTTGACACTACTTTTATGGGAAATGAAAAAAATTGTCAAAACATTAATTGCTTTATTTCATTTTCCCATAAAAGTTTTCTTTAAATGGATTATTAACCAATGTCCTAAGGGCATTCGTTAGCATTTCCCTATATATATAGATATAGATAATACTCCATCCGTCCCACTTTTTTTGTCATGTTTGAAAAGTCAAACTTTTTAAGGGAACATCATTTATTACTTTGTCTACCTTTTAAAAATGTATAAGTTTCCAAAACTACTCTTAAAAAAATTTATCAAAAAATTGAATTAGTAAATTAATAGGGGTATAAAAGGAACATTAGTAAATTAATGACTTTTATTTATAGAAACATGACAATATTTTGGGACATCTCAAAATGGAATAGAGGACAAAAAAAGTAGGTCAGAGGGAGTATTATATTTAGAGAAACATTCAAGAGAGAGAGAGAGACAGAGAGAGGAGCTTGAGTGTCTACATAATAGTGTCCAAGTGAAATGTTCTTGTTTAAAATATTTTTGTAGTCTTCTTGGTTTTTGTATTAGGTATTAATGTATTATTTATTTTGACACAAAATTTTAAAAATTTAGATAGGACGCATGGCGCAAAATTGAGAATCCAATTAACTCACTTGACCCCCCCCCCCCAAAAAAAGACACGTGACGCAAAATTGAGAATTCAATTGAAATTTAATTGAATTTTCTCTTAGCTTCACCTATTATTATATATATATATATTTTTATAGATATAGATATAGATTGGAATCTTCTCAAAAAAAATTTAGAATCAATTGGATTTTCTTTTAGCTTTGAGTTTATATATATATATTAATCATGGGGGTTTTTAAGTGGAAACAAAAAGAACGTACAGTACAATTGAAGTGGGAAAAAAATTATTATTATCATGACCAAATGGGAAAAAAAAATTGAAAACAATAAATTTGCATGACAATCGGTTGCTCTTATAAAATTCAAGTGGAAAAAAAAAAATACAACTTAAATGGGCCTTATTTATTTACTTTGAGAATAGCAATCGGTTGATTTTATACTTACAATATAAGTGAACAAAATTAATAAATTCAATGGTTTAATTGGAAAAAAATTACAAGAATAAATTATTAACTTTCTCTAGTAGAAAAAAAAACTAAAAATAAATATGGAAAGTGTCAAATCTTCAATAAACCTATACGGCAGTCCAAATGCCCTCTATTCAAACTTTATCACATTAACTATATAACTTACCAGTTATAAATACATTATAACTATATATTTTTAATAACTATATATTTTTATCTCTCTCTCTCTCTCTTTCATCTTGATCTTTGATTTATTTTAATGCTTTGCATTTTATAGATTGCTTTCTTTGTATATGAAAATTTAAGTTGAATGATAATCTAAAATTTTATTTTTCAATGTATTATTGTTTTTGATCTCTACTATCATAGGTTCTCTCTCTCTCTCTCATTTCTATTTCTCTATAATCTTGATCTTTGATTTGTTTCAATACTTTGCGATTTATAAATTGCTTTATTTGTATATGAAAATTTGGGTTGAACAATCATTTTGCAACTAAAGGTCTCTCTCTCACACAAAATTTGTTAGGTTCCAATTAATATTATCACTAATTTATCAATCCAAAATAGCAATCACACACAAAAATACAAATATTTACATGGAAAAACCCTTTCTCCTTAAAGGGAAAAACCATGGGACAAACTCTAAATCAATTCATTATTTCCAAATCAATTACAATAATTCTCAAGTTTATGCCTAACTTGAGATTCACCAAATACAATAATAAATCTACTAGTGTATGTCTCACGGCTAAAGAAAATCTCATTGTTTTCTTTACTCTCCACCAGTTAATTATTTTTCTCAGAGGTGGCAACACTTTTCTTTTCCTTTTCTATTTTCTTCTCCACGCATAACTCTCTCTTAATGTCTTCTTTTTCTTTATGTGGCAGACCTTGTTGCTGCCCTCTTTTCTTCTCTTTTTTTTTTCTCTTGTGCGGCTTTTGTTCCTCTTCTATATGGCACCCTCAAAAATCACATATAAGCCTTGTTTATATAACCTAGCCGCCTCATACTCCTAGTAGCACACAAATCCTAATTCAACTTGAATTAGGAGTACTTGCTACCTATTGGGCATGGGAATAACAATACAATCCCATATGTAGGCTTTAACTTTATGTGGGCAGGACCATGGTGCTTGATGCACCCAACAAAATTTATTGTTATTAACTATTATTGTTTAATTCAACCAGCTTTGGATAAAGTGGTCAATTTGGACCAAAATATTATTAGTCTCTATATGAACTTTTATTTACGAAGGCTGCTATATATATATATATATATATGTATGACAAAATTTAATTACAAAATTAGTTGTATCTTTAAACTACAACTTTATTTAATATCTTTTAAGGATATGAATATTGATTAATGGATATAAGTATTAATTGATCCCAGTGAAATTTTGAGAATACAAGGTGGGGAAGCAATGGAGGTTAGTATTTTTGCTGCTGTTCTTTGTGACCAAATCTGGATGAACAGAAATAAAGCAGCGTGGAGTAACCAATCGATAGATTCAGTCAAGCTCTTTAACCAAATAAATAAGGTGTTTATACAACACAAACAAGCTTGGCAATTGACCCTTGAGAAAAAAGAGAATTCCTCCTCATGGAAGCCTCCTCTCCTCTAGGATGGATCAAATGGAACTTTAATGCAATAGTGAAGCCTGATAAGGTGGTGTTGAAAGTGGTTTGTAGAGATAGCATTGGTTCCATAGTAGTAGCTCAGACTCAAGAAGAATGCCCAGGTGAGCCTATTTGGGCAGAATCGAGAGCTACTCTACTAGCAGGTAGATGAGAAGGCTTTGATAGAGTTGTGTTAGAAGGAGATGCTTAAGCTGTGATAAAAGCTATCTTAAACCTATCTGCAACTCCTCATTGGTCCATCAGTGCTATTCTAAAAGAGACTTATGTTATTTTAAATTCTTTTGTATGCTGAAATGCTTGTTTTGTTTTCAGAGACTCTAACTTTGTAGCTCATTCCCTAGCCTAATGGTCTTTTTTTGGGACCGATTTGGGACTTCTCCCTTCTGTAGTTTCTGAGTTTGTAGAGGGAGGAGTTGGTTGAGTCCCATCCTTTCTTTTGGTTTTGTTTGTTTGGTGTTGGTTGCGTTGTTTTCCTTCCTCTTTTAATGCAATTTCTTATTCAGAAAAAAAAAAAGTTTTTTTTTTTAATAAAAAAAATACAAAGCTTTAACCTTTTCATCTAATATTTTTTTTTGATAAGTCATCTAATCATTTTTATCTTATATTCTGTTTTTGTGTTAAATTTTTTATTTTATTGGCGTGGTGTGGACTGTGAAGTGTCGAAATTGGACTTTTTATCAAAGTAACCTCCCCTACTTGGCATTCTAATTCAAATTGAACTCTTTTTTCGGAATAAAATAACCATTTTTCACAACCTTTCATAAAGAATCTATCCTAAATTTGGACTCTATTCTACTTCTACCACATCAAAATAGTACGTGCCTATTGGTTTTAAAGGTTTTGGGAGACTTTGGAGCTTGGTCCCAACAGAGTATCAAAATTTCTAAATGTGACCCTATAAGATTGATGAATGTCTCTATTATTAAGAGCCTTGAGGAGGTTTAGTGACAGTTTATTTTGATTAGCAACAAGTGTCAAAGTTTAAATAGACACATAGCATCATTTTATTTGTAAAGTGTCTTAATTTTAAGTAACACATATACATGATAATATTCCTTCAAACTATAGTTTCATAATTAAATTAACCATTCATATGTATTCTTAGTCACAGATGATAGAACCTTTTAAATAAATTATATAACTTATTTAAAAATATTTCATAGATAATTTTATAAAACGCAAACTTTAGTCACAGATGATGGAACCTTTTAAATAAACTATATAACTTATTTAAAAATATTTCATAGATAATTTTATAAAATGCAAACTTTCCACTGAAAACTGTCGATTAAAATAACCAAACCAAACAGGCTATAAAACACTAGTTCCATTTCCAATTGATAGACAGAGAGAGAGGGAGACACACACGTCCAAGACCAACCAGCAACCACATCTCTCTCTCTCTCTCTCTCTCATTTCTTCCTTTGTGTTAAATCTACGCCTTAGAGTTGGTTGGCTTTCATTTTTTTGTCGTACCCAACCTCTTCTCTTGTGGCTCTCACTTCTCATACAAAGTACCAAAAAGATTCCTTAATTCCCTCTCATTTGTTGTTTGCCTTTTCACAGATTCTCTTATTCTTGGGCAACCCATTTCAGAGTTCCATCCAAAGCCTCCTTTTGGGGACCCAATTCATTCTTTTCATTTCATGGGTATGTATATATAGCTCACTCTTTCTTTGTATATTATATATAGTATTATATATCTATACGTGGATCTAACACTTTTTCTTTTTCTTTTTTTGTTTTAATCAGATTCTGCTGTCTGAGATTGGAGGCCAACATTCTTGCTCTTATTGGGCATCCAATAATTTTCGCTCTTATTTCTTTGGATTCTTTCGGTGACTCTGAACTCCGCTCCAGTATGTTTCCTACTTTTGTTCAATTGCTTTGCATCCTTTATTTTGTTTTGGGTTCTGTTCTTTTAAGAGTCATATATAAAAATGCATTTGTGAATTTCTTTTAGTTGTTAAGATAAACATTTAGAATTAATGCCAAAAAAACCCAATACAATAGTTACATGTTGTGTGTTTCATTGTGGATTGATTTGGAAACATTTAGTGTACCAAGTTCCGATTCTATGACAATGGCACGTTTTATGTGTTGAAGCTGAAATTTCAGTATGTTTAGTGTAAATTTAGAAATGGTTTTCAAAAGGAGCTGTGGAATTCAGTTCAATGCGTGTGAAAATTATTGGGGTGTAGTTAATAGCACAGAATTTTCACCGTACATATTTGATTTGACACTTGGAAAACAATTATAATTAAGCATCCATGGAAAGAAATCGATTTTGTTACTAATGTCACTGTATTGGTGTGTGAAAGGAAATGAAGATTCTCTTTTGATCTTTCTAGAGCAATTTAAAAATACTAGAGTATCTCAAGCATCTACATTTCCACTTATGTAAATCTCATTTTATTATTAAATGTCCTGTTTTGAACTCTTCCTTGTAGAGACTTCTAAACCGATATTTTCTCTATGCTTAGAAAACTATCCCTTACTTTCTGTGCATATAGGATTTGATTTAATCTGAGATCAGAAGTAAATTCCCTCATTTCCTGAGGCTTAGTTGCACAGGCATCCTCAAAACTTTGAAGTTCAAAGAAGTTTTTTGCATGCTTTAATCTATTATGATAGTTTGGGAAAATAACAATAAAAGGATAACAAAAAAAAAAAAAAAAAAATTATTTACTATCTGCAGTGAATGAAAATTATCTTGTAGAGGTTCTTGTGTCCAACAACTCAGCTAAATTCAAAAACTTTTGGTTTCACAACATTTGTCCTTGATGGCGAGAGATGATGGATTGTAGCTCAATTTCTTAGAAGAGATGTCCATATTAACTTTTCCATCAACTAAACCTTTAAGGGTGGAGATGTATGTCGAACATGCATATGTAAGTGCAATTACGTGGTAATAAAATGTTTTCATTTTGTTTTAAGGGGGGAAACTGGAAAGTTGAAATGTTGGTGCTAAGGAGAGAGAGAGTAAGAGAGAGAGAGAGAGAGAGAGCATGATAATTATAAACTGCTTGAGTAAATTAGAACTAAAGATTGTGTCATTATTAACTTCAGGTTGGAAGGATAGAAGCTGGGTAGATGAGGACACCTTTCCATTTATTCCTTAAGCCAATCAAATTACGTTTTTTCTTACATAGATGAATGAATAGGTATAAGGAGTAGCTTTTCTCTGTCAAGAAATGGAGGGAAGGAATCGTGCTACGTATTGCAGTAAAGAAAAGAGTTGGTAGGTTAATGAAGAAATAGCAATTCCTTCAGCATCTCTCTATTTGGTAAGCACCAATGGTCATGTCTCATGTGTAGAACCTCAGCACCATGTTAGATAATGAGAGACTTGGGGCAAAGCATTACTAAAATTTTTGATACTAAAATTGAAACACTCAACTTTGTAATTCGTATTCCAAGTACCCTCTCATATCTCTTCCTGGCTAAAAAGTTTGTTTACTCATGTATATATCAGAAGTAAAAATGATAGAGACCCTTTTACTATCTTTCTACTCCCACCACCTTAATATTAATGGGGAAGATCCTTATCTTCCTGCCCATGCATCACATGGACTTACACTTGTAGCTAGCATAAGACCAAGATATTGAACTAATGTACTGATTTTCCATGTGCAAGTTAGAAAAAGGATTTCACCCATTGATTCTCTGGCTGTTCAGAAGCAGGAGACAAGAGAAGCATTATTTTGTTAGATTATTATTGTTATTTTTATACTAAAAAGGTAACATTAGACATCTTATGGGATTAGGGGAAAACTATTATAAGCGTCTCACCTGTTATTACTTATCCATTCTCTCCCATTTTCAACTCTCTTTGGGCAGATGAAGAAATGTGGGGCCTATTTTGAAAGAACCCTCCTCTTCCTTTGCAATCCCTCCATTTTTTTTTCCCTTAACAGACATTGAAGAAATACAATCTGTCAATCCACCCTTTCATTTCCTTCCCCCCCCCCCCCCCACCCCCCCAAAAAAAAAAGAAAAAGAAAAAGAAAAAAAGTGTCCCTAAATAAACTTGTGTGTCTACCCTACATTTGATTGGTTTATTATATATTCTTGATAAAAGCCCTTATTAGCAACTATAGCACTTTAACTTTTGAAACTCCTAAGTTTCTTTCCATAAAGGCATAAAGAGACTCACTTGTTTCAGGTGTTAATGTAAACGTTGTATGTAAGCAAAGTTTTCAGAGGCTTTTTGTAACTACTATGACGCAACATGAACCTTAACCTTAACCAAGCTTGTTAGCAATCTAGGTTGAATCTTTTATTTGCATAGAGTAGTTAATGAGCTCAATTGTGCTTGCTAGATAGTTGGGCTCATGTTATATAAAATTCTTAGGCAACAAAATCATCTACTATACTCATTCTTCATTTTGCTTTAGATTGATTTGGAACTTAAAAAAAAAAAGAGTCTTTTGAGTAATATTTAGCTGACTCACGTAGGTTGTGTTGAATGTAGCTAGCTCTCTGGCCAGTGATCTATGGATTGTGTTGTGATTATGTGTTAGCCCTACCAGGGAGAGATTGTGGTTAAATTATGAGGATCATTGGATTTTCATGTCATTTTTCTTTTTCCTTGATAGGTAAGTAGTTCAATTTTATGACATGACATGGATTTTCATGTCATTTTTCTGTATGATTCCATCAAACAACTCAAATTTTCAATTCAATGTCATTGTTAGAAATAGTTCTAGGAGCAGTGACATAAATTTTTTAGGTTTATGTGCATGTAGATGTGAAAATCCTGTAAAAAAATATAATACCAAACACCACAAGACAAAAAATTTAATGTGGTTCAGCTAACTCTATGCCTACATACACAAGTACTGTCAACCAAACCCCAATATTTGGAAATAATGCTCAATCCTCTTAAACACAGACTAAAGACTCACCAATGTTAAACCTCAATGCAGCCAAAGATACCCTCACATTAATGTACTAGACTACTAGATAAAACTGTTTATCAAATCTCTCACACATGGAAAAAGCTACACTACCACTTATTTTTCTTCTCAATATTGGATTAGTACTCTCAATGGTAATTATTCCACCTCTTTATTATTCTTCTAATTAATGTAGGATTTCAAGATTAAAATTCTTCTTTTTAATTTCAAATTCCAAAACCAACAAAGAGATCTTGAGACTTATTTCTAATCCCCTCGTGGTTGGACTTAACCAAATTTCCACCTCTAGTCATGAGGAGGTGTCTTCACTTCTGTACTTAGGGTTACCTCCTTTGCACCCTTCTTATTTGTAGAGATCAGGGAAGTCAAGGGCAAGCCAAGCACTCAAGCAAGGTGAGGTGCCACTACAGCCCTTTGAAGCCTTGGGGCGAGGCACCTTTAGTGGTGTGCTCGTCTTTAGAACCTAGGCGAGTGCTTGAGTGCCTTAAACAGATTGTAATGCTTTTGAGGGGAGAACCTTAATGAATTCAGCAAGTGCTTTAACAGGTTCTAATGAATTTGAGGGGAAAACCTTAATGGATTCAGCAAAAAAAGAAGGCAGTTTCATAATTGGCAAAGAAGGGTGGATCTATGCTTTAATTCTAATGAGTAGGAGTCTCTTTCTTTTGCTTTCTTCTCTCTTTCTCTAACCTCTCTTTCTTTTCACATGAAATTAGATTTAAAAAAAAAAAAAAGGTTCTGTCGTATAATCTTTTGACTTTGCTCTCTTTTTTACTTTTGAATTTTTTTATAAAAGATTGTTGAATAGTTTATTCTTAGATTAGTTAATAGAGCCTCATCCCAATTGAAAAATTTAAATCATGCCTAATAAGCATTAAATGCTTATTATTTGGTTCATTATATGTATGATAACTATATTTAAAGCGGTACCTTGCATCACTTGGGTGAGCCCCTTTTTGGTGTCTCACACTTCAGGCGATAGAAGATTTGTTGCGTTAAAGTCGCCTTCCACCTTTAACTACAGGGTTAGAGATGCTCCACCATGTTCTCAACAAGAGTTGTGATCAATTGATATCAAGAAATACTTGAAATTCTCTATCAAAGTTGGCTTTGCACCATATTAGTTACATTTTTCATAAATCCTACTCACTTATAAGAAAAAAAATCATAAATCTTACTCTTTTCCATTCATTATCTTCTTTCCTTTATGATGCTTTAACCAAATGATTCTCTTAGTGTTTTACTCCATTCAATTGAATTTTAAGTATCTCACCAATTAACTCATACAAATTTTTAAGTTCACTCTACTTTGATTACCACCAAAGCACATATACTAGCTTTCATAACTTCACCTCTTGTAAAATATCCATAATCTATGGAATCTAGTCAATCAAATGAAGTCAAATTCCTTCCAAATTTCACCTCTTTTATAATATCTATCCAATGAATCTAATCAGTCAAAAGAAAATAATATCCTTCCAAATTCTAGTATGTCATGTATGAGCCCCTCTTCAATGCAGAGCCAACCCAACTGTTGCTTTAAGTACAACTAATCTCTAAGCGACTTTGACATATATATCTTCTCTAGCATTTCCCACCATTATTTGGGAGGATGCTCATTTAAGGCATTGTACTCTACCTTTAGAGCAAGAGTCAAAAGAGATAGTCTTCAATGCCTTCATCTCAAACTTCTTATTCATTTTTGGACATTGTGGCCTGCTTCTTCATTTCTTGTATAGTTCCCCAAACAAACTTTGTCTCACCCAAACATCTTTGATAGTTTTTTTAAAATTTTAAATTTTTTATAAATTGGTAAAAATTTATTGATAACGAAACAAAAGTAGCCAGGTACACTGGATGTGTACGGCTGGTACAACAAAGTAGCCATCTTTGATGGTGCTTTGACTAAAACTCAAATTATTATTCCCAAAAAGAGTTCCACCTCTAACTTTGTGTTTGTCATCTAGGATCCGTAACCAACAACATTGATAACAATTTATTTTGAGATACTCATAAATAGAATACTAAGACCATAAGATGCAACGTAATGTGGTTCAAGTAACTCTATGCCAACATTCATGGGTAAAGCCAACTAAAATCTACTATTATCAACATAGATTACTACACTCACAAGTAATCCAATTTTAATATTTTTTTTAGTTGTCCCAGAACCCCTGAAAGTGTTGTGGATTGTAAGAAACTTCAGTTCAACTTCTGCTGTTGATTCTTCTTGATGTTGGGAGGCACAAGCTAGTAACTTTTATGTAGTTTCTGCTGATAATATTAAATAACGACCCATTTTGTGAAGCTTGTATTGCTAATTGGATTACTTTTCTTTTTATAAATAACGTAAGATATTTTATAAAAAAAAAAAAGCCAAGTACACTAGAAACATACTATAGTGGCAGCAATCAAAAAACATGATCAACTGGAACAGAGAGGGACAAACAAGAACATGATGGCAAAACTAGACTCCATTCAGGGAGAGTACGGAAGAAGAAAGACTTTATATCCAAGATAGACCGTTCACAATTCTCAAAGCATCTAGCATTCCACTCCTGCCATAAGCACCAAAACAAACAATGCGGCACAAACCTCCAAAAATCTATATTTTGGTATCTACCAAACTTGCCCTTCCAGGAAGCTTACAGCTCAACAACTTTATACGGCATAACCCGATGGATACCATACAAACAAAATACCATCGACCATAGCTAATATGTAGTAGGACAATAAAGAAAAATGTGATCCACCGATTCCCCACACCTTTTGCACATATAGCACCAATCTAGCACTACAATATGCCTCTTCCGAAGATTATTTGTAGTTAAAATATTACCTAAAGTTGCAGTCCAACAAAAGAGCGCTACTCTAGAAGGAACCTTCGATTGCCTCATCATTTTCCAGGGAAAAGAACGGACAGAAGAAGGGGATAAAGAGTGATAAAAACCTCGAACCTCAAAACCTCTCTCTGCTGGCTTCCAACAAACTTTGTCAGCCCCAACACCTCACACATCCTTGGAATAAAGCATATCCAAAAACAGGGCCAACACTTCTAACTCCCAATCTTGCACTGGACAATGGAACTGGATGTCCCAATGAATCCTCCCATTAGAGAAACGCATAACCTCCGACACGGATACTTCCTTGCCTGACCAATACTATACAATTTTGGATTCCTTTTCTGTTCTCTAAGTACCCAGTTTTGTTTTCTTGACTGCTTCATTTTTAGTACTATTGCTTAAAGTGTTCATCTGGTAATATATATTTTTGATGCGTGGTCATATTTATGTTTTATTTTTCAAATGGATGCTTGTGTAAAATTGCTGTTATGTTTTCTGCTACAAGCCTAATGCTCTAATTAGATCTATTCTTAGCGTTGTTTATTTCAATAATAACCCCTCTCTCTCTCTCTCTCTCATGGGATAAAGATAAATAATTTTTTTTATTGATGATATTATTTTGTGTCCATTCAAAGATGTTTCTTATAACATTGAAATTCGCAGATGGGGGATGTAGCAAAGGACTTAGCTGCTGGCACTGTTGGAGGAGCAGCCCAATTGATTTGTGGTCACCCCTTTGACACCATTAAGGTCAAGCTCCAGAGCCAGCCTGCTTCGCTCCCAGGCCAACCTCTCAAGTATGCGGGTGCAATGGATGCTGTCAGGCAAACATTAGCTGCTGAAGGCCCTAGAGGTTTGTACAAAGGTATGGGGGCTCCATTGGCCACTGTGGCTGCCTTCAATGCCATCCTCTTCTCAGTGAGGGGACAAATGGAGGCATTGTTGCGGTCTGAACCTGGTGCCCCCCTTACAGTTAACCAGCAAATAGTCTGTGGGGCAGGGGCTGGAGTTGCCGTTTCCATCTTAGCATGCCCCACTGAATTGATCAAGTGCAGGTCAGTATTTTAGTCATTTACTTTGCCTGTCCTTGTAATATATGATCTAATTTTGAAGTCCTGAGATTGAACTTAGATATCTTTTCGAATCAAGCCACTTTATCTGATTTATTGAAGTATGATTCAACAGTTAAGTATTGCAAAATCTCAACTGTTGAGCGAATCATGATCTTTTTTTCATAAATTGTACATAATTTTTCTGATCTTGTTTATTATACTCTTTAAATTCTATGGGAAACTCTTCAAACCTTCAAGTTTACCTGCTAACTGCTTTGGATTTACTACTAAAAAAACAGGTTGCAAGCCCAGAGTGCATTGGCAGATTCTGGTTCGGCTGGCGTTGCAGTGAAGTATGGAGGACCAATGGATGTGGCCAGGCACGTTCTTAGATCAGAAGGGGGTGTAAAAGGTCTCTTCAAGGGATTGGTTCCCACTATGGCACGTGAGGTTCCAGGAAATGCTGCAATGTTTGGTGTCTACGAAGCCTTGAAGCAGTACCTTGCAGGTGGCCAAGACACATCAAAATTGGGAAGAGGCTCTTTGATGTTGGCTGGAGGCTTAGCTGGAGGTGCCTTCTGGATCTCAGTCTACCCTACTGATGTTGTCAAGAGTGTAATTCAGGTAGATGATTACAAAAATCCCAAGTACTCGGGTTCCATTAATGCTTTTAGAAAGATCCTGGCCTCAGAGGGAGTAAAAGGCCTGTATAAGGGCTTTGGACCTGCCATGGCCCGAAGTGTGCCCGCAAATGCTGCATGCTTCTTAGCATATGAGGTGACAAGATCAAGTTTGGGTTAATTGGTTCTTTGGTGCCACTGGTTGATGATTTGCTTGAAAGTTTATTGTTTGATCTTGCTTATCTCAAAGCAATCATCAAACCATTGAATGGAGCTGTTTAAAATATTTTTCTGCAATAGTGGCAAGCTCTTACTGTTCTGTAATTTTTGATTTGGTTGCTGGAAGAAACATTGTTTCACCAATTCATATATAAAGGCACCAGGTGCTGAACATTTATTTTCAGATTCTCTCTTGAGTGACCATTTATGTGATAAATATATACTTGAATTGAACCTCGATTTTACTGCATATCAATGGGCACGTTGGATGCAGTCCAAATCAATTTTTTGCCAAAGAAGTGGGAAAATGATGAAGGTTTCTCTTTAGAGTATGTTTGAAAAGGAGGGAGATAGAGGAAGAAGAGAAGAGTAGAAGGGAAGGTAGTAAAAATATACGACTTTCTTTACCACCTTTCCATCTCATTTCCTCTCCTCTCCTCTCCTCATATTCCATCTCCCTCTATACAATATTTAGGTAGAGCCAATTTGGTGATAGTTAGCTGGTATGGTGACAATTATTTATGTGAAGAAATGTGTCCAAAGAAGCTCAGGTTGATACCAGATGACCTCTTGGCCATCGAGAAGGTCAAGGAGTTTCTTGAGCGGTCAATCTGACGGTTGTGGATGAAGGAGTGGCTAGCATACTCTCATTGGTACTACCGTAGTTCAAAATAACTATGCATCGCGCTGGACTTGGTTCTAACAAATGACAAATTCACTTGCTTGTCATTGATACTACAGTAGTTCAAAATAAACTATGCATCGCGCTGGACTTAGTTATAATACATAATTTAAATTTAAATTAACAATGAGATTGTCAATATATTTCTGCGTGTGAAGCATGTTGGAGAATTTACCAATTTGACATACATTATCGAACTCCAGCAGTAGAACGATTATCATTTCATCTCCAAGATGAACATACTGTCACTTTTACAGACAATCAACGAGCTAGAAACGTTATAAACAGGTATGACATTGGAAGAGCTATTATTGCTCAACTTTTATATTATATATAATTTAATATAAAACAAAGCTATAAATTTTTGAGATATTTATAAAACAAAAAACTTTAGTTAAATCTATATTCATTACATTTTTGAGATCATACAAATTTATGATTCCATTTAATAATATCTTTCTTTTACACAGGGAAGGCATAGACAGAACAGTGTTTACTGAGTGGATGCAAATGAATTCAGTAAATGAAGAAGCACGATCACTGACTTATGCTGAATTCCCAACAAAATTTGTATGGAGCAAATGGAGGCCAAGAAAATCAGGTAAAACTATAGGACGAATTACTTATGCACCTCCAACTTCTGGAGAAAGATATTACTTGAGAATGCTGCTGAACATTGTTAGAGGACCTCAAAATTTCGAACAGATACGGACAATTGATAACGTAATGCACCCTACATTCAAATCGGCATGCTATGCTCTTGGTCTATTAGATGGAGATAAAGAGTGGAACGATGCAATAAAAGAGGCAGAACAATGGGCAACAGCAGCTCAACTTAGACAATTATTTGTCACTCTTCTGCTATTTTGTGAAGTCTCAAATCCATTACAGCGATGGACAAACAACTGGCAAGCTTTGTCAGATGATATCCTTCATCGACAAAGGCGTTTATTTCAACATCCAGATCTACAACTAACACAAGAACAGATTCAAAATTATGCATTACTTGAAATTGAAAAGCTCCTAATACAAAATGGAAAATCTTTGAGAGATTTCGACACTCTACCATTGCCAAACATGGAACTGTTAAATCAGTTAACCAATTGCTTGATTAGAGAAGAAACTGGATATAACGAAGAAGAGTTACTCAAAGAGCATGAAAAATTATTTGCAGGACTTAACTCAGATCAACAGGCTGTTTACAATGCTGTGATGGATTCAGTATTAAAAAAAAAGGGGGGACTATTTTTTATTTATGGACATGGAGGAACTGGAAAGACCTATCTCTACAAAACAATTATTGCCAGTCTACGTTCAAAGAAACATATAGTTTTGGTTGTTGCATCTTCAGGAATATCCGCACTCTTACTACCCGGAGGACCTACAGCTCACTCAAGATTTCGAATACCCATAAACCCTCTAGAGAATGCAACATGTGACATCAAACATGGTACACAACTTGCAGAGCTAATATCTTTGACAAGCTTAATAATATGGGATGAAGCACCTATGGATCATAGATACGCATTTGAAGCGGTAGATAGATCACTAAAAGATATTTTATCGATCAACAATTTGAGCTTAACTAATACTCCATTTGGTGGAAAGACTATACTTCTTGGAGGAGATTTCAGACAAATATTGCCTGTTGTTCCAAAGGGAAAAAGACAAGATATTGTATTGGGATCCATCAATAGATCACATTTATGGGATAATTGTCAAGTTTTTCTTCTTACAAAAAACATGAGAGTAAATAAAGATTTGACTACCACTGCATCAAGAAATAAAATCTTAGAATTAAAAAAATGGGTGCTTGATATTGGAGATGGGACTGTACCAGCAATTGCCAAAGATGGAGAAATTGAGGAGACATGGATCAAAATTCCAGATGAGTTTCTAATTGAACCTGAACAAGATCCTATAGAAAAAATAGTTACCAGCACTTACCCATTATTTGAAGAAATGCAAGGAAATACTGAATATTTGAAGGAAAGGGCAATTCTCACACCAAAAAATGAAACTGTCAATGAAATAAATCAATACATGCTGCAATTTGTGCCAGGTGAGAAGAATCATTATCTCAGCTCAGACTCTATTTGCAAAGCATCATCAAATATCCCTGATCAAGATAATCTCTATCCAGTTGAATTCTTGAATACACTTGAGTTTCCAGGAATACCAAATCATAAGATAGAACTAAAAGAGGGAGTACCTATAATGCTTTTAAGAAATGTAAATCAAAAGCTTGGCATGTGCAATGGAACAAGGCTGATTGTGACACATTTAGGAACTTGGATAATAGAAGCAAAAATTATTACAAGTTCAAACATTGGAACAAAGGTTCTTATTCCTCGAATAGTTCTATCTCCTACAGAATCAAAATGGCCATTCATCCTAAAAAGAAGACAGTTTCCTTTAAAGATTTGTTATGCTATGACAATCAACAAAAGTCAAGGACAAACTCTAAACAATGTTGGTCTCTACTTGCCAAGTCTAGTGTTCAACCATGGCCAGCTGTATGTTGCTTTGTCTCGAGTAACAACACCCGAAGGACTAAAGATTTTAATCAAGAATAATGACAAACAAGAACAAGAATACACTAAAAATATAGTGTACAAAGAGGTGTTCAACAATCTCCCAAAAATACAAAATACTCATTAGAACACAATTGGTATGTTACAAAATAAAAATTTTCTTTTAGTTGTTATCATTTTATATTTGATAGTTATTATGCCAATACATTTTATTACTTTTTTTTATTATAATAGTTAGTTGTTTCGTTATTTCTTACTATTATCAATTCTTCAAAATACCTGCTAAGAGAATCATAATTTGTGCTTCATGGTTTGGTAAAATTCAATTTCCAAAAAACTCTCAACTAAGCCAGATACATGTATTAATCTCAGTTTACTACAACTTCTTCAATACCCAAACAAAGATAAATAAAAAACCAACATTAAAATTTCTTTCTTTTTCCCCCTAATCATTCCAACAACACCAAACAAAGTAGTTTAGATAACAGATATTCCCTTTTTTTATTATAATAATTATTTATTTGGTTATTGTTTATCAAATAAAATATATATTATATAAGTTTATGATAAAACCATGCAACGCACAGGCCTTTAACTAGTTTAATGATAAAAGCACAATCATTAGTGACATGTGGCGGCCAACTTTTTTTTTTTTTTTTTTTTTTTTGAGAAATTGAAATGAATTAATTAATTTTTACTATGTGGAATTATGTCATTATGTGTCTAAATCATGTTAAATATGGACACGATAATTCGTAGAAGAAGCATACAGAACACATGACAGAATATAAAATAAGACTTTTGTAACCAACAATAGTATAGTAAGGTTTTTAACTATGAATCAAACATAACTAATAAACCATAGTTAACTTATGCTACTGTATGTATGAGCATAGTCATAATAGTGAGCCTACATAGAAAACTGTAACACACCAAAAAAAAAAAAAAAACTGAGCATCCTCGTCCCATTATCTGGATGTCACACTCAATCGTCTCCAACTGAAATGACGCCTCGACAAATGGGGCATGTAGGGGCTTGAGCCAAGTGGCGTGCAATACACCTTCGGTGGTACACGTGCTTACATGGTTGAAGACTTGCTAATTGATCTCCATCAACGAAGTTGCAAAGACAAATACAACATGTCTCCATGTTATAGGGAACATGCGACACATCGTGAAAAACGATTGTGAGAACCCCCACACCAACCCTAGTACTTCGATATCGATGTGACACATATATCATCAACGTAACAAGCATAAGAATGCAAGCAGTGATGACAAATGTGGCATCGAAATACTTACGCCAAACACCAAATATGCGAGGATCACGCTCGAAAGGATGTGCAATAATGACATCATCCATGACAGAATCTCTGCAAAATAAATATTAATATTTCATTCAGACTTGTGTACATGAAATGAGACAATTTCATTAATTAAGGACTAGCCTAACATTAACATTAAACTTAATTGTAAATGGCCTACACAGTTTTCGGTACGGTATTAACTCCCTAACTACACACACAAAGTCCCAAGTCAATTAGGGGCACATTCATTTATGGGTCATACTAACGAGTGCCCTTAGGGTATTGGTTAACAATCTAGTTAAAAAAAGTTTTTATGGGAAAAAAAAAAAAACAATTAATGTTTTAACAGTTTTTTTCATTTCCATAAAAGTGATGTCAAAACTTTCCTAAAATGGATTGTTAACTAATACCCTAAAGGCACTCGTTAGCATTTCCCTTCATTTATATATTCCAAGGGCAACAAAATATGTGTTTTGGAATAAATTCAAATTGAAACTAGCCTACTACTTGATAGCTTTAACGATTATTCATGTGTACAGAGAAAACTTTGTAGAATTGACTCATTGACTACACTACTACTATTTATTTTTCTTTTTTTTGAAATCTCAAGGGGCCAGGCCCCTTTGGGCCCTAACGTGGGTTCATCCCTAACTATAGCTATAGAGTTTTTGTAATATAGATTTTTAAATCAATTTTTTTTTTCTCATTTTAAGCAATTAGAAAATTATAGTAAATAGTACTCTAAAGTTCTTGATTAGTAAAACTTGAATCTTATGTTGTAATAGCGGAAGCTCAATTATCAAATTGTTGTAGAAAAATGCTGCCGAATTGCACTCGCATACAAGATTGATTGTGAAAATATTATGTGCTTTAGAAAGATCTCAAAAAAAAAAATGAATAATAAGAATGGATTTAACTTGAAAGAAAATATACATTATAATTTGTTTGACCTCTTCATGAACAAGAGATTCTAAAAAAAGAAGGTTACAAAACATTGGTTACTTCTAGGTGTGTTTCCCAATTGATCTTATTCTCTTAAATCAGAATATTTTTGAAACTACATGATATTAGTTGGGTCATACTTGGGTCTAATTGAGTACCTAGTTATGACCCAATTAGTATTTATGTTAATGGAGTTTAATTGGTTCAATACTCATTTGAACCAATTAATAATTGGGTAGGTTTGGATGGATAAATTAGTTTGGATTGATTTTGCTACCCTAACTAGGACACAAGATAAATAATGCTTCGAAATTTACATGAAGAGAATTAACAATTTAAGGAACTATATGTTTCAAAACTATAGGTTTGTTTCTGTTGAAGTTCGATCAATGTAGACAGAATCTCGATTGGTTTATTGAGTCGCTCAACAAAATTTATGGAGATTAAGAAATTAAGATATCCTATTAATACATTAATTAACAACTGTTTCTAGTGCTTTCCATATATAAGCCACCATCAGCAGCAGAGGTTAGCAACGGCAACAACACAATGGAGGTTTGGAAGGAAGCTAAACTGGGGTTGTCGGTGCCAAATCAGCCTATAAGGGATTTTGTGGATGTGGTTTGGATGCTAAAAGATAGGAAGGTGGACCTAGATTGGGACTTGTTCGCCATTACGGAATGACATTGGACCAAACGTCTAGTCTAGTCCTTTTCTCAATTCTATTACAACAAAAATTGTTACAATAAGTTATAGCAACGATATATTTCATTGCAATAAATATTTTTAATAATAATAAAAACATTTTATTGCAACGAAAATTTTGTTGCAATAACCTATTGCCACAGAGTTTATTGCAATAGTGGGCAACATATTTTTTTCACTGTAATAGGTATTTATTGCAACAATTTTGAGTTGATTGCAACAAAAATTTCATTGCAATACGGATTTTTTCTTGTAGTGACTTATTCGAAGAAAAAAAACTTAGTACAATTACTCAAATCATTATTATTAAAAAATTGATAAAATAAAGAACAAAGCCCAATAAAATTTTAAAAGGAGTGAATGACACATTGACACTTGACGGCATGCATTTATTTAAATTTTAAAAATAAAAAATAAACAACAGCTAGAAGAGGGACCGGACAAACCATTAAAAAATTGATTAAACTCAATAAAGTTAAAAAAAGTGGTTGACAGTATTATTACAGAAAGCAAGTTATCAATAATCTTCAAAGTAGACTAGAAGAATATTCTTTTTTTTTTTTTTTTTTTTAAATGGGGTTCTTTATGGCTATATTATACCCCCGGGCAGGGCGCCGATCTGACATAAGCTCCGGCCGTTCTAGCCAAATCGTGCAGGGATTTAACCCCACCAAGGATGCCCACCAACAATTGGCTGTGGAGGTGACTCGAACCCAAGCCTGACAAGCAGGGCCACAAGCTCCTTACCACTAAACCAACCAAACGTGTTGGCGACTAGAAGAATATTCAACCATTTATGAAAATTTTAAACATAAAAAATAAATAAAAGCTAGAAGAGTGACAGTACAAAACATTAAAAAATTGATAAAATAAAGAACAAAGCCGAATAAAATTTTAAAAGGAGTGAATGACACATTGACACTTGACGGCATGCATTTATTTAAATTTTAAATTAAAAAAAAAAGCACCTTATAACTTATATAAATGAGTGAGTAACAGTATACCCATGACCCATTCACCAAAATTAATATAAAAAAAAAAAAAAAAAGATAGAGAGAGAAGAGGTTGCAGATCGGACTTGTTGACTGTTGTCTATGCCGAGAGAGAGATCAGAAGGGATAGGGCATGGCATTGACGTCTATGGAGCTCGCCGATGGGCCCGATCTAGCTTTGACGAGAGATAGAGGGCAGCGGCAGCGGTAGCGACAGAGGGAGGGTGGGTTGAGAAGAACTTGAGATGTGGTTTCAACTTTCAGTCTCAGACTTTTAGGGTGTTTTTTTATTTTTATATACGGAGCAGTTCTGATTTAGGAGGAATCCTGGAAGGGATTTAGGGTGTTTTTTTTTTTTTTTTAAAAAAATTTATTCTTTTATTCATATTATTGTGAATTGATTCAATTTCTTTTGTTGCTTGCAATCTTGTATTTTGGAGGAACTGTGGGCCAACTTCTATTTTTATTTTGTATTCTTTATATCAAAATTTTTTATTTTGGTTTTTTTTTTTTTTTTGTTTTGAAACATTTGAGGATTGAAATTTGAAACTAGTATATGTGTATATTTTTTCAAAATTCTGGGGGTAATTTCTCTTTTAGTCCTCCAGTTAAGGGAAAATGCCATAGGGTTTCGCCAGTTAAGGGAAAATGCCATGAGGCTTCGCTACTACTTGGCTTGCCATTGAGAATCTCTCTCTTTATCTGTGAATGAACTAAACCTGTTATAAGGCATGAGTGGGGCGCATCTCTTGCAGATGTGGGACTAAGGTGTCAAGCCAAAATGGCTACAAGGTAAGCCCTTGGCCTGAGGTGAAAATCCTGACCCCCCACGTCGCCTGAGAACAAAACCTTGCGGGCTTGGCTCCCCAAAGAGGACAAAAAGCTTGCGGCGAATTTAGTCCCCACAGTTGATAAATCTAATATTTCACGTGCATCGTACGTGAAATTTTTGATATAAATCACTTAGATTTTTAGATTTAAAAATATATATATAATTTTTCTTCTCCTATAATTTTTAAGTTGATAAAAATCTTAATTTGATTACAATTTAAATTCTTCATCTAATCCATCTAATCCTTATTTTTTAGTGTAGTGTGTTATAATCCAAATTCTTCATCTAATCCAGCTAATCCTTATTTTTTTAGTGTAGTGTGTTATAATCCAAATTATTCACCAAATCCATCTAATCCTTTTTTTTAATACGTATAGTGTATTATAAAAAAAGTAGCAACTTTCTAATTTTTAGTTACTACACTGCACATGAAAAGAAAACATTTATATAAAATAAAAATAAAAAATGACTTTCATTGGGAGGATATACACACTAGGAGGAATTGCTAATAAATTTGTTATCTACTTTTTTCCAAATATATATTTTTTAAATTTAATTGTTTTGGATAAATATCAATTTTTTGGATAAAAAAAAAAAGCTAATAACCTTAATTAACAACATGATTTTTATGGTATAACAAAAAATAAAAATTTGTAATTAATGTTAACAACTTGATTTTTAAGGTATTGGATTTTAATTTTGATTTTTACTTTTTTTGCTAATATCATCTTTTTCACAACTTAAAATTATTGTTTTAGATAGAAACAACTTCTTATCAACTTTTTTTTTTTTTTTTTGGTTGAAGTTTACCGTGGTTGAAATTTTGTTTAAAGTAAAATGTTACTTTGTTTAAAAAAAAAATAGAGTAAAAGATTACTTTATTTTTATTATCAATTTTATTTTATTTAAAATAATTATTATCAATATTTTTTTTTTATTTTGGACATTTTTATGTTTAGGGGGTATTTTGGCAACTTTTTAGGTTTTGGGGGGGTGTTTTGGCCATATTCTAGTTTTTGGGGGCATTTTAGGCATTTTTTAAGTTTAGGGGGCATCTTGGTCTTTTTTTTAGGCTTAGGGGGTATTTTGGTCACTTTTCAGGTTTAAGGGGGTATATTTTGGTCATTTTATTTGCTGCCTTGTTTTTTTTTTTTTTTTTTTAAATCACGTTTTGGGTGGTTGTAATTTGAAGGGTGTGCCAGTCATTTTTTATTAATATATATTAATAACAGCATCATTTTAAGTTTTACTAAAATAATTTTAAAATAAATTAATCAAGAAAATATTAAATATTAGTATATTACTATTTATATTAAATATTACTATTTATGAAATATGTTCTTAAACCTACGTTACCTTAGTGGTTAACACGTGTGCCATGTGGTTTTTCAGGGTCCCGTCCAAGGTTCTAACCTCCACAACAATCTGTTTTTTCTTTTCATTTTTTAAATCAAAACTACGTCGTTTTGATTCTATTTAAAACACAACATAAAACCCTACAAGTTTCTAATTCAGCCGCTCCTCCCTATTTCCCATTTCCCCTAATCCTTTTAATTTTCTTTCTCTCATCTTCTCTTCTCAGCCGCCCCATCCCCTCTCTCCCTCTTCACTCATCCCTTACCTATTTCTTTAGCCACCATCTACGTCTTTTAGATGAGAAGCCATTAAAGATCAGAAGAAGTTCTTAGGATTGGACCATATACATGTGCAGAACGGAATTATGGGTAATAATATTTTATTTAAGTGTTTTTGTTATTATATACGCTTAGGTGGGTTTAGGAATCTGAATACATGATTGAGGCTGAGAAAATGAAAGAAAATTTTAAAATTTGAAAACCTAGTGAAACGACTAGAGAGGCTGAAAGAGGGGTAGGCTGGGTTTTTTTTATTTTTATTTTGGATGGGAAGGACTGGGTTGAATTTGGGTTAATTGTTTTTGGGTTAAATGAAGCTCAATGAATTTTTAGTTAAAATCTAATAATTATTGGGTCTAATTAGGTTGATGATCATTTAATTCAAATAATAATTGGATGGATTCTTCAATTGATGAGGTCACTTATTTGATTTCTTTAACCCTTAATTACATTGAAAGAGCATTGAAGCCGTTTCATCTGCCCAATGATGAATTCAAATTGCACTGTGACAGTTATTTTGATTTTCATTTTGAACCCCCATCGACGCATCCAGTGAGCCCACCAGCATGTGTTCTAGGCTACTAGTCGCTGTTGGCAGTTGGCTGCTGGTGCTGGTTGTGGTGGTGGTGGTGGTGGTTGTTGTTGTTGTTGTTGTTGTTTTTGTTTTTGTTTTTGTTTTTGTTTTAAAATGTGGGAAGGCTCTTAATGAAAATCATAAGCTTCACTGTTCACGAATACATGATCTGAGGGCTGCAGCAGCTTCTTCCCCCGTAACCAGTTTTTTTCCTCCTTAAAATTGATGTATTTTTGTCTTTTTAAATTTCTTATTTACTCCATTTAGCATTAAAAATTTAAACTTGTGTTTCGCATTGAGGTCTTTGATGGTGATGGTTAATTGGAGTCTTAGGCATGGTCATATTATCTTTGTTCAATGGGTTTTTATTTTGACAAGGTTCTATGTTAAGTGTATCTTTGTTCAGTGGGTTTTCTAACTCAAAAGTTTTAGTCAAGATTCTTTAATAAGTCTCCATGTGAATTTTGTCTCTGGCTCTCATATCATTATGTATTCTATAAACTTGGGAAATATTATTTGTCAGACTTTAAGTGGACCATTTGATTATGCTTCTCCATTTCCCGATTCTTTCATGTACAGGTTAAATATTAAATTACATTAGGCAATGCGAGTTTAATTTTTTAGACCATATTTACTTGATTGCAGATTTGTAGTAGCCTTGGATTTTTCATTAACAAAATGTTTATGTGTTGTTTTCATTGTTTGTTACCAAATTATCTTTGTTGAGTTAAATAAGTATATATATTTTTGTTTTTTCCCTTTAATGCTTGATTCTTGTCAGTTTGTTTTGCTTTATTTGCAACTTAATAATTTTGATTTCCTAAACTAGTTATTTGGATGGTTTGACTATACTATCCTTTTTATTTTCATCAGTTTTTGGCATGCTACATTTCTATACTGCACCATGATGGACTTCTGAACTATATTCATCAGTTGCATGGTTTCAATTTATCGATAGCCTTTCTGCACCACCACCCTGTCTTCTCCGTTATGTAGTTGTGTGTGTATGAGGGTATGTATTTGTGCATCCTTGGTGGTGTGCGGAGTCTTTTGATGATTGGCATTTTGCATTCTGTGGTTGATTTTGTCAGAGCTATGAGATCTGATCTCTTTCATAGAGAGCAAACATGTTTATGAGGGTCAACTGTATCTAGACCTGGTCTAATGTCAGACACTGTTAAGTTGTATCCTTTTTTGTTGCATAAATTCTTGTTCCAAAAGGAAGCAATTGTCTTGATTACTCAATTTGACCCATGCATGTGCAGTTGGTGGGATGTTTCAGATACAAAAGCACTGATTAGGGCCTTTGGAAAGGTTATGGAGTTATGGTATCAATTGCCTCTTTTACTGTATATTATATTGCTTTTATTTATTACATATGTTACTGAATATTTTGGCTGAAGGTGAAAATATTGTATATTACTGTAGTTTTCATTAGATGTTAAGATTTAATTATGTGCTGAATGGTTTATGCACTGGGCTCTGAGAGATATATTGCTTCTTTAGATGGAGTTAGACCTAGAAAACTCTATATCTGAACCTACCTGAAACAATTGCTGTATCATGTTTTGATTGTTGGTATTTGGGATATAGATGATCTTCTGTCTTTGGTGATGAATATCCTAAATCCACGCCCATTCCTCTCTCGTTTTGCCTCTTGAGATTTTTAAGTTCTCTCTTTTTTTTTTTTTTTTTTTTTTTTTTTTTTTTTTTTAATAATCTATGTTTGGTTGCTAGGAAAACAAAGGAAAATTATCCCTTTTTTGTGGGATTTATAGGATTTTTTTTATCTGGGCCTTGTTTTGTTGAAAAATTGTGATTTTTTTTTTTCCATTCATTTCCATGATTGTAATTTGGACTAAATACCATGAAATTGTTGAACTGGTTATTTGTTTTGGCTCATATTATGGATTGGGCTGTGTGTTTTCGTTTAGTTTTCGCCTATGCAAAAAAGACCACTTGAGTGGGCCTTAGCAACCTATTTTGGAAATTAGGAAGGTTCATGTGAACTCAATTTTAGTGGGCTTCCTTATTTTGTAAGAGACCAAGGAACACCTAAATCTTCAAACAAAACCCATTTTCAGAAAGGTAGGTTTCTTTTAGGGTAAAATTGTTCACTATAAATTCTAGGGACCATCTTGACTGTCCACACATGGAACCCTAATTTTTGCTTCCCTCTTCAGTTTTCACCTTGCTTTCCTCTGTGTCTTTGTTTTAATTATTGTTTGGTCGAATAGTCCTTCATTTTGCGCAATGATGTACAAATCAAAATTTAATTGAGCAGTTTGGCATGGTTTTTAATTCATTATCAGCCCTTTACTCGCCACCACTTTCACAACCACCATCTACTCTTCATTTAACATACATATACACACACACACACACACTATTTTGTTTTTCTCTGGTGGTGGTTTGTAAAGGCTTTTGATGAATGCCCATTGCCTTAAAAAACCGTGGATGATCATTTCAAAGCTATGAGATCTGAGGGCTTTTCTTTATTTTCCTTTACATGCATTTATTATATTATATTATGTGTTTTGATTTGAATTTTTTTTGTTGTTGTTGTGAATGATGATAAATGCACTGGGCTCTGAGCAGTTTTAATTTATCACTTCATTATTGATGGAAATGCAGCCTAGATAGCTGTTTCTGATACTCCATAATTTTTTATACGTATATATAGTTGAGCACATTGTAAAATTTGCAAGATTTCTTGTTCTTTGAATTATTCTATGTAATGTTGGGTCATAATATATCTTTTTTAATAATGAAATTCTTTCATATTTGCTTGCATATTGTTGTTTCTTTTAAACTGTGGAATGTTATAATAGTAAACAAATAATTGACTATAAATTTTGGTCATACCTGCCTTAAGATCGACATTAATTTTTTGCATTTTGATTCCTTTTCTAAAATGCATGTGGCCCTTGCTTGGCTATGGTTTTAGTTGGTAATTCCTGATTTCTTTTCTATTTCTACTAGTTTGCTAGATATTTTCAGACTACTTTTTTTTTCTTCACTTATTTGATTTCTTCAATCCTAAATTGCATTGAAAGAGAATTGAAGACTTTTTCATCTGCCCAATGATGAATTTAAATTGCATTGTGACAGTTATTTTGATTTTCATTTTGAACCCCCTTTGGCTCATCCAGTGAGCCCACCAGCATGTGTTCTAGATTACTAGTTGCTGGTGGCTGTTGGCTACTGGTTGTGGTGGTGGTGATGATGATGATGATGGTTGTTGTTGTTTTTATTTTTCTTGTTTCAAAATGTGGGAAGGCTCTTAATGAAAATCATAAGCTTCACTGTTCTTGAATACACGATCTGAGGGCTGCAGCAGCTTCTTCCCCATAACCAACCTTTTTCCTCCTTTAAATTGGTGTATTTTTGTCTTTTTAAATTTTTTGTTGCATAAATTCTTGTTCCAAACGGAAGCAGTTGTCTTGATTACTCAATTTGACCCATGCATGTGCAGTTGGTTGGATGTTTTAGATCCAAAAGCACTGATTAGGGTCTTTGGCAAGGTTATGGTCTCAATTACCTCTAATACTGTATATTATCTAGCTTTTATTTATCACATATGTGACTGAATAATTTTGCTGAATGGTTTATGCACTGGGCTGTGAGAGGTATATTGCTTCTTTAGATGGAGTTAGATCTAGAAAGCTCTATATCTGGATCTACCTGAAACAATTGCTGTATCATGTTTTGATTGTTGGTACTCAGGATATAGATGATCTTCTGTCTTTGACTAACATACTTAAATTGTGGAGAGATTTATTATTATTATTTTTAAATGATGTTGCTTTGTCTAAGTTATGCCTTCTGTATGATTGAAGTCTGTGAGCTTTACAGTATTTACATCTGCCCCATGATGAAAAATAGTCCTGTTGAGTGGTGCTTTTGTTTTCTCGTTTTAGCCTCCATCTCTACTGCCACACTCACCATCATCAATATGCTGCTGCTGCTGCATCTTCTTCTTCTTCTTTATTGTTGTTATTATTATTATTATTATTATTTGCTTATTGGTTTTGGTAGAGGTGGTAGTGGTTGGTATTCTTATTGCCATAAAAGATGTTGAATGGCTTTTAAAGAGAATCATAAGTTTCACTGTCGGTGAATCATTATAGCTATGAGATCTGAGGGCTGAAGCTTAGTTAATTTTTTACCTTGAAGCATTTTCTTTTACAAGTTTTGGTTCCAGAAGTGTTATATATTGTCTGGATATCTTTCAGTCTTACTTTATTTTATTCCCTTACACTTGTTTTATATAAAATTTCAGATTATGATTGCTAAGTATGCAGTAAAAGTTATGGTTACAATTTGTATGTTTGCATAGCTGCTACTCCTTGAGTACTTTCAGTTGATCTTAGGTTTGTGAAGTAGCCTTGGATATGGTGCTGTAGGTTTATCATTAAGTATGATATCACCCACCATCCATTTTGCCCAATGATGTACAACTAAGAAGTATTGAACAATTGCATTGTTTTCATCCATGGTTGCACTTTCTGCACCACCAAATGGACTGTGTGTTTGTGTGTGTTTGCGCACTCGCGCATGTATTTGTGTTTACTATTTGGTGGTGTGAAAAGGCCTATGGTGAAGCCAGTGGCATTAATTGGAGATGATCTGTTTTAAGCTATGAGATCCGAGGGCCTTGCTTTTAGCATATTCCTTTTGGGTGGTTTTGAGTCATTTCTCTGTAATCTGTAAACCTTGGATGATGTGTTTTGAGATAGAGATCTACGGTCTTTTCTTTTCTTTTCTTTTTTAATTGTATTTATGTTCTAAATGTTATTTTATGCGTGTTGGGTGTATTTCACATAGTGATTTCCTGTGGTAAATGAAACAAGGATTGGTTAGAAATATTTAATTTAACTTTACGATTTTTTTTTCTGGGTTATTTACCCTGTGATCTGATTTTATGGATTCCAGTGTTGATTTTTGTTTATTGATTTTCATTCTCTATTATGTTTTTATTTTTTGATTTTGTATTGACTTTACTAAAGTATGGTTTTGTTAAATACACAAAGGATGATGTTGAATAGCAAGTTTATAGTTTGCAGAGGTGGTCTCTCTTCATTTCTGTTCTTTTAGTCCAGAATCAGTGGAGCATATATATTTTTCTTATGTCAAATCAAGCTACTAGTGTGGACAAAACCCTCTTCTCTGCGTGCTTAATTTCTTCATGCCTGGTACAGGCTCCATCAGTGATCAGGTTAAATACCTGTTGTACTTGTACCTACTAATTTTGTGGTCACTCAGAGACTTATTATTTGTGGCTATTCTACGTGACCAAACATGGATGCTACAATCTAGTTTTTGACAATGAATGAATCCTTGTAAGCTGGTCCTCTCCATGAACAGGGTTTTTCCTACTCCACACAAACATGCTTGGTCTTCCTTGGTTCCAAGTTCATTGAACCTTTCCCCCACAGGGTTGGTTGAAGTTTAATTTTTGGTGCTGCAGTTTGTATTGATTGTATTTCTATTCTTGGTGTGCGGTCAAAGTAAGAAACTCCTGGGGATGCTTTTGTGGGCTGACTTAAATGCTATGTTGCTTGCAATCTCTAAAGAGAAGAATCCTTGGATCTGATGTCATTTTTGCGGGACATTCCTGGAATCTAATCACTTTTTGATAGACTTATGTACCCCCAACTGGACTAATAATATCTAGGCCTAGCTGATGCCTCTTTAAATTTTTTGGATTTCTCTTCTCTTTTGTGCACATGGAAGCCAATATGGCTCGTCACTTGTTAGCCTGTTGGCACAATTGTGCATGAAGGGGCCTTATCTGAGTCATCCTAAATGGTTTGGGCTCCAAGGCTTCTTTTCTCAATAAATGAAATTATTAGCTGTAAAAGTGTTATACTTTCCTTATTGATTTGACATATACCTCCTGGATTAAAATGTTGATTATTTGAATTGTGTATGTGTGGTACGTAATGAGATAACTGAGTTGTTTAATGGCTATGTATCATTTTATTAATGTCATCGATGACAATTTTCTCCTCCCCTCGACTCTCACCTTCCAACATATGAATAAAAGCTTGAAGATATACTGATAAAAGGAAAACAACAAAAGAAACTAGAGATCGACCATACACAACTTCTCCTGAATTTTTAAACCGATGGAAAACTGGTTTTTAGTAAAGCAGCATTAGGATCTTAATTATGATCCTGGTATACCTCAAAAGATCCACTAACTATTTACAATGCATCATACTAAAAATCTAAAAGAGTTTGGAAGGCCACAGAAAAAGGGACAGCAATTTGTTCATGGCAACTAGACTTGATTGGAGAAAGGAAACGCAAGCGAGAGAGAAAGTAACAGAGGGTCTTCATCACCATCTTTATTGTTTTTGTTTGTCTGTGGCTTAGAATGCTTCTCCTGGTTAATTTTATTGTCCATTTTACCAAGAAAGGAAGGCATGACTCCCTGTTTCTTTAATTTGTTTTCGGGTACTTGCCCTTCTGTTGAAGATTTAGACGTATCATATTCCCCACACCTTCTGAAATTCTCCTCGGAAAAGGTAGTTGGACCGACACCATTTCTACCAAATGGAAATCTATTTGCAGAATTCTTTGTGCCTCTAGAGCCACCATGTTCATACACCACACTCGAACTACTCTTCATCCTCTTGGATTCACGTTCTTGGTCCACAATATGTTCACTACTTTCTTGAAAACACGGTTTGAGATTCATATCCTGCCTCCTAGTATCTCTTTCTTGTCTCTGCCAGAAGAAAAAACTTCATCAGTACTATACTGATAGTCTAAGGTAATCCGCATGTTGCTCTATTAATTAAAACCGGAAGAACAAATTAAATTGCATATTTGCCATGACTTTACGGTAAGGAACATAACATATTGGTCATCAAATAAAAGTTAACTGACATTTTGGTAAAAGCAAATTGGAGGTACTTAAGTTAAAACCAACTTAAGATGAGAAATAAATAAATCGATAATTGAAGAAGCATATATATTCCAATCAATCAAGCATCAAATCTTCACTTGGCATTATGTACAGGTTATATGCTACACTACATACAATGAATTCCCCAAATTCAGTAATTAATCCTTCTTTTTAAACAAAAACAACCAAGTTCATTCTAAAAATATAAAATGTAGAGTGGAGTAGTACTTCTATAAACCAAGTCACTAAACAGAAGAAGAAATTTTAAAAATTTCATTTAAACATTGGGTATTTAGTATTTACTGAATGTAGTATATGTGTGTGTGTGTGTGAGAGAGAGATTACCATTTGGGAACTCTGTATGTCTTGCAAGCAACTAAGCCTTCTTCCTCGAAATACACCCCATAAAAACAACAGTTTATTCCAACCTGCCAAGGACAAACAGGGTAATTTAAAGACGTGAATGAAAATGTGTAAGTGGATCCTTATATAACATTTGTCATTTATATGGAAGAAAATTAAGCTAAGTACAACTTACGCTGAGAATTTTCAGGAAGATAATTAGATGAAAAAATTAATAGATCAACTCCGTCCAAATTTCCTTTGAGAGCCATGTCATTCTTAATCATGCATTCAAGCAATCTCATGTAGTTTCTTCCATAGCTGCATAGAAGAATTTGGAAATATGTATTGAATGTCAGCATGAGAGGGAGCACTTTAATTCACAAAAGCAAATGCCAAAACAAACCTTTCTAAGTCTTTTGCAAAAAAGTAGAGTGCAATATTATCTTCTGTGGCATGATTTTGAGAGAACTGAGTTGGCCAAGCACTTAAGCGAGGTACTTCCTCCAATATAATTTTTTGAGGAAGCTTGAGAACTACTTCAAGAACTTTAGGTGAAGCATTAGTTGATAAGTGTGCTTGCATCCCATAACAAGAATTTGGAAGTTTTTCACTTCTCTGCATTTCAAATTCCCCTCTGCATGAAATGTCAGAAATTTTTGCATGAGACATTTTTATCAAGGCACAGAAGTGACTTCGAGTTTTTTTTTTTTTTAAAAACACAGCAATGAACTTCCAGAAAAGAGCAAAAGACCATACTGCCAGATGCAATGAATCTGGGGAACAGCAGAAACTTGAGAAGGAATGACGGTTGTAAATGAGGTAAAGTTTCTCAAATAAGGCCTTTCATTGGAAGGAAATGTGGTATTTGAAATATTCGTTTTTATTGAACATGCTGCTTCTGTGGAATGCTCAATATGCCGGCTCACATCATCAAATTCATCTCGATATTTTAAGCCTTTTTTAGCAAGATGACTAAATGCGTTCAATGAATTGTTTGATTGTTCATGACCCTCAACTGCCTCAATATCATGGTATTTGGATCCTGATGAAAAAGTTTCACCACGCGATACAATTTCATTTCCACTCATTGATGCAGAAACACCAGAATTAGCAACTGGTGAACTAACTTTAGATTGTAACACAGATGTATACTTCCCTTGAGTTGAGTTCCATTTTGCATGGTTTATTTCTTCAAATCCTCAACAAGAGAAAAATTGGAAGCTAGTGGTTTAACCTTTGCATCAATAGCATTTGAGCTAAATGACATAGATTTTCTCATCATTCTGGAACATTCTATTCTCTTATCCTCAGCAGCAGTATTGCTGGAAAAAATTTTCTTTTGGACAACAATGTCTTTTGAAAGTTGACCTTTCACTTTTGAGTCCATAATGTTGAACGATTTTGACTTAAAAAGAGAACCAGTGAGGTCAAAATTTTTAAATTAAGTGAACTAAATCTCAAACAAACATTATAATGAACAAGTCAAGTGATGATGCCAAAAAATCGTCAGTAAGCCACACGGTCCTTACATGCTCCTAACAAGAACCTGCACGACGCAAAAGCTGAAGACCTTAAGAGGAGTACCGGTATGGTAGAGATGACCGACTCTGGACTTATGTCATTTTTCCTTGGGATTGAGGTACGACAACAATCAGATGGCATTTTCATATATCAGAAAAAATATGCAAAGGAATTGCTTGACAAATTTAATATGAAAAATTGCAATGCTGTCAATACACCTATTGCAGTGGATCTAAAATTGACAAGAGAATGAAAAGGGAAAATTATAGATCCAACTCTATTTAGGAGTTTGATTGGAAGTTTAAGGTACCTCTCAATCACAAGGCCAGACATTGTTTATAGTGTTGATCTTTTGAGCAGATTGTGAGGGATTTCACAATTCGCTCCAATACCAATGGGCTTGGTCTGCGATCGAATGATATAAAAGATTTGTGCCCCCTCATCCTTCACCAATTGGTCGTTGGATGGATCGGTAAGGCACACGGTCCGACAAGTGGTATTAGAGCCGGGTCATAGGTTCGAGTCGTTAGAGCCGCATTGTGAGGGAGGGATTGTGAGGGATTTCACAATTCGCTCCAATAACAATGGGCTTGTTCTGCGATCGAATGCTATAAAAGATTTGTGCCCCCTCATCCTTCACCAATTGGTCGTTGGATGGATCGGTAAGGCACACGATCCGACACAGATATATGGAAAAACCAAAGGAATCTCAGTGGCTTGCAGCAAAGAGGATCCTAAGATATATAAAAGGTACCATGGATTTTGGTCTTTTATATTTATATAATAATGATGTCGCATTATATGGATATTCAGATAGTAATTGGGGAGGTGATCAAGATGAAAGGAAAAGAACTATTGGATATGTTTTCTATCTTGGATCAACAGCATTCACTTGGATGTCCAAAAAGCAGAGTATTGTAGCTTTGTCAACATGTGAAGCTGAATATGTGGCAACATCCTCTTCTGTTTGTGAAGTAATATGGTTGAAGAATTTATTAAAAGAATTTGATCATCCATAAGAAGAATCCATAATTATTTATGTGGATAACAAGTCTGCCATTAAACTTTTTGAAAATCCAGTTCAACATGGAAGGAGCAAACATATTGACATGAAGTATCATTTCTTGAGAGATTATGTGAAACGGAAAGTTGTGAAGCTCCAGTATTGCCAAAGCCTTACCAGTTGATAGATTCAAAAGATTGAGGACAATGCTTGGTGTGAAGATGCTTTTGGTTTAAGGGGGAGTGTTGGAAGTGGTAAACCAAACGGTGCCTCTTGATATTTCAAAACAGTTTGTATCTTTTGTTTTTCCACAACTGTTTGTGTCTTTTATTTTCCATAATTGTTTGTGTCTATGTCATTCCATAACGTTTGTCTTTAAGTCTTCCACATTTTAGAATTTTTTGTTATGAAACAAAGAGTCATGACAATAATGACAGCTCTTGTAACTTCACCCTATAAAAGGAGATAGATGTATGATGTGAAAGTATGTGAGAGAAAAAGTTGTAGTGAGCTCTCAAGGCAGTAGCCTAATATCTTTGTTTGTGAGTTTGAAGTACTCTAATAAAATTTTCATTCCTCTCTTTCTTGTGAGTACTTTGTTGAATTTTAAGTCAAGGCTTTATAAAGCCAACACATAGGCCTATGACCTTGCTCTGAAGCAGGCATTCGAATATATACATCCTACATATAAGCATCCTTCCCATTAGCTGCAACCTGTCTAATATCAATTAGATCCCCAAACCACATGGCGCAGCCACTTCCTCCATTTTTAATATCTGAGTTTGCATAAGCCGTACAGGAACAGTTGTTCAAACATTTGATTCTACATTTGTTAAGATTCATACTTCCGTTCACCCAGGAATACGTGGTATCTGGCATTTCGAGCCCAACAAAATTAGCAAACCCAATTTTATCTTTATCCTCGCAGCTCAATTGGGTAATGCGTACACACCCCATAGATCACTCATCTGTGTTCCATGTATCTGGTGACTTATGCTTAAATCCTTCTACACATTGACAAATAGGTAACTCACCAATGATACAATTTCCACAAGGACCACATAAATTGTAGGTGTCACATTTGTCTTTTGGTGTAGAAATGTATGTGATCCATTTTTTATCTACTTCGACCCATATGTAGCGCTCATATGAGGATGCATTTTCGTTCAAAACTCCTCTTGAGATTACAGAATTTTTAATCAGGTGGAATATGAAGTATACCTCATCGTTGTTGATGACAAAATCATAGGTGTAAACCGGATTGTCCTTTAAGCCTGGTACACCACTGAAACCAAGGCCATTCCATGGTCCGGTCCGTAAGAACTTCTTGGTGCCTTTCTTTATGACTGATTCAGGGTAATTATGAAGTTCGACCCCCCAACTCAGTTCTCCAGGAGAGGGGTCATCTGGACTCTTCCACGCAGATATACGCCGTTCCAGACCAGTCTTTAAGTCACATCCAAGCTTCATTCCTGCTAGCCAAGTATCAGAAGAATAGTCAAAGCTTTGCCACAAATATTTTTCTCGGCTTTCTTCGTTCTCTTCTCTTAATACTAGATTTCCTGAATCTAAAAGCTAGACTATTGGATTCCAGGCCGTTTTTGTTGAGTTTGCCGACCAAGCACCTGTTCTATTCTGGCTGAGAAGAACAAGACTACCTGAACTGTTTACCATCAACATGCCAGTCAACGAGTCGTTTATTGAATTGAGCCGGTTTGCTACCCAAACAGCCGTTCTAACTGGGATATTGTTGTACCATATTCCCAAGTAACGGTTACCGGAATTACCAGGACTAAAGAACCCCAGGGCAAAGCTTCCATCTCTAGAGACCAGGGTCATGCCCTCAGTGAGGGATTCGGATTTTGTAATGCCGTCAACAGCATCCGACAGTACAAAGAAGAAAAGAAGCAAACTCCTCAACAACAACACCACAAAAGCAAAGATGTCCATTGCTTCCTGTTCTTAGAGCTCTTAGCCAACATTTTAAAGTTAGGCCTATTATAATGAGCAAAGACTAAATCATGGAAGGCCATACGTTGACTCAGGCACGTGGTTGTTCTTTTGAGTATTGGTTCATTAAACAATGACTGGCTTGTTAGAAAACTCCACATTTTTTTGTGAACAAAAATTTCCTGTATTTGTTACTCGCAGATGTCGCATTTTTGGAAAGGTGAGCACTAGGATTTGAAATTAAGGAAAATTATAGTACCTGTTGCGCTTATTTTCACCACAGTACCATATTTGGAAATTATAATATTGTGACTGCAATGTAAATTTACATTGAAAATACAATGTAAAGGAAGAATTTCCCTATAGTAATAACATTTCCTCTCCTCTTATTATTCATAATGGAGTCCACTAATTAAGAATTTAATTAGTAAATCCCATATTACGTTAGAGAAGTGAAAACATCATAGTTGTACTCCCAAAATAATCCTAAAAATAATATAGTAGTATTAAGTTAAATTTTTTGATTGAAAGACATAAATAAAGAAAAATGTTTCATAACATTTTCACAATAAATCTTAGGTATCAAGCAATTACTAGTTCTAATCTGAGTCACCATTGACATCAATTTTTTACTCCACTAGTAACAATTTGACACCTAGAATATATTATGATGAAAATGTTATGGATGTAACATTTCTCATAAATAAATGTAGCTTGTCACACATTTAATTGGAAGGAAGTGCTACATCAATAACATTCTTACAACACTTTTACAATAAATCTTAAATAATAAGTTATTATTGGTTTTAATTTGAACTTACCACTAAAATTACTTTTTTGTCCATCAATAACAGTCATTAACAACCTGCCACTTAGAATTGTTGTATAAGTATTGTGAAAATATTATGAACATAGGATTTCACTTTAATTAGAAGTTAGATTTATTGTGAAAATATTATAAACATAGCATTTCTCTTTAATTAGAAGCTAGATTTTTATGTATTTGTTTTTGCTTCCGCATGGGAGCACGCCTAGTAGGAACTTGGACTTGGTGTGAAGTTTGATCCAGACTTATAGACAGCTGAGAGACTTGTGCATTGTGCGAATTGTGAAAAATCTTATCTCCTCCCTCTGCTTCAATATGATGTAATTTATTCTCACTTTCTACAATATACTAAAGTTTATTGAGAAGAATTTTTTATTTTTTCTAGTTTTGTCTCACCATGGCTGTATTATACTCTTTGCAAATCCCCTTAACTTTAATGAATAACGAACTTGTCACATATTATGGTAACTAAGCTAGAGATAAATACAAACTAAAGCGCCAATATTATCAAGTTCGACTGGGGACCATGATCAATAATAAGAATACAAATTCTGTGTATCACATTTTTTATTCTATTTTATGTTCCACCAATCACAACTTACCATGTATTTGTTTAAATTTCCTTATAAAATAGCCAAAGTTTAAAATGGAAAAAAAAAAAAAAAAAATCACATGACAAATTGTAATTGGTGGAACATAAAGTGGATCACAAAATGTGGTATAGAGGATTTGTATTCCAATAATAGACACTATAAGAAAAGTGTGCCAATTGATATCTAGCTCTTAATAACTTTGATTCCTTGTTAGAAGTTGCAGAAAAAACCTTATAGCGGAGCTCTTATTTGGACAAATATCCCTATCGAGAATCGATATGCAACGGCCGCTATTGACTTATATGCTTGTGTTCATTGACAAAACCTTCCTCAACGTTTACCCGTGGGCCAATAATTTCCACATTTCAGAGAAAAAAAAAAGGATCAAGGATTTTGGTGAGCCAAGTGTATACTGGAGCTGGTATGGGTCGACATTGGGATGGGGGTGACCCGGGTGGGACCTATCCAATATGAGAGGTCAAACACGGATCCCTCTTATAAATAAAATATTCTCATGCAAACACTACATAAATCCATGCTATGTACAGAAAACTGATAAAAATGAGATTTTAAAAAATTTTGTGATAATTTTTCAATTAAATATGTCCACTTTATTCTAATAATAATTTTTTAAAAACAATCTTATTTTTAAGTAGCCAAAAAATAAATTAAACCAAAACGACACATAGTTTGATTAAATTTTCACCAAACTTGATGAGTCTAAAATTCACATACCTTGAGACAAAGAGTTTGTAGAAACAAATAGAATGAGCAAAGTGAGTTTTAGAGTGGTGTGACATATATATACTGATAAGGGTATTTTCGTCTGGTAAGGATTTTCGTTGCTTATCCGTCCTTTGGCCTCCGTCAGGCACAAGGTTTCCTTTCTCCGTCTGACTAGACACTCACAGTGACAGACGGTCCCTATCCTCACCATCTTGACAAACGAGTCACGAGACCGACCGACCATGAGCCCGTTGTAATAGAAGCCCAGGGTCCGTCGTGATAAAAGCCCCGTCAGACCTCTTAAAGTTCAGACAGAAGGATATGCTACCCCCTAGGAAACTCGTCAGGCAAGTTTAGCTTATGCCTGACGGACGATCCACACCTCACCACTTGCATACCGATGGATAGGCATGATGGGTCCCACAATCCTCTATGTGGTCTCCACGCATATATCCCTACATGGAAATAACTTGCGCACCACGTCCAAATACCCTACTACACGTCCATATCTCCCCTATATGGAAAGAGAACCCTAACATCTTGGAGCCATAATTCCAAATCTCCTCTACAAGGAAAGACTCCTACATTCAAGGGATCTTGGTTTGCTCTTCACCACTATATAAGCATCAAACCTCCTTTTCTCTAAGGTACGCAGAATATCCCTAGCTCTCTCACTATAGAGTTCTGAGAGATCTTTAATTCATTGACTTGACCTTCGGAGGGTCTTTGGCCGGCACCTCACTGGTGCTCTTCTGTTGGTTTTTGGTTTCTTGTTCTCCAGGTACCCATTGGAGCGTTCGTGGACAATCATCTCATTGACAATTTTGTACATCATTAGTTGGTGCCGTCTATGGGAAATGAGTGATTACCCATATCACCGCTTCTAAGACAAAGAGTTGCATGGTCTAGACGCGATCGATAGCTACCATCAACCAGGAGACAGAGAACCCCCCTAACGCCTTGGATAGACAAATGCAAACCCTGGCCGCGGCGGTTGAGCGGCTCATACAACGCAACTAGGAGTTGGAGCAATAGCTAAACCAGAGGAGCGAACGATGTCCTAAAGATTAGCACAATGAACTAGATAATAAAGAACAGAACAACAGTCACCTCCCAACAGGAGATCGGCGGAAAAGGGAAGATTAGGAAGAGAGCTACATCCCCAATAGGTGGGACAGGTAGGTAGATACCGACCGACCATTGAAACTGGAGAGCAACGCGATACGCATGGCGTAAGACATGTAGATGATGAAGGAAAAGATGGACATGATGATGAGCACCATGAGGGGATGAGTATCCACCAACCTGGACGAGCTAGTTCAGTGGACTGACTCACCCTTCACAGCGCAGATGATTCCTTCCCCCTTCCAGCCAAGTTCCGGATGCCACAGGTAGAAGTGTACGATGGATCGCGAGACCCACTCAATCATCTGGAATCATTCAAAACCCTTATGCACCTACAAGGGGTCCTAGATGAGATCATGTGAAGGGCGTTCCCCACCATGCTCAAGGGCCTGGCTAGAGTATGGTTCAGTAAGTTAGCCCTCAACATTGTCTCTACCTTCAAGGAGTTAAGCGGGCACTTCGTCACCCACTTCATTGGAGGCCAGAGGTATAAGAAATCTTCGGCAAGCTTGCTCAATATCAAGCAATGGGAAGATGAAAGCTTGAGATCATATGTGACTCGATTTAATAGGGAAGCCCTTTTGATTGACGAGGCTGACAATAAAGTCTTGGTCACTGCATTCACCAATGGACTCCAATTGGGATAATTCCTCTTTTCCATCTACAAGAATGACTCGAAGATGATGGATGACATGTTATACAAGGTCACTAAGTACATGAACACTAAGGACGCCATGATGGCTTGAGGGGGCAGACCGAAGAAAAGGGAAAGACCAGACAATCCCTGTTATGACAGAGGAAGAAAGTCTGCTCGGACGAATGACCGAAAGGACGATAGGAGACAGAGACCACCTGGGTGGACTGTCAACTTCACCTCGTTAAACACTCTGTTAGACCAAGTATTTATGCAAATAAGGGATGATGCAACACTGACCTGGTCGGATAAGCTAAAAGGCGATATGAACAAAAGGCCTAGAAACAAGTATTGTCGTTTTCACCGAGATTATGGGTATGATACTTTTGAATGTTATGACCTAAAGCAACAGATAGAAGCCCTCTACAAGTAAGGAAAACTACAGTGGTTCGTCAGAAGCAAAGAGAACCCGCCAAGGGACCTCGAACCCAACCGATGGGTCGAACAACGGCCAAGGGCCCCATTCAGAGAGATAAATGTGATCATATGAGGAAGTACAATGGATGGATCCTCTAGTAAGGCAAGACAGAAATACTTACGGATGGTACAGAGCATCCAGATTTCCGGCCGATTGCTTAAAATGACTGTGTGGGATCTTTTTTTTTTTTTTTTTTTGTGGTAAAATAGCACACAGGCCCAAGTGGAAAGCAAGGATCCTGGGCCCAGTGCTTTTATGTTTAAGGGATTAGGCTTGGTTCACCACAGCTAAGTTGGGCTGATTTTGAACCAAGTTCTGCACAAAGCGTGGATCCTACAACACATACATACTAACACATAGAAAATATATACGTATTGTGCAGCAAAGAAACAGTAAAGAATGATATAAAAGAAAGGTGGAATAAACGTTAGGGGTCCTTAAGATAATATGGGATGTTTCATTATTTTTCTTAAGTTTTTAATACATCATGTTCACTAGGATGTGTTACAAGGTCCAAATAAGATCAAAAATCACAGACTGAGATGGCTCCTTAGGCCTCTAAGACTTGCAAATTTTGAATCCCTTTGAATCCAAATGTATTCTCTAGTGGCTGTTTTAGGATCTCGGACGGTGTTTTCCCTTTCTTCTCTCTTTTTGAATTCTAACAAAGTTTTCTCAAGGATCTTTTCCCTATGATTCAATGTTGCTAAATGCCTTTCACTGTTGGCTGCCTCTCCTTTTATAGTGTCATCTTAGGGTTTCTGGTGTACTATTGATTCCCTCCATTTGCTGCCCTGGGTACCAGAACCAATGTTGCGTCAGCAACATTGGTGACTGGCCCCTTCCTTATTTTCTCATTATTTACCTCTTTTGAGGTTCCCTCTTCAAAAGCCCCCAGTTTACTTTCCTGTTCTGAGGGGTCCTAAGGGATTGACCTTTAATCTTTCTTTTTCCAAAGCTTTTAGATACCACCTTTTCAGACCTACCTTTTGGCTGTTTTCCTTCTTGTCATTTTTCCTAAATGGGTGGATTCCCTTCTATCAGGCTGAAAGATCCCCAACCACCTTTCTTCATGGTCCATCTTTTTAGGTTCCCCGAGGTACTAGACCCTTATTTATGAATTGTTGGTTCCCCAAGTCTTCTGCTCTGTTTCTGCATCATTAGGTGGCTGATAGGACATATTTGCTCTCGTTATTTGTGTTCCTGGGCATGCTTCCTTGAGTTGTAAGGATCTTCACCTGTTGTCTTAGTCAGCTTCGGGATCCCCTCTCTCTGCTTCTTGGGATCCTACTCCTCTACGTTATCCTCTGATGTCCTTATTTTTCACGTATCCCACTCCTTTTGTAACTCCCCCTCTTTCCACAAAATGTGGCAGTTAAGTGTCTGAGTAAACTTCCCCTCCACTTTTTACGTTTCCCATAACTCCCATTAATAACTGACAATAACTTTTTTCTTATAAAATTGAATATTGGCAACTAGCGTGTTTTTCTATACTTCGTCTTCTCTAACTTTTTTTGCGCCATTATTGCAGTTCACATTCAGCTATCTTTTCACTTCCAGAGATATTTTCAAACTCACCTTCTTCCTTTCTGCTCTTTCCTTCGTCCCTCTTTCTATATTCTACACCCCTCCAGCCTTTCTTGTCACACCATCCTTCCATGGCTTCTTCTTCTTCCTCACGTAAAAAGAGAGAGCGTTCTCCCACTCCTTCCGAAGGCTAGGGTTCCTCAGTAGGGTTAGAATAGGGCGAGGTGTAGGAAGTTGCAGATCACCCAGCCTTCCCTTTACGGGACCCCTGGTACACCCCTAGTTTTTTCTTTCCTCAAGTGTCCCACGACGAGGCTCCTTTTTCTCCACATTCCTAGGTGTTTTCTGGTAAGCCTGGGTTTGCCAGTTCCACTAAAATCTAGATCCAAGGGAGATTTTGGATCTTCAGATCAGACGGGGATCCCGCGAGGCAGTTCCAATTTTCTTTGACTTCGTCCTGGGGACGATTACTAGTTAGTCCACTTGGGTGGATAAGGAGCTTTTTGATGGCGAATTTGTTAGCTGCTTGGAGCGAGCCAGGATCCTAAAATCAGTGGCAATTTTGAGGAATCTTGAAGGTTTTAGGGTCGCCAAAGACACTTAGTGCGTTGTTGGCATCTCTCTCTCCACACATTCTTCTTTTCTGTTGGTGAGCTCACTATCACTTTGGAAGATGTGGTTAATAACTTTCTCCTTCCAGTGTTTGGTGATGAAAATCCCTTTAATATCAGACTCTCTGGTGAGGATCTCAAGGTTGAAGACAAGATTTTCAGCCATTTTGGTGGGCGTACCGCTTCTTCTGGGGGGAAACTGGCTAAAATGGGTAAGTGGGTAGCGACCCTTTCTTAAGAAAAGGACAAAGTGGTTAGGCAAGCTGGGTTCCTGACACTATGGCTCAGTAAATTCTTGTTCAGCGAGTTCCCCGAGTATGGGATTAAGTCTACCTTTTTCCCTCTTGCAATTAGATTGGCTAGAGGGGGCGAGTGTCCTTTAGCCCCCATGTTTTTGGGCCACGTTTACTCTCAATTGGACTTGCTTCATGGAGATGAGGTTGGAGGCAACTCCTGCTACACCATTACTTCGTCCCTCCACTATGCTATCCTTTAAGTGTTCATGTGGAACTGCTCTTCTATCATTTTGGCAAAATGCAGGAACTTGAAGTATGTAAAAGACAAATTCATGGGATCCCCGGACGTGATCAATGGTCTGTGTGGCAGTTCTACTGATAGTCACCCTATCATCTTCCGCTGGTCTAACTTGAAAGGTAGCAGCCTTAATCTGGTAAAGTTGTTCGATCAAGCGGGGCACTTGAGTTGGCGTTCTCCCTAAGAGTTTAGCCCCGGGTTTGCATGTGATTCCGTGTTGGCTTCTTTTCTCAACTTTCTAGTATATACTTTTGACCTTCACCGGGGAGATGAAGGCAGTTTGGCGTACCTGGCTTGCACCAGCCCCTCATGGCTTCTAGTGCATTCATCAAGTGGCCCAAAGTACACTCACTACTCAGCACATCGGGTACTCAGACAATTTGGCTTTGATCAGGACATCCCATCGGTGTTCAAAGAGGTAGCGCCTTCGCTCCTATCTTTGGATCCATTTCTAAGGCTTCAAGCCTTTTCTTATTGGTCGCGAAGGAGCCCCCAGTTCATGGTGCCAAACTCTCAGCGGGGAGTCTTTACTTCGAGTGGCTTTGCTGGTTACTGAAGAAAGGTTCAAAAGTCCTTCTTAGACTTTATTGGCTCTGGTAAGATTGGGAGTGTTCCCGACCCTGGTCTCTTTTCCACTCCTTCTTATATTAGGCGTTTAGCCTTCCCTACTGCTGGCATTGTGTTTGCTGCAATAAGCAGCAAAACAGGATTTGTAAAGTGGCCATGCCTTTAGGGGTGGTTGGGTGTGCTATGCCAATGACTTCCCTGATGCTTGGTCAGGGTGTGATCTCATTGTGGGCTTCTCCTCTGGTGTGCCTATTAAGAGTGGGGTGGTAGAGGCAATTGGTGCTGTAACCCCTATAGACAATGACAAGGAAAAGAAAATCAAGTAGGAGGCTGTCAAGAGATTTGAGATTGAAGAGAGTGCTAAGGGTACTGGACTAGACATAAGACCAAGAAGAGGAAAATTACTAAGTCTTGTAAGCAGCTTGTCATTGTTGAGGACCCCGAGGGAGTGGACCCTTCTGCAGTTGGAAAGAAGGTCAGCCATCCTCCCATCCCAAAGATCAGAGTGAAGACTAAGGTAGAGTCTTCTGTCCTTCAGGTTCTTATGGGTTCCTTTAAAGGAACCTCTTCAGTAGTTGTTACTTCCTCAGCCCATGGTTCTTCGGTGTCCCTTGACATTATACCTCAATCTCCTCTGAGACCTTCTAGGCGTACCTGTAGTAAGCAAAAGACTGTTGAAGAATCTGTAGAAAGAAAGAGAAGGGCAAGGCATCATTCCTTCTTCTTCTTCTTTTTTTGACATATCCTTACTCACTTCTGGTTTGTTGTTTAGTTGTGTCTCTTTTTTTTTTTTACTGATTAATGGTCCTTCTTCTTATTTGTAGTCTAAGCGCAAGTTAGACCCTAAGGGAGCAAAGAGTCAGTCTTCTAGTGATGATGTGGTATGACCCTTATTAACTTATTCCCCTTCATTTTCTACTTTCTCTCTTTCTTTGGAATTGTTTATATATATATATATTATTTTTTTTTGCTATCCTGCCAATTGTTTCTTCCTGCCTCTCTTTCTTTGCAAGTAGAGGTGCCTCCCCCTGTGACTGGTGGTGCCTTGGTGAAAGAAGTGGTGATAGCTTAGTCCCCAGCCGCCTTAGGGATGGAAAAAGAGCCCCCTAGTGGTGGCATGGCTGGGGAGGCTAGGCAGGCAGTCAAGGATCCTAAATCCATTCCATCTTCTGCTTCATTGGCTATTCAAGATCCTGAAGTCTCTCAACCTCCTGTTCCCTAGAATCCCAAATTTGCGCAGACTGTTTACAACTCTAAAGTACTAGAGTGGGGTCAATTATGCGTACCTTGATTTGTGAGGGTATTGGGGCTTTTATAGTAGTAGAGTGTTGACCTCTCCTTGTTGGACTAGAAGTATTTTCCTTTTAGGAGTCTCTTTGGGACGTATTTTACGGGATCCTTTCCTTATAGGGGTCTAATACTAAGCGTGATGCGCACGATATTTCCTTATATACCCATTCGTGGAAGGCAAGGCAAAGTTATGCTGGAGCCGTCAGCTTTGTGCAAGCCCTTCAGCCTGGAGCCGTCAGCTTTGTGCAAGCTCTTCAGCCTAAAGCCGTCAGTTTTGTGCAAGCCCTTCAGCCTGGAGCCGTCAGCTTACTCTCTTCAGCTTATTGTGCCCAAGATGCAGCCGTTAGGTATGGGGTGGAGCTGTAGACTTTACAACAAGGTTGTCTCTCATGAGTGAAGTTGTCAACCTTGTTATGTCCGTCGCCTTTTGTTTCGTCATGGGTTAATTACAAAATTACCCTTATCATCAAGACTCAACACATGATTAACTTATCCTACTGCAACCAACTTTGTTATTTTCAGGAATATAATTTGAAGATTGGTTATCTAAAGAATTAACTTGATGGTCTGGCTTCATTTTCGACTTACCCCAGTTCTTAAATGAAGAGTCACCGCGAAGTAGACCTCGTCTGAAGGTTCTTGATGCCCCAGATAATTTCACATTTGTTTCAAGAGTCCTTTTTGTCGCTGTTACAGCTTCTATATTGCTTGCAGGTTTCTTAGCAGAGAAGAGAGAAGAAGAATTTACTTACTTTTTTTGGTTTTCCTTGACACCTGATTTTTCTACATTCAGTTTTAAACTAGAAAGCACGGACGCGGCTAGGAGGGTGCCGCACTCGAGTCCGATGCGGCCCAACGCGAGACGCGACGTCCGACGCGGTTGCCCGCGCGTCGGTGCCGCGTCTGAGTTTTTTTTTTTTTTTTTTTCTTCTCGGATTCGCACCAACTCGGCTCGATTCGCGTCGACGTGGCTAGATTCGCGCCAAATCGGCTTCGATTCGCGCCAAACAGGGCTGATTCGGCTAGAATCGGGCCGTATCAGCCATATCGAGTCGTATCGGCTGGCGACCGAAATGGCCAATACGGCCGAAACAGGTCGGAAACGGCCGAAACAGGACGAAATCGGCCTTAAATCTAGCCGGAAAAGCCGAAATTCTCACTTCAGAGGCATAGTAATGTGTTTCTTGCCTTCTGCTTTCTTTGTTTTGTGAATCAAGGCATAGTAATGTGTTTTTAAAAAATATTTTAATAGTAAAAATATATAGAAAATATAAATAAAAATATTTTTAATAATTTTTTAATCGTCGAGTCCCGCCGCACTCGCACCCTACTTTTTCAAAAATTGCCGAGTCTCGCACCCGCACTCGCACCCGAGTCCCGAAACGCACCCGTGCTTCATAGGTTTTAAACCATCCTTACATCTTAAAGTGCTAGAATTTCCAGAGCTTTCCATACTTTTATGCATGAATGATTCTTTTGATGTTCTAGCTGCTTTTTGATCTTTATGTTGATCTCCTTTTTCAATTTTCTCCTCAAGCATGCACTCTTCGCACAACCAATTGCCTTCAGGAACTTTATCCAGCACAACACACGTGCAATAGCTGTTTGATAGAAACCAGAAAAACACAAAAGGTCAATTTTGTCACCTTCCCGAGGGCAGACAATGATGGAACACTCATGCAGGAAGTTTTCTTTTAAAATTTATTAAAAATATGTGAGAGAGAGAGAGAGAGAGAGAGAGAGAGAGAGTCAAAGATTCAGAAGATTTTAGTCATTTACATGTGCTCTGCCCCATCACTGCATTTGCTACAAATAGCAAGCAACTCCTCACGTCCTGCATCTCCACAGATATCACAAACTCTCATCTGTTCAATTGCAAAAGGAAATTAGTCTGTCAATGTTTTTCTTATAGACAATATATAAAAGAACTACAGAGATCCTACATCCATGAAGAAGAAAAATGATGATGGACAAGTAAGCAGACAAACATATAGATTTGTATGCAAAGGCGCACGTGTGACTTAAGTCAAAACTATAGCTTGGCTTCATCCAAAAGCAAGTCAAAATATAATATTTTAAAATTTTAATTTTATTCATGCAAATATGTGCAAAAGTTTTGAATATATTTAATGGTGCAGTACTAGAAGTCATAATTTTGTTAATGATGGTTTTATCAAATTCTGTAAGTAACAAAGAATATACAACTTTCACTATCAAATTTGGTGTGATACCAACATGTTGGATATGTCCAATAAGTTCACATGTATCAATTTAAGTCTACTATATATACACTAATTTTATTAGTGTCAAATCTTGGTGCGATAGCAAGTGCTCTCCTCCAATGTGATGGGTTGCAGGCGAGTTCAGGAATCAACCTTTCCAAAATTTGTAGGAAAAGTTGCTTACCAATCAAATCTCCTATTTGCAGGTAAAGTTGCTTATCAATCAAATCTCCTAGACTAGAAAAAGTAATATATAGCCTTGTGTATTGGGAGCTTCATGTAACCTAATTTCATCTAGCCAGCATAGCAGTTGATAACAGTGGTGGAAACAGTGATGACTGTATAACCTATTTAAAATTAGTTAAAGTATTTCAAAATAGGAGGAAGAACAAAAGGCATGTTCATCACAGCGGTTGGAAGGGTTATAATTGCGGAGAATGGACTGGAGGCTGTCGCTCTAGATGGAATTTAATGGGAAAAATGCTCATGGAAGATGGCCTGTTCTAGATCTATGGCCTCGGTGAAAGCATTGAAAGAGCTAAATAACCAAAATTTGTTCAATGGACAAGTCTTTCGAATCTGTGAAGTGGTATGAAAATGATCTTAAATACATTGCTAACTTAAGCTATTCATTCCAAACAGCACCTAGAAATTCGATTATTGAAACATAATACTAGACTGTAAAACCTCCATCAAACAGTAAAAAACAATCAATGAGTTTTTAGGTGAGGTAAAATTTGGGTACAATATCTTAGGTTTATTCCATTAGGTTCTCCAATTATATTCCAACATATAATTACATTATAATTTTTTTTTTTTTGAGAGAGTTGCATTGAATTTGATTGTACTTGTAAATAATAATACTGTTTGTGTTTTATTGGTCAATGCAATAAGGTTTTTGAATATAATTGGGGAACGTAATGTAGTGCACCTAAGTCAGTATATCATTGAGCCTAAGATACTAAGATACTGTACGTAATTTTTGTCCTGTTTGGTAATATAGAAAATACAATAGTAATAATTTATTTTATAATACCAAAAAAGAAATTAAAACCAATCATATTCTACAACTGCTTATATGATTAACTCCAATTAACTCAATATAACCTTATGGCCATGCTCATTATATCAGCCACACAAACTCACCTTTGCAAATTAACTCTATATAGGGAAATATTTTCTACTAAATCATTGGTAATAAGGTCTATCCTCCTACCTCAAATTTTACTCTTACTTACTAGTGCATTACTTGATTTTCATAACCTATGAAAAGGCTGTCTTAGATGACTTCCTCATTGCCAAGTCTAACTCCTAAAAAATGCATACCTTTGTGATTCTGCTTTCCATCTATTACCATCAATCATAAAGTGATCTCAAAAAAAAAAAAAAAAAAAAAAGTGATATCAAAAAGAGCATAATGATAACAAAGTTAACATGCTGAACAATATATTTGTCAGTGGCAAATATAACTGAATAAAGATACAGTTTTCAGAAAGCAACAGTATATAGCTGAATAAAGATACAGTTTTCAGGTTCATGGAAACTTCTTTTTAATCGTTTGAGTTTTTAACAGCCAAATAGAAACTTAATAAACAATTCGAATTAGATTTCATGATATCTCAATTAGGTAGATAAGCGGTCCACTCAATGCCATAACAGTATATAGCTATAAAACTATACCAAGAAGGAAAAATTACATACTTCATACTCCAATGTAATTGATTTATCCTTATAGCCAGCAAGCTGGGATTGCGAAAGATGCTCCCATTTATGGGGTTCCTCAACCTGGACCTTTCCACTATTCATTTCAGTATCATCTTTCACAGATCCGGCATGGATATTCACATCCTGCAATTGACCACCAACCTTGAATGTTGTCACTTTTTTTAATGATGATTCCGCCTGTTCCTCAGAGCAATCAGAAGGCTCTCCCCGAAAATAAACACATAAATTTCAAATCCATTATCATGAAAAAATTGATTCGCCAATTAATGAAGAATCTAAAAGACACACGATCTGTCAGGAGAACCATCAATAACAGCTGAAGTACATGATAAATTCATGTCACTAGCACTAGTTTTTGGGTCGTCTGATCTACTGATGCACGATCTGTTATCCCCAAGGCCCTCTAATTCTTTCTGCTTCTGTAGATGATTTGAGTATGTTTGAGGATAAACAATTTGTGGTAGGAAAACCATATTTGTGGTTTACAAGCATCTCAATGTTTTCTGAAACGTCCATACCTTAAAGCAGTTTTACTTTCTATGTTTTCAGAGAATGAATCACGACTCGAACATGCTCTAAAAACGTTACTCATCTCACTGCTCGCGTGCTGTCCACCGTTGCATCCACAACTTGATGAAGGAGATAAGAGTTCAGCACCACTAATATAGCTCCCAAGCGCTGCCTTTTCCTTACATGTGGTTTCATTTGAAAACTCATTGGCCTTTGTGTCCATTAGTGATGCCACTTGTTCAAGATGCATACAGGGGTAGCGGACACGTTGCATTTACTGCATCCTTCCCCCTTTTGAAATTTACTTTTTAGGTAGTTGCATGTCCTGGATTCTTCTCCCATTTGAAATGCACAGCTTGAGAAATGTCTATCAAATTGTTTTCCATTGACGGATGATCCCTGATATGAATGCTACAGAAAATTAAAACCACAAAAGGAAAATCTGTATATATATACAAAATTGTTTACTTATGGCCGATGCCCAATGTTGTATTTATATGAGCATAAGGGTTATCTGATACGAATGCATGGTGCCATATTTTGCAATTTTGGACACATATATAAGGAAGGAGAACAATGCAATATTTTAATAAAGAGAAAGGAAAGATACAGTATAATCAAAGAAAACATCTTAAAATTAAATAATTTAGTAGACTATATAAGGTATATCTTAACCATGTATTATTAATTAATCAGGTCATCTACACAGGTAAATATCTTTGCAAGCTTAATTATGTAATGTTATTTCCTTGAAACCTTAAATAGGTTCAAAGTGATGAACTCAATCACTCAACAGAAGTGTACTAATGGACTCACTCCACCCAATTCATCTCTCTTATTATGCGTGGTGATGGGGGTTTGGTCGCTTTAATGGCCAGTGATGGTCAGTAATAGTTGACGGGTGAAGCTTCAGGTGGGTTTGGAGCAGCCATTGGCAGCATGATAAGGCTCAGTTGGGTGGTTAATGTAGGTGACTAACGGTATCATGGACTCTTTGGTGTAGGTTGACAGGCGGAGTTTGATAAGGGCAGGGTTGGCATGTGGAATTATACCCAATTTATGCGTTGGGGCAAGATCAAGGCACCATGCCCCGGCCCACTCTTGCCCCATTTCCATCCTTATAAGAGGACAGTCTAAAAAACTATTGAAAATATGCAAAAATTAGGCTCAATTCCCTTGATTTCAAGTTGTCCTTTCCCAAACTAATGCCTCTGACTCTGTTACAAATCTTTGACAAAATTGATATCACATTGATTAAAAGTATACTAGGATGATGTATATGAGGTGGGAGAGGGAAATCGTATTCGGTTTTGGTATGATCCTTGTAGTGGACACCTTCCACTAAGGGAACTTTACCCTAATCAATTTGTTTGTTTTGTTTCTAAAGAAGTTATGGTTTGTGTTGGTTTCTTCTCAAGACGGGAGAGTAGGAGCTGGAATTTACGAGCTTTTTAGGATTGGGAGTTGGAGGATGTGTATTCTTTCTTTGAGTTTCTTTATTCCAAATTGCCTAGTAGGGAGGGAGATGATAGATTGAGTTGGCGGCTGAGCTTTTGATGTACGTTCCTATTATAACTCTTGAAAGCTCGAAAATGTGTTGAAAACATAAGAGTTGTTTAGACCCCCAATTAAAATTACGGCTAGATTGCTTTTACTCTAACTTATCTAAGTGCGGAAACAAGAGTAAATGAAGCGCAATAAACCGATACTACTCTAGTGCATAAACATGAACAACAAACATTAAAAGTAAAGCACAAGAGTAGGGTAAGAAAGAATGCAAACACAAGATAACACGCCGATGTGTTATTGAAGAGGAAACCTTAGAACTCGGCGAAAAATCTCTCCGCCGCCCTCCAAGCGGTAATCGATCCACTAGACAATTAGTTGGGATACATGGATTAGCAAGAGACCCTCCAACCCTAATCTACCCGATGTACCTAAGCCCTCCAAGCTCTTACTCTAATAAGGTTTCTCAGAACCGTGTCTTGTCTAGCTCTCCGAATCTCGCAATCCACTCGATTGCATCTGCCAAGCCTCACTGGTTTCTTTTGGCAATTCCCCAAAACTTCTCAAGCTCCAAAACACTCTCTACACTCTGAATAGGTGTGGGTTGTGTTTGGGTACAAATCTCCTCTCAAAGTATGACAATGGGAGAGGGGTGGAGAAGAGGCTACAATGATTTCTCACTAAGGATGAGTAGCTCTCTCTTAAAAAGATGGGTGTATGTGTTGTAGAAAACCTATCTAGGGTTTTTCTCTTTGAATGACCTTTATTACATTTGTGGGTAATGAGGGTATATATAGTATGGGTGAAGGGTATGAAAGTCTCACTTAAAAATCCTTTAGGCAGAATGTTTCGCGAGTACCTTGCGGGAAGGCCTTACCCGCGAGACACTCGCGAAAACGACAGCCTGGCACGACTCATCAGCTTCCAGTCATATGCTTCTCACATGCCTTTTCGCGGGAACCCTTCTCGCGAACTTCTCGCAAGCTAGTCGCGAAATGCACTGATCTTCAGATAAGCTTGAGTCTTCACCAACTTAATACTAAACCTAATACAATAAAATCTCACCAAATACAAGGAACAAAATTAAAGCAATTACAACATTTTTTGTCATGGAATAAAGCCAACATAAAATATAGTTGTAAATCACAACTTTACAATTTCCTACTTTGGCTATTCCGGGACAAAACACCATATAACAGACTCTAGACTTAAACGTGAGTTTGAGAACAATGGCAAAACTCACTCACACCTAAATCTAGAAACTGTGAAGCACTTGAAACATATATATTTGTAACCTGAAACACTTGCACAAAACACATTAGACCCTCAAAGTAAATCAAGTGATAAAAGGACAAGTATAATGTAACAAGTAAAATGCGATCAAGTAAGTAAAACATATTAGCAACTTGATCATACACCAAAACAGTCAGATAGAAATGACTACAATGATCACATAGCAAAGCAAATGATCATCCGAACATGCAATAAAAAAAAAAAAAACACAATGGCATAAAGATAAAAGCATGTCCAACACACAACCAATGCAAAATACACGAAGTATATGCATCTAGGATACAAGATCCTACAAGGGTACAAGTGTGTTCCAACATATAAATACGATGCAATGAGAGTAATAAAGTATAGATACTAAAAGTAACTCAAAGCACCAAAAAACAACGAGAAAACTAGCATAAAGTAAAATAAGGTTTTCTCAAAGAAAATGTCTTCTCCCCCTTGGTATATGCATCTCCCTATAGCTTTCTCCCCTTACGAATGTGCACGAGGTAAAATTTCTCCCCCTAAGAGTGTGCACATGAGTCATATAGAAATGACAATACAAACTTGTATACTCTCCGGTATACTCTCTCCCTTTTTGTCACGAATAGACAAATAAGATAAGAGGAAGGAGAGAAAGAAAAGAAGATGTGAACAAGGGTAAGACGCATGAGGGGTGCAAAATGAATGAGAAAATGAAGCTCAAACAAAAAATAAAACATCTTAAAGACACAATGTTACAAAGCATAAAGTAAACATGACATGCTAAAGATGATGGAACATGATGTAAACCTAGGCATGACATAGACACAAAAACATGTTAAGTGCTAAAAGGTCTAAAAAGACTTAACTAGCATGAGAGAATGCAAAACATGTCAAGTGTTAGAGTGTGTACAACAAAAGTGCATCTAGTGTGCATGTGAGATGCATGACCAATGCATGAATAAGCACTCACAGGGCAAAGTGTATAAAACACATTACCAATGATCAAAACATGATAAACATGAATATTTTTGGTGATCCCCAAAGTTTGGTACTCATCAGAGTCCAAAACAACGAGAAAATAACATTTGGGCATTTTATCAAACACTTAGAGCACACACACTACACATGTATGTTAAACAATACATGAACATATGAAAAACTTGCCTAAATACATGTTATTTTTGCCACAAGGGGCCAACATCCAAAGCAAATCATCATTTAAAACAAGGCCCAATAAAAAAGATTGACAAAAATTAAGTTTTCCAACTTCCATTTGAAAAAATCCCAACTATAAACATAAAACCCCCAAAAACATAATCTAAGGATCAAATCAATGAAAAGAGTTAAAGATTACCTTAGAGATGTTAATAGAATGTAAAACACTTGAACTTAGTTGGGTTTTGATGTTAAAGCATTAAAATAGGGGTTTGAGAGAAGATGGGAGAAGTTTAAAACAAATGTCCCACGAAATGCCCTTTAAAAAGCTGATCTGGAAAATTTCGCGGGAAGCTAACTTGCGAAAGTACTGCGAAATTTTTCGCAGGTAAGTCTTACTCGCGAGACAATCGCGAAACTCTCTGTCCAAAGTTGAAAAAACTTTAAAATTGGACCATTTAACTCCCAGTTGAGCTTACACATGAAATGGGTCACAAAAACACCCAGAAAACATGTTTTTCACACAAAAACAACTTGAAAAACTTTGAAAACATGGGTGATACAAAACACTTCCAAAAGCAAACAAAAAGAACAAAAATCTTTTTGGTTTGATCCACATAAGGTTGAGCACACACACATCACATTTGAACATGTACAATCACACAAATGAAATAGATATTCATTGAACATTAAACTTGTGTGTTGTGTGTGTGAATCAAGTGTGGAATAGTCCTTAGACCAAAGTGAAGCTTCAATGATCAATTCAATCAAGTCATACACAACTAGTACTAAGTCAAGTGGTCTATCTCAATTATAGAAATGAACATATATGACCTCCCACAAGAGAATGATTACAAAATTTTGAAGCTTTTCATTTGGCTTCTACATAAATCATAACAATTGATCCTTTTTAGATAATACATCTCCCTTTTTGAAATCGGTGCTTGAAATTTTTGATATTTCAATATTGAGAATAAGCCTTTGGCTTTTTGAGCACCATACAATACAATTTTAAAATGTCGCTTTCCTTTTTCCTAGTCAAATACCAGTATGTGCGACGGTTTTTGCAGTTCAAAATCTCTTTTTCATTCTGAGATTTACATTTGGAGAGCTCTATTGCAAAAACATAAAAAATGTGGGAAGATATATAGACACAAGTCTATGCAAGTATCAAGACTATCAAGACTATTGATCAATCATTCATGACAAGCTTGAAGATCGATTTACAACAATCACACATAGTTTTCTAGATTTTTCCCACAAAGATAAATGTGCATACAAAACAAGATAAGCTCGTAAATGCACTATGTCATTAGTATGAAGGTACTAGGCTAAACTCACATGAGAAATGTGCTCAAACATATACGATCAAACTTTTTGAATTTTTCACTTTTTATGTGGTTTTGGATTTTTACACACACAAAACAAAGACATAAAAGTAAGATAAAAAACAAAAACAAAACAATGCATATAAAGAGATGCATGATGCACAAATGCATGACAATAAAGCATTTAATGCATGAAGGGTCCTACAAAGATCGAAAGAATTAGATCAAGGACCAAAAGAGCATAAGCTCAACCATAAGAACCCTTCCTCATCCAAACGGAATAATTGTTTGGAATGAGTGTCTCATGAGAAGTGAGACAAGGGTTGGAAGAATGAGAACCGGAGATGCACATAGACAAGGAGGTAAGAGCATTAACAACTTGTTTCAACAACATACAATTTTCCCCCAAATCCGATTTTGCTTTTATAGCACACCTTCCAAATAGGTCAAGTTTTTTTTTTTTTTTTTTTTATATTCTTTTAAGAGATTGAAACTTAGAGCAATGTGGTCTAAGATGACCAAAGGCATCACAATGGTGACAAACAATGTGTTTAGGTCCACTAGGCTTTTTAGGGAGGGGTTTAGCACCATGGTTTTGTTCTTTCTTCAACATGGAGCATTGAGGTCTTATGTGACCAATCACACCGCAATGGTGGCAAGTAGGAACAAACTTGGATCCACTCAATTTCCTATGATGGGACCTAAACAAAGGCTTAGGCTTAAGAGCCTTTCTCTCCACTTTTTGATTTCTTTTGTATAGAGGAATGTACACCGATTTGTCCTTTGAGGTAGAACACACAATAAGCACAAAATCGGGTACCACAACATGATTGCAACAGATATTCTCATCATTTTTATGAATAGGTTCAGCAATCAAACACTTGGCATGCATCTTAAGAGATTTATTTTCACATTTAAGATCATAAACTAGTTTGTTAGACAAAACAAGTTTAGCATCCAAGTCCATACTCAGACATTCAAACTCTTTCAGCTTTTCAAGAGAATTTTCAGCAAGCTTCTTATATTTTTCAACCAATTTATTGGATTCATTTAGCTTCGCAATCAAATCATCCTTTTCACAACAAAACTTACTCAAATTCTTATGAAACTTCTTAGTTTCTTTCTTCAAGAGTTTGTCAACAACACTCATAGATTCAAGTAACATGTCATCGCAATTATGAGGATTAACACTCATAGAGGCATTTTCACAAACACATGGCATGTTACAATCAACAATATCCATAGAAGCATACAAAGCATTATCCATGGCAAAACACATAAGGGGTCAAAGATCACACTTAGGTAATGAAACCAAAACAAGTGTACCCGCTCTGATACCAATTGAAAACTCGAAAATGTGTTGAAAACACAAGAGCTGTTTAGACCCCCAATTAAAATTACGGCTTGATTGCTTTTTCTCTAACTTATCTAAGTGCGGAAACAAGAGTAAATGAAGCGCAATAAACCGATACTACTCTAGTGCATAAACATGAACAACAAACATTAAAAGTAAAGCACAAGAGTAGGGGAAGAGAGAATGCAAACACAAAATAACATACCGATGTGTTATCGAAGAGGAAACTGAAGAACTCGGGGAAAAACCTCTCTGTCGCCCTCCAAGTGGTAATCGATCCACTAGATAATCAGTTGGGATACATGGGTTAGCAAGAGACCTTTCAAGGCTAATCTACCCGATGTACCTAAGCCCTCCAAGCTCCTATTCCAACAAGGCTTCTCGGAACCGTGTCTTGTCTAGCTCTCCAGATCCCGCAATCCACCCGATTGCATCCGTCAAGCCTCATCGGCTTCTTTTGGCAATTCCCCAAAGCTTCCTAAGTTCCAAAACACTCTCTATACTCTGAATAGGTGTGGATTGTGTTTGAGTACAAATCTCCTCTCAAGGTATGACAATGAGAGAGGGATGGAGAAGAGACTACAATGATTTCTCACTAAGGATGAGTAGCTCTCTCTCAAAAAGATGGTTGTGTGTGTTGTAGAAAACCTATTTAGGGTTTTTCTCTCTGAATGGCCTATATTACATTTGTGGGTAATGAGGGTATATATAGTATGGGTGAAGGGTATGAAAGTCTCACTTAAAAATCCTTCAGGCAGAATGTTTCGCGAGTACCTCGCGGGAAGGCCTTACCCGCGAGACACTCGCGAAAACGACAGCCTAGCACGACTCTTCAGCTTCCAGTCATGTGCTTCTCACATGCCTTTTCGCGGGAACCCTTCTCGCGAACTTCTCGCGAGCTAGTCGCGAAATGCACTGATCCTCAGATAAGCTTGAGTCTTCACCAACTTAATACTAAACTCAATACAATAAAATCCCACAAAATACAATGAACAAAATTAAAGCAATTACAACACTTTTTGTCATGGAATAAAGCCAACATAAAACATAGTTGTAAATCACAACTTTACAACTCTATTTCTAGTTCCCTCACTGTTTCTTTCTCTTGGAAGAACATCTGTTGTGTAAAGACGCATAACATGGTGTTGTTTTTTTCGTAGGTAGCAGCTTAGGGTCAGATTCTTACCATTAGTAACTTTGTTAAGAGCGTACTCCCCCTAGTTAATTGGTGCTGCATATGTCGATGTTATAGGGAAACTATGGTTCATCTTTCACTTCACTATGAGTTTGCTCATGCGTTGTGTAGTGAAGTTTTCTTGATCTTTGGGATTCAATGGGTGATGCCGGAGAAGGTAGCATCTCTTTTGTTTGGGTGGAGGCACCGGTGGTGGAAACGTTCTTTAGATATTTGGAATTTGGTACTAATGTGTTTGATGTAGATAGTTTGGGGGCAACTTCGGGTTTGGGGTTTTACGCAATGTACTTCTATTTTTAATTTCCAACACTTTGTTAGAATTTCTATTTGATTAGCTCGTAATTGTTTCAAGTACTAGGTGCTCTTCATCGTCTTTATCAATAATCTTTCTATTACTTATCATAAAAAGAAAAGGTCTACTGGTATGTCCAAAACAACATTCACCTAGATATACTATCATTGCAAGAGAAATATCTTCAAAAATGTAATAAGTAACACCACAAGAATACCATAAAATAACTTCATAATTAATAACTATGCCAAAATAAATATGGTTCATCATGTTTAAGCAAACAATATAGTCCACTTCACCCAAAGGCCCTCCCTCCTATATGAAATCCTCTTTCAAAATTGGTGTGATCTAAAAAGTAAGTCAAATATCAATGTTCATTATTGATTGTGTCTCAATACCAACGCTATTTGCTTTTACTTAAAAAAGAAAAAGAAAAAGTACCAAGGCTATTAGAGTAGTACTAGAAATGCAACATTTTCCACAATTTTTATTTTATTTTATTTGCAATTGTTGACATGACCGGTTGTGATTGGAAAATCACTTTCACATTGCTCCACCACTAACACCACTTTTTATTATGCAACAATCACAACAAACCATATCAACAATTATGAAAAAAAAGCTATTAATAATATTGTGTCCCTATACTTATTGATACTATTACTACAGCAGTAAAGTGACTACTACAGATGCCTACAAATTTACAATAGCATTTAAGCAATTTTTTTGATTTAGAAAGTTTTGTTAATAAACCTTTCAAATAGAGACTAGAAAGTAATCAAAAGAAACTTGATTGTGATTTCTTGTGTTTGGTTACCATTACCAATAAAATGTAAGGGGGAAAAATAAATAAAAATGTTTGTACAAACTATTCATTTAGAATTAATACAACACTGAATTACTTCAAGCAAGATCAAACACCTAAACATAACAGCATTATGATGACACATTGATGTTGTCATATCTTTTGCTTGATATTCCCACCAAGCAAAAAACAACTAAATGAATTGATCAACACACATTATTGAACTAGACTGTAAACATTCATATCATCCCACAAAATCTTCATAGAACTGTAAATTGATCTCAATCACAATCTTAAAACCACTCAAATCAACTGCAAACTATAAAAATACAATTTCTGCACTCATAAAAAAAAAAAAAAAAAAAGTAAAGTAAAGTAAAGAGAATACATTTTCCCATAATATGAAAGAAACCTATAAAACACCCAACAAAAATAACAAACCAAAAACATAAAACCTACACCAAATGGTCACAATCAAACTATAAATTTCATCAAAATCACAACTTGGAATCCAAAACCATGACCAATTGAATCCAAACAAGAACCATATACTAAATAAACCACAGAAATAATAAGAATTCAGAAAGAAGCACAGAGAGAAGCAACAAAAGTACATACCTTTGTTGGTTCCTCAAACTCCTCCTTAGTACCACCATACAGCTCTTTCATAGTCCTAAACTTGACTTTCCTCATACCTTCCAACAACAATTCATCAACATGACCACCAGTACTTATGTACACACACTGTAAGAACAAGGACCCACTCCCACTATTTATAGACTTCCTCAAAATCTAACAGCACACACAAAATTATGTGTCCTGAAATGAAATATGTGTGTGTATGTTGTTCTTGCCATATATACCATACTGCTTAAAAATGGCAAGCATTTTTTATTATATATATTTTTTCTTTATTGGGTTGCTTTCTTTTAGAGGGGTTTGGTTCTTTCTTTTTATTTATATTTTTGTGTGTGTGTGTTGTATATGATTTGGTGCTTTGCATGTAAGGAAAATAACAAATGAAATAGCACCACGTAATAGACCTGTACTGACAATTAAAATATTTGCCAGGTGGCAGAAAATGAATAAAGGAGCATAGTACTAGGAAATCATCAAAGCAGTTTCTTATTTTAAAAATATTGAGGGCATGTTAGCAAGATATTAGAGACCAATCAGAATATGACACATTTATGACATGTGTAAGCTAATACTATATAGCTGCTATAACTAATTCATAAACTGTAATGGCTTGGCGTGTGTGTGTGTGATGTGTCGTGGACTGTTTTATCTTTGTATACATGGCAAGCAAGGCCGGTGGTAGTACACATATGGAATGTTTCATAAGCTTCTTCTTTTTTTCTTTTTTCTTTTTGATATTTTGCATCTACAATATTTTCACAACACTCATAATAAATCCTAAATGTAAATTGTTACTAATTCTAATTTGAACCAAACTGAAATTAATTTTTAAAAATGTTATATCCACAACATTTTCACAATACTTTCACACTAAATTCTAAATGACAGATTGTTATTGGCTTGTGGGTAAAAAAATAATTTTAATTGTGAATTCAAATTATAAACATGTAACTAGTAACAACTTACCACCTAGGATTTATTGTGAAAGTGTTATAAAAATGTTGTAGACGTAACACTTCTCTTATTTGTTTGCCCACTAGTAACAATCTAGTACTTTGGGTTTGTTATGAAAATATTGTAGACATACATTTTCTCTTTTATGAATAAAGATACCAAAAAAATATTTTCACAAGTTGTGTTGTAACTTATGTCAATCTCTCATAGGTCAAAAAAGAAAAGAAAAGAAAAGAATAAAATATTAGACTTTGAAACCCACCACAACTAAAAATAATGGTATTGTAAAAAATGTTATAACATTTTGTTGTATCTTTTGACTTCCTCTATTTTTACAATATTTGCATAATAAAGTATTGGTGTTAAGTTGTTCGTAGATTAAAAAAGTGGCCTAAACAAGGATCAATAACAACTTATCATCTAAGTTTTATTATTTTAAAATTATTATAAAACTACAGTGACTTGAGCACTACTCTTTGTTGTGTTATCACTCTCACGAAATAGTGTTATGGAAGTGTGTGTCACAAACCTCCAGTTTTTTTTTTTTTTTTTTTCCCCCTGGATTTATTAGAATCAAATGTGGTTATTAACTTCCACTTAACTAATTAAAACATGGCTGCTTTTCTAGCACTTGTAGTGTGAGGGTTTTTGGAATATCATGGCATTCTAAATGAAGGAAATTTGAGGTAGTATTTGCAATAGGTTTTTTTGAGGCATTAACAAATTTAATGTTATGGAGTGAGGGTCTTAATATGTTCGGTTTTCAAGGTGGTGGCTTTTTTCTAGTCATTATATATGTGTAATGGATTAAAGAATCGAGAACACGAGGTGGCAAACCAATAATTTAATCTATACTTATGAGACTTTGGTAAGGAGTGGCTAATAACACTAGCATATTTTAACATTCAAAATGCTATTTTAGCACACCTAAAAGTAAAAAATGATGGGCATTAAATGTGTTAAATGCTAAATTTTTTTAGCATTATATTGCTACTCTCTTTTTTAGTAATCTATATCTCTCTCTCTCTCTCTCAATGGTTTGATCTCGTCACAATGGCAATCTTGATTGCTATTGATGGGCGGTGATCTTGCTCCTCTGACGGTGGTGGTCTTGCTCACTGTTGATGGGTTAATGGATTTCTCTCTCTCTCTCTCTCTCTCTCTCTCTCTCTCTCTCTCTCCTCTTGGTGGCTTTGGGTTTGGTGATCATCAATCTTGCTATTTGGTTTGACTTAGGGTTGTGGCTAAGGCTCGCAGCTGATGGGTTGTGGATGTGGCTTGCCAATAATGGTCAATTTTGGATTGTGGTTGTGCCGTACAATTTTGGATGATTATTTGTGGGTCGTTGTGGTGGTAGTTGGGTTGATTTTGGGTTATTGTTACGGTAGTCGGTAGTGGTTGGATTGATTTTGAGTGGTGGTGGATTACATTCTAATTTATTTTATGCCAAGTGTCATTTTTTATTTAAATTATACATGCTCTAAATTTGTTGTAAGTGTTCATCCAATTTAAAATTACTCCTTAGCCATTGTACTTCAAGCTCATTCTACACAACTTTCTAACCCATTTGAAACTAATTCAATTTTTATTACCAAAACTTATTTATTAATTAAAGTATGAACTTCAATGAAAATTTTATCATGTTCAAAAAGGCTATTCCTTTTCAATATTTTTTCCACGGTAACTAATTTTTAATAAATTATTTGAAAAATCTAAAAATTAAATAGCATTCCATCACAAAAACAAAAATTACATTTTAAGTATATAAATAGATTAACAAACTAACTTCTCTTTGTTTTTACTTCATAAAATAGAGTAGTCAAAAATGAAAAACTACACACTACTAAAATGATATCTCACAAGGTTTTTTCAACAAAAAAAACCTTTAGTTTCGGCCAAATTTTTAGGCCAGCTATAGATCCTTAATAGATTAGTTAGGGTTAATCACGTGCATTCTTTTTTTTTTTTTCATTCTATTATATTTGAAGTTGTACCCTATGTTACTTTTCTAATTGACGTGTCCTTTTTTATATTAATTTTATTAATTATATATATATTTATATATTTTTTTTACTCTATCTTTTTTTGTTCCCTCAACCTAGATCAATTCATTCCTTTTTATGAGTACATTAATCGCTCTTGTTTGAACATATGGCCAAATCAGATTAACTGACTCTCTCTTATATTTTACTTTAATATATAAGAAAATCTACTACTAAAATAACGAGTAATTTATTAATTTTTAAGGTAGTTTATTTTAGGTAAAATTACAATGATCATTTATTTCAACTATTTTGATTATTTTCATAGTTATGTGATGTCCATATTATATATTGTGGTCCTAAATTTATAAAATTCTAACTTGTTATCATAATTTATTTGGAATGTCATGTCTACTTGAGTGATACTTTTTTTCCTTTGTTTCTCTGTTCTAATGGTTTCCTAGCTCTCCAAACCTGTTAATCTTAGACTGTAGAATTTCGGAGTGAGTTTTGTTTGAATCCTTGGAGTAACAAGTTTACTTCCAAGGCTTGTAGGGCTTTGTTTCTTGGGGTTCTGGGAAACAGTGAGCGCTTTGAGTGTGCAGATCTTGGTAGCTGTCTAATGGATGACATTACGAAGAGTTGGAACAAGCTTTCTCTCTATGATAGAGAAGGGGGCGAGTTTAAATTTCAGGCATAGCACAAGTCTCAAGAGTTCACGATTGTGGCAAAGTTCTTCACGCCTAGAGCTCTAAACGTGGACGCAGTAGCACGCACTTTTAACCCAATTTGGCGAGCTAAGAATGGTTTCCAGATTCAAAACCTTGGTGATCACAGGCTACTGTTCATCTTTGATAATAAAGGAGATGTCGATAGGGTTTTACGCAATGAACCATGGAGCTTTGATAAACACGCTATTGTACTCCAATTCTACAATCAATCCCTCCCGTTGCGAGACTTGATCTTCAAAGACAGTTTTTTGGGTTCAAGTACATGACATCCCGATTTCTTACATGAACCAGAGGAAGGCAGAGGAATTGTGTGCTAAGGTAGGCGAGGTGATACACATGCCTGAGGATTCTTACATGAGCGGACAAGGGTTCATGAGGTTTAGGGTTCGAGTGGCTATTACTCAACCTCTTTGCCGTGGTAGGGTGGTGACACTGGAAAATGGAGAGCAATCATGGGTAATCTTCAAATACGAAAGGCTGCCTAATCTGTGCTACTGGTGCGGATGCTTAGATCATGCAAATAGAGGTTTTTTCAGTTGTGGAATTGAGGGAGTTTTTTTTTTTTTTTTTTTTTTTTTTTTTACCAAACGTATAGCCGCATTTGATAAAACGTAGTTCCGTACATGTTTAAGCTGCTCAACGCAGCTCTATTAACATGTTGAAGCCGCGTTTACTAAACGCAGCTTTATGATTTATTAAAAAAAAATAAAAATCCCCGGATGGGTTTATAGCCCTACCCAGCTAAACGCAGGTCAAAGATCACAAAACGCAGCTTCAAAGTGGTCTATAGCCGCGTTTATTAAATGCGGCTATACGTCCAGTGGTGGAGCTACGTTTTTTGCAAACGCGGCTCAAAGCCAACCTAGAGCTGTGTTTTTGTAAACGCAGTTAACAACTTCTTTTGTGTTGGGCTTCACTCAATAAAGAGAAATTTGGGTCCATATGGATCTTTTTGTTAGAAGCCGGCTTTATTTCTTTGTAACTATAAAGATTGTGACCCACATTGACTCTGTAATTGATCATTCGATAGAAGAAAATGTTGTTAGCTTATGTAAGAGGCTTGTCCTTTTTTCAAGATGCAAGGGACCACGCGCTTTCTCTTTTATAGCCAAGAATAAGTGTAAAGTGGTTCACATTTGGCCTTACTCCTTTGAGTACTGATTACATAAGCAAAAGATTTTACAATCTAAGTATGGATCCAAAGCAATGGCACTCTTAAAACGAAGGACAAAAGGTATGATTCTAGTATTAGAGCCCTAACTTTCTTTTCCTCGAAAAAAAATACTGTCTGTGTGCCTGGGTATTTTGAATCTCAGAAACAGATGATCAAAGCGAGGGCTGGTTTTCCGGCGAAGCTTAATCGGAGAGGGCAGCCGGAGGATTCATGCCGGTTTCAGGAAAATACAGAGAAGGAAGGAGCGTCTGCTACGGCCGAAATTAATGCAGATTTGAATTTTGACAGATCCGATATTCCAGATTCTACGCCTATTATTCAGGCGCCGCAATGATAGAGTTAATAAGGATGAAGTCAATCCCATAAAAATGGTGCACACGTCCAGGGATTTCGGATTGCATGGGGATGTCTTACATGATGAACCTTCTCTGGAGGCCACGTCGGATTCATTGGGCTGCCAGAATAATAATCCATCTGGGCTTTTTTCAAAAAGCCCAAACAAGAACATCCCTACAGTGAAACCAGGCCTGGTACGTGACACTACAGCTAAATGGGTAAGAATTACTCGGCCCATTAGCTCTTATGTGGATGGTTCATGTAACGCACAGCTTGGTAAACGCCATACTGAAGCTTCCTTCTCTGAACATCCTTCAGCGAAGCGTCGCACACAGAAAGATGAGGTCCCTCAGTCAACTTCTTTTCCAACGGTGGAGGCTGCTCAACAGCCCCGCCGAACACAATGAGCTGGTTATGTTGGAACGTGCGGGGGCTTAGGAACCAACGCACCGTTCATGAGCTTGCATCAGTATTGCGGGCGCAAGATCCTGCTGTCGTGTTCTTGGTCGAGACATGGGCAGACGAAGATAGGCTGATGAAGTTACGTGATGATTTGCAGTTTGATGATTTATGGGTGGTTCCGAGAGAGACAAGGGCAGGTGGCTTGGCTCTTCTATGGCGGAACTCGGTTCAGATTGATGTGGATTCCTCTTCACTGAATCATATCGATGTTATAGTCGATAAAGGGAAAGAGAATTCATGGAGGTTCACGGGCATTTATGGGATGCCGGAGGCTAGTAGGAAAAGTGAGACTTGGGATTTACTTCGCAATCTTCATTGGAAATACTCCCTACCATGGTTGTGCGTCGGTGACTTTAATGAGATCCTACTGTCACATGAGAAGCAAGGTGGAGCTCTTAGAAGTGAAACAGCAATGAGGGAGTTTAGAGAGGTTATGGATGACTGGGGGTTTATGGACCTAGGTTATGTGGGGAAAAAATATTCTTGGAGAGGCAAGCGTGGAGATCACATGGTGTTGGAAAGGTTAGACCGTGCTCTTGCTTCCCATTCTTGGCTTGCTTTGAACCCAGCTACAAGAGTACAATGTATCTGGTCTAAAGTTTCTAACCATTATCCTATAATAATTAATCCTGAAGGAGTTGCAACCAGCCCTTGTAAGCCCTTAGGTTCGAACATATGTGGCTTAAAGAGAGTGGGTGCGGAGAAACAGTCAAGACAGCGTGGCTGTCTCCTCTTCCTCAATCAAACTCTCCAGTGATGTATGAAAGAATTAAATTATGTAGTGAAAGGCTTTCAGAGTGGAGTAAGCGGTCCTTTGGATGTGTGAGAAAGCAACTAAAAGAGAAGTCAAAACTGTTGGAAAAGGCCGAATATGCAGCAGCACAGGGGGCTGGTTATGATGTAGTGAAACTATTGAGAATGGAGGTTAATGAGTTACTGGATAAAGAGAGTTTAATGTGGCAGCAAAGGGCAAGAGCTTTGCACCTTAAGTGTGGTGATAATAATACCCGGTTTTTCCATAACAAAGCTTCTCAGAGATTTCGCCGTAATAGGATAATGGGATTAATGGATAATACAAACTCTTGGTGGTCAGATACTACTCAGGTAGCTGAAATCCTAGTTGGGTTTTATACAAGGCTGTTCACATCCGAAAGACCAGCCAATATTCTTGGTATTTTGGACGTGATACAACCTTTAATTATTGAGGATATGAATACCAGCCTGACCAGAGTTTTTACTAAGCAAGAAGTTGATATTGCCTTGAAGGAGATGGCACCACTTAAGGCTCCAAGACCTGACGGTATGCCCCCTCTATTTTTCCAGTCTTTCTGGCACTTGATTGGTGATGATGTCTCTAAAGCTGTACTGGATTGTTTAAATTTCTGTCACATTCCAAAAGAGTTTAATACACTTTTGTTACTCTTATTCCCAAAGTGAAAAATCCTGAACGAATCTCTGAGTTTAGACCAATAAGTCTGTGTAATGTAATCTACAAACTGATTTCAAAGGTTCTAGCTAATCGTTTGAAGCCTTTGTTACCATGTATTGTTTCTGAGAATCAAAGTGCCTTCCAAGCGGGGCGGGTGATTACAAATAATATCCTTATGGCAAACTCAGCAAAGAGGTTCCACAAGCTTTATGGCTCTTAAACTTGACATGAGCAAGGCCTATGATCGGGTCGAATGGTCCTTCCTCGAATGTTTATTGAGGAAGACGGGTTTTCACAGTAGATGGGTTGATCTTATGATGGAGTGTATTACTACTGTTTCATATTCCATTCTGATTAATGGAGAGCCTTCACAAACCATCCACCCTAGTAGAGGGTTGAGACAAGGGGACCCTTTATCCCCTTATCTCTTCCTTCTCTGCACTGAGGGTTTACATGGTTTAATTTCTAGAGTTGCTACTTCTGGTGATATTAGGGGTATTTCTATTTGTAGAAATGGTCCTAGATTAACCCACTTATTTTTTTGCAGATGATAGCTTGCTTTTCTACAGAACATCGGTTCAGGAATGCACACATGTCCAAAACCTTCTTGCTAATTATGAAGAAGCATCTGGGCAAAAACTAAATAGAGAGAAAACCACACTGTTTACACGGCTAGTGAAGTCCAAGATTCCATCAAAGCTCTCCTAGGAGTTCCTAAGATTAAGCAGTATGAAAAATATTTAGGCTTACCATCCTTTGTGGGTAGGCGTAAGAGAGCAAGTTTGGCATACATCAAGGATCGTATTTGGTCTAAGCTCCAAGGGTGGAAAGAGAAGCTCTTCTCACAGGCTGGTAGGGAAGTTCTTCTAAAAGCAGTGGTACAAGCAATTCCGGCCTATTTTATGAGTTGCTTTAAGTTACCCGCTACACTTTGCCATGAGATAGAGATTATGATCAGAAAATTTTGGTGGGGACAACGTGGTCTAGGAGGCGCATTCATTGGGTTAAATGGCGTACTTTATGTAAGCCAAAAGCCATTGGAGGCATGAGTTTTAGGGAGCTCCAAAAGTTTAACGATGCCATGCTAGCCAAGCAAGTTTGGCGCCTACTTCAAAATCAAGACTCTTTATTTTTCCGTTTCTTTAAATCAAAAATTTTCCATCGTGGATCAATTTTTTATGCTAAGGAAAATAAAGGGTCTTTTGCTTGGAGGAGTATTTTGAAGGGAAGAGACCTCATTAGGAGTGGACTGAAATGGAGGACTGGGAATGGCTCTAAAGTGAGAATTTTCCTAGACGCCTGGCTGCCTAGGTCTAGACAAGGTAGAGTCCTCTCCCCTGTCTCAGACAGCCATTAAAATTCCTTAGTTTCTAGTCTAATTAATCAGGTGGATAGGAGCTGGAAAGTGGTAGAGATTGATAGTATGTTTATACCCGAAGAGGCAGCAATTATCAAGGCTATCTCGCTTAGCTTATTTGATCGGGATGACCTTCATTTTTGGCCTTACACCCGAGATGGAGTATATACAGTGAAATCGGGTTATCGGGTTTTGATGGAACAGGAAGACACGAAGTCGCAAGTTACAGCTGATCGTGGTGTTGTCTCTAATGTTTGGAAGGCTATATGGAGTATGCGGGTTCCTAACAGAGTTCGGACTCTTGTTTGGCAAGCGGGGACCAACTTGTTGCCAACAAAGGTTAATCTGGTTCGGAGGAAAGTACTTAATGAAGATGTTTGTTCAGAGTGTAAGGCACAGCTAGAGGACACGATGCATGCACTCTGGACTTGCCTGATTCTAGAAGATATGTGGAAGGTTAGTTTCAGCAGGCTCATGGCAAACATAGGCACATGCTCCAACTTCATCGAGATCCTTGAGCAGGCTTCGACAGATAAATTTACACTTCAGCTTTTCGCTATGACGGTATCCGAAGTGTGGCAGCGTAGAAACAGAGCCCGTGTGGGTGTGCCCGTGGTTTCTCTTAATGCTTCCTCCTAAGGCGTCAAATGCTCTGCGCGAATTCCAGCAGTTACGTCCCAACCATACTGCTATTCCACGAACAGCTCGTGCGGTAAAATAGAAGCCTCCCAGTGCATTGTGTGTGAAGGTGAATTTCAATGGCGCGTTGTTTGCTCAAGACAAACTAGCTGGCATTGGTGTAATAATTCGGAATGACCAGGGACTTGTTATGACTGCTCTCTCACAACAGATTCCATCACCTGCTTCGATGGAGATGGTGGAAGTGGTAGCAGCTCGTCGAGCTCTGATGTTTGCTGTGGAACTCAGTTTTGACAAGGTGGAAGTGGAAGGTGACTCTAAATCAGTTGTCAATGCTATTTTTGGTGACTACATGGACAATTTGTATATGGGTCATGTCTTGCAGGACATTAAGTTTATGTTTTCTAGCTTTTCTTTTATTTCTATTAAGCATACTCACAGAGAAGGAAATTGTGTTGCCCATAAACTTGCTAGAAGGACCGCCAATAATTATTTTCTTGTTTGGATGAAGTCTGTTCCTTCAGATATTCTTGATATCTATCAGCTTGATATTTTAAGGATGCAATAATACAATCGTTACCCCGGTGGGGTTTCTTCTAAAAAAAAAAGGAATGTCATGTCTAAATAAATATAGAATAAGCTTTCACTTTTGAAAAAATAAAGGAAAAAAAAAGAAAAAAAAAAAGAAGAAGAAGGAAGTTTTTGTTTACGTTTTTGGTTTTAGTTGTAAAAACCACACTATAGGCGGACTGGACATTATATAAAAGAAACTGGAAAAGAAACAAAAACCCTAAGATTTCTCTCTAACTAAAAGTTTTTCCTTGTCCGTTTAGGTTTTGAAATTTACTTAGTAAAATCGAACGGTCCAAAAAGCGCCACGCCATATAGAAAAACTCTAATATCTCTCTCCTTAACCCCACACGAACTGACAACTAGGGAAGACTATAAATACTTATACGCCTCACTCCTCACGCTCAGTCTCACTCCTCACACGCACTCTCTCTCTAAAAGCTCAAGCTTTCTCTCCAAGAATCCAAAACAAAAGCTCTCTCTTTCTCTGTCTCTCTCTCTCTCAGACTCATAAATCAAACCTCACTCAACGCAAGAAAGAAAGATTACAAGTTTACAATAATTGCCGTTGGGGTTTCACTCTTCTACGACTAAGAGAGGTTCGTTAATTTTTTGAAAAAAATTCTACTCTTTTTTTTTTTTTGAATTTCTTTTGTTCTATATTTTATTTTTGGGTTTTCTTTATATATCTTGTTTGAATTTGTCTGGGGTTTGTTGCAAAAAGGTTTTGTGATTTTTCCAGTTTGGGAAATTCATATATTGTTAAGGGTTTCAGGGGTTTTGTTGAATCTCTGAGAGGTTGGGTTATTTTTAAACAATTTCTGATTTTTTTAAATTTCCTTTTTCTGTTTTAGGTTTTCTTGATTTTTTCCTGGGGGTTTGTTGCAAAAGGGTTTATGTGATTTTTATCTTTGGGAAATCCAACATTGTTATCTGAATCTCTCTGTTTTTCATTGAACAGAGCAATCATTGGAGTTTTCTGGAAAAGTCTCACACGGGTTATCTTGATCAAGGTGTGCCCATGGAATCTTCAAAGAAGAGGAAGACTAGAGGCGATGGATTGTCTGTGGCTGAGACATTGGCCAAGTGGAGAGACCATAATGCCCAGCTTGAGTCTTCTGGTGATGATGCGAAACGTGCTCGTAAACTTAAGGGGGTTAGGCAAAGGACCTGGGGCAAATGGGTTGCGGAGATTCGCGAACCATATAGGGGGAAGAAGCTCTGGCTTGGGACATTTGATACTGCTGATGATGCCGCCTCTGCTTATGATGAAGCAGCAAGAGCAATGTATGCTACCTCGGCTAGACTCAACTTTCCAGAGTCTGTTTCCACTATGTCGAGTCCTACTCCTGCAGGATTTGAGGCTTCTGCTGATGAAAGTACAAGTAGTTTGGTAAAGGATGAATCTACTGATAATGGACAGGAGGAATTGCTGGCTTTTTCTGAAAATGAGTTCTTTGATGCAGCAGAACTTATGGCACTATTAGAAGATAATCTTGACTTCACAGATTCAGTACTGGATTTTGGTTTCGATGTGAATCAACTTGGATTCCCTGACACTGAAGCTGACTTGCCAAGTTTGGTGGACACTGAAGGAAGGGATGAGCCTATGTGACAAACTACTCTGTGGATAATGGACTTTTCTGTATATGAATATTTTGATGTGGGATGACTTGGGATAGGGAATTTAGTTTGTTGACTTCATGTAAATGAAAACAAAGTTTTGATCATTATTTGTATTACTTATTGAAAAGTTTTGGTAGGGTATTTGTATTTTCTTAACGATTCTGGTTCAATATAATTGTTCATTTTACAATCTCCTCATTCTTTTTTTTTTACCTCACCGTTCTTTTTTTTTCCCTCAACTGATAGGTTGCTCTATGTTTCTATAACTGCCTGTTAACGTGTTTCTATAATTGCTATATGGTAGAGGTAGTGTTAACTCTGAATACACATTCCTATGGTTGGTGATGCTGTCAAGATCAGTTATTTTTTTTAAGTTTTTTGCTTTTTACAAATGGTACATTCTTGAATTTTGATTGTTAGTGTTTTGGTTCAAGATGTTCCTCACATCTGGAATATTCGTTAACTGCATTTGAATCAAAAGCTAAGTGAGAGGATAAACAGAGGAACTGAACTGGGATGGCCTTGAACTAGGAGATTAGTATTGAAAATGTGTCAATTAGTCTATTAGGGGCTACTGTCAAGTAAATGAGATTGAGGGTTTATTGTGGATGCTTCGTGGTATGGCTCAAAAGATGCTAAGAGCTTTGTATTGCTTGTATATTATCGTTTAAGATTGGGAGGAGCCATACTCTGGCCTCAATTTTTCTTCTTTTTGGAAAAATAAACAAATCACTGTTTAGTATGTTTGTTGCTTGATTGATTAGCTGATAGAACAATATGAGCTGCTGGTTGGTAAAATTAGTGAAAGTACTTTATTTGGTGTATTTATTTGTTTTCTATGAATACAGTCATATATGAATTTTCTTATGTGTGTGTGTGCGCGCGCGCATGTGTTTCTTTTAGACATGAATTCATTTTTTCTGAGTCAGATCACATACCCACAAATTCTATAACCCATAGTTTAATGTGGTATTGTTTACCTGCTATGCTAAAGTTGCTTTCAAAGCCAGGAGAATAAGTTTTTAAGTAACTTTGTGATCATATATTGAATTCATTTCCGACGTGCTTATTCCTCCAATCTAGGATTGATGTTTTGAATTCTGTAGTTAACTGCGCAAATAACTTTGTAATTATGCTAGCTTTCCTTGTAAAATAAACGTTCTTTACCAGCATCAAAGCTTCTTCAAGAACAAGGTAGGTCTTCAATACTTGGCTTGCCTAAGTTCATTCTCCTATAGAAGCTAAGACTAGAATACCTACTAAGAGAATTTCACCAGCACAAATGGAAGAGAGGAAGAAAAAGGGACTCTGTTATAACTTTGATGATAAATGGGCACCAAGTCATAAGTGTAAGAGTGCTAAGCTATTTTTGTTAGAAGGTGTAGAGATAGTTCCAGCTTCAGGGGTGCAGATTACTGAAATGGAAGAAGATGGTATGGAGGGTGTCATTAAGTCTCAGGATGAGGGAATAGAAGAGGCTGAGATTACTCTGTATGCACTTGTTGGTTGTCACTCCAGGCACAATAAGGGTTAATGGCATGATTATGGGAGAAGGGTTGATCATTATCTTAGATTCTGGTAGTACTCATAACTTCATTGATGCTACTTTGTTGCTTAAATTATCAAAACACAAGGAGTATGTAGAGATGTGGCGATACAGGTGCAAGGTTATACTTTTATGGTGCAATTACATGTGTTGCCCTTAGGAGTTTGTGAAGTGGTTTTAGGAACTTATTGGCTCAGTACATTAGGAGTAATCAATTGGGATTTTAAGCTCTTGACCATGAAATTTCATCATTGTCAGAAATAGGTTCTGTTAGAAATAGTTAGAGTCCATTTGCTTCTCCTGTCCTATTGGAGAGGAAGGCAGATGGATCTTGGAGAATTTATATTGATTATAGAGCTTTAAACCAAGCTACCATTAAAGACAAGTACCCTATCTCTGTTATTGATGAATTGTTGGATGAACTTCACGAGGCTTGTCTCTTTTCTAAATTAGACTTGAGGTCAGGATATCATCAAATTAGAATGAGGGAGCAAGACATCCCTAAAACAGATTTTTGAACTCATGAAGGCCACTATGAATTTTTAGTGATGCCATTTGGGTTAACAAATGCCCCCTCAACATTTCAATCTTTAATGAATGAGGTGTTTAAGCCATTTCTTAGATGTTTTGGTTTTCTTTGATGATATTCTAGTTTACAGTAGATCTTTGCCTGATCATGTGGAGCATCTTAGAAATGTCTTGGGGTTATTAGCTAAACACCATTTATATGCCAAGAAATCCAAATGTATGTTTGCTTGTGAGGAAGTGGAGTATTTGGGGCATCTCATCTCAACAGTGGCCTGTCCTTAACGATGTCAAGCCTTGAGGGGATTTCTGGGTCTCACTGGTTACTACAGGAAATTTGTTAAAGGTTATGGTCAGATAGCTGCACCCTTGACTGCTCTTTTGAAGAAAAACTCTTTTGTCTGGTCTGACCTTGCTGCTCAGGCTTTCCAACAGCTCAAGCTTGCTATTTCTAATCCTCCAGTGTTAGCCCTTCCAGGTTTTTCCAAGACTTTCATTGTGGAATGGGTTTGGTCTTGGTGCTGTTCTAATGCAAGATCAAAAGCCTATTGCATTTCACAGCCAAGTCTTAAAAGGTAGAAGTTTGGTTCTTTCTACTTATGAAAAGGAGTTCCTTGCTGTGGTGGTAACTGTTCAAAAGTGGAGGCACTACTTGGTGGGTAAACCTTTTGTTATAAAAACTGATCAGCAGTCTTAAATACTTGCTGGATCAAAGAGTGGGTACTAGAGCTCAACAAAGGTGGATTACTAAGCTCCTTGGTTACAATTTTTTGGTTGAGTATAAGAAGGGTAAGGAAAATGTGGTAGCAGATGCTTCGTCAAGACAAGGGGAAGAGTCCATGGATGTTTCTACTGCTGATTTGTTTTCTGCAGAGGGTGATGAGAGTATTTCGAGTACAATGAGCCGAAGACGTAAGATCTTAGGAATTTAAGAATTTTAATTTGCAATGACATATTTGGAAAAAAAAAGGGTAATTAAAATAGTATCTTATATATGTTAATGATTGCTCTACAGGGTGTTCCCAGCAGAGGCTTGTGATGATCTTGGAGGAGAATTTCTTGAACCCGATTATCAGAAAGGAGTTTACTAAAAATCCGATTCACAAAGGGAAGTTTGTGATGCTAATATTTAAGGGTCATCTTCTATTTTCCCTTCTTGGTTTTGCTGTTGATGTTTTTCTTTTGTTTATGTTGTGAAAAACTATAACTTGGCAGTGTATGTAACTATGAATAATGATGCACTCGTCTTAGAAGCTACTTATGTAACTTTCTTTTAGCAGAATAATATCATGGATGAGTCAAACGAACATTTTGGTGAGTTAGTAGTAATGGGAAATCTAGTTATAGATTGTTATTATGCATTGAAAAGAATTGCCTATGCTTGCCTATTTTGATAAACATGAATTTTCAGTTTTAAGTTTTAGATATTAGAGACTGCCAAGAAGTTCTAGTCCTATGATGCAATTTCGTTTGCTTGCGAAGGCACCATACCATAGAAATTAAAGCTTCCAAGATCCAGAATTTGATGCACATTGAAATTTTGAATGATATCTGAATTGTCCATTACCTATTTACCTTAGAAAAAATGTACAAATTCAAACCAAAGGAGAGCAGCATCAAAGAAGTAATAGCCTAATTCCTACTATTTCTTTCTTAGGGTAACCCAATTCGTCTGCATAATCAATATGTGATCCAAGATTAAGACAAAAAATTGGAGCTGAATTTATAAAACCCCTGCTTATTAAAAAATTTGAAATAGTGAGATTCAAATCATATACCAAAAGATATAAATACTACGAAGTTTTAAGCATTTCTACAGAATTAGAAGTTGCTTTGTGACAGAAGAGCTCCAATAATGATGGTGACATAGTAGAACTCAGACACTTTAGTTCAATCAGAAGAGAGTAATTTAACAACTATATTTTCATAGACTGAATCTACAAACAATGTTACTGTTCACTGTCTTCAGTTATCCCCTCCAAAATCAGATACTGCAAAGCTATGGAGTACTTTGCAGTTCTGATACTCACTGAGCTGCCACGGCCTGTATTGCTATTGATTTTCAAAATAAACGATCCTAAGCAACCACCTGGAGCACAACATCCCAATACAAATCATGTAATTTACAATGAGATTCAAAAAACAGCACAAAAGTGCACATAATCAGAGAGAAGTAGACAATCAGGCAATTATCTTTCATGACCAAAAATGGTCATGACAACCAACTTTTAACCGTAAAAATAGTTGGAACCCATAGAAGTTAAGAAACAAATATTGTTAGTACTTGTCCTAAAAGAATATTAAGCTAATCACTTGAATGGTAATGTCAACCTGCTCACTCACTTAGCATGATTAATTGGGTTGTGACATAAAGCTAGAGTCTCTTCCACGATGATTATTCTATTTCTCTTGGCAGCTCCTTAAGAACTTGTTGACAATGTCAGCACATAGGAAGGATATATAGTAAGAATTAATATAATTTTTTGGATATATTATGTGCCCTAGTCACGTTCCTTGCTGTCATTAGTAGTAATAATGAAATATTCATTTTATTCCTTAAAACTAAATTGTTTTAAATTGTTTCCATCTCACTCTTTAATTTCTTTCCTTTCACCTCCTCCCTGAAATAAAAAGATCTACATATCAAATCGTTTTCTTCTTCCTAATATTTTTCTCCAGTTTGAATTTTTCTTTTCTTTTTTTTAGAAACAAGTTTGAATTGAATTTGAATATATTTTTTTTAACCTTTTTTTTTTGGCTTCGACATAAATGTTTTCTAAAATTTGAGTTAAAAAAAAAGTATTTTCAGTAAAATCATTTTATTTTCCTATATTTGGTAGCAAACAAGAACAATTTCCTAAATTTTCTTATTCAGCTTGTTGTTTGTTTTCCCCAAAAAAGAAAAAAAGAAAGAAAACAAAAAAAAAAGCTATATTTTTTTTGTTGACCATGCTTGTTAAGGTGCAAAAAAAAAAAAAAAAACAGAAAAAGTCAAAAAAGACACCAAACGGTACTTATAAAATTGAAAAAAAATAAGATAAAGCTGTAAATAAGACAAAACAATTGTTAGAAAAATTTCAAAAAAGTTGTTAACGGGCACCCAACATTTGTAACTCAAACAATTATCCTTCCTTCTTCATTATCGTATCTCCAAATTCCTACTTATTCCACTTCTTCAAGAGCTTTCAACTTTTTAGATAAGACAAAGTTAGGAAGACCAACAAAATTGTACTCACTCCATCACGATTGTACCTTGTCCACAAAACCCTATGTTTTGAGACACATGTTTAAAGGCACCTCTACCCTGTAACAAATCTCTCAATTCTACCAAGATTGGATGATGGTTTGATATAGGTTGTGGAAGCATATTTTTGTATGGCATACGTAAAATGTTCTTCCCAATCTATTGAGACCAATACTCGATGTATTCGAGACATAGATGGTGTATCTAAACTATTTGACCAGTGTACCTACTTCTCTCTCTGATTGTAAATCAACCAAATTAAACTCTATAATCACATTTAAAAACTCATGCATAGATGAATTAAACTTATCATGAGTCACAACCTTCACTTGGATACCGAATGACATTAAAATTCCCTGCCAAACACCATGGCTCCTCCCACCTTGACATCTCTTCTTTGGATTTGTCCATAAACCATCTCTAAGATTATCCTCATTAGGCCCATTCGCTCACTATATGCCCATTGGAAATTGTCCTCTTATCCTCTACATTATTCAAGACGCAAGACAAAGAACTAGTCCACTAAAGCCTCCATTTTTCTAACACCATATCCCAATAGCAATATGCCTCATGCTATTTGCACAACTTCTAACAACACCAAGTCTGTAATAGTACAAGATTGATCTTATACTCCATAAGATCAATCTTTGACTTTCATAAACAAAAAAAAAAATCACATTTCCATTACCTAAACATGTTCTTTTCCATTGATCTTTTGCGAGGGTTGTTGAATTCTCCAATATTCCATTTAAAAATTACTATCTTCATAAGCACAACTTTAGTAACCCTGACCCAAGCTGATACTCACCTCTCCTTCTACTACTACTAGCAAGCTATCCTTCAATTCACCGAGGAGAGAATTCTTAGGCAACCCAAAGCTTAGGTTGGCCTCACAGTTGGGGGATGGGATTGGTCGACCAACCAGTTTGGTCACTCACCACCCTTTTAAGTCGCCTCATTGCGAGGCTCCCTCAGTTGTGAATATTAGCATAATAACAGAAGAGCTGGTTAACTTCAATTTTTAGTCTTGTAACCATTTTGGTTGCTGTGAAAGAACCGTTCAGTCTATTACATTTTGTTGCACTGATTTGGCTGACAGATTTATTTCAAGCTCACTAACCACATCCATAAATCCCCTACTGATCTACTAGCTTTAGTTTCACAAATATTGATGGGGAACCACGATCACTGCTGAATTGCCATTCAAAAGTTTTTTTTGTTTATAAATCAAAGGCAATTAACTCCAGCTTAGTAGGGGTGATTTTGAGTTACGGGTTGGGTCATTTGGGGTGGTAGTTGATTTGCTGTTTGGACTTTGGCTAGGTGGTGGTGTGGTATTTGGTTTTTGTGAGAACAACAAACCAAGCATAACTGAAAACATGAAATATGCCAGATAGAAAAACCATGCTTATTTAATTCATTATCATTCCTTTCCATTCATTTCTTTTCTATCAATTCTATTCTATTCCTTTGTTATACAAGATTTAAAGGACAACAACAAATCTAGCATGTTATGCATAAAATGCAAACCAGCTCTTCCATTACTCCTAAAAATAGAAACTCTTTTCTTTTCTTTCTTCCTTTCTCTTTTTTCTTTAATCAGTAAATGCCAGCTTTGCAATACTAGTTACTGAATATTACTGCCACCTTGTTGAATCTTTGACTCTAAGAAAAGCCTTACTGTTGAGTATATAACAGAAGGTTCAGCCATTGCACCATTGCCATAATCCCCACAAGCCAGCCTCTTCGTGACAGGAGGGATGAGAGAAATACCAAGCTCATCAATTAGCATGAGATGTCGTTCTGTGAAAGGATTGTTCCACATGAATGTGTTCATGGCAGGTGCAACAAAAAGTGGCTTGCTGTAATCCCATGCTCGCACAATGCATGTCAGTAAATTGTCACACAATTCCCCCGCGATCTACAATTACATCACAGCAAATATTTAAGAAATAAGCAGGGATTAAACATGTGATTATTGCAAAACTCTTGAAAAACAAAATTCACAAATAGGTGGAGAGAAAAAGCCCATAGGAGCCAGATGATGTCATTCTAGACAGTGGATGTACCTTAGACTCACAGTCTCTACCACTTCAATTAACATAAGTTTGTTTGATGCACAAAATAAAAAGGTAAATTACACCAACCTTGAGATTTCACGAAATGACACTCCCTCAAACTACAAACAAAAGGACAATCCCCACCTTGACATTTGTTTAAATGCAACCAATAAATCCATGCTTTCACTTTTTTTTTTTTTTTTTTTTTTTTTAAGATTTCTAATCCTTTATATGAAACATACACTAACCGAATACAAGCACTGGCAGAGGGAGGGGCTATGGCCCCCTGGATTCTAAAAATGACTCATTAAATAAATCAGGTGACAAAAAGTACATATGGTTGATCATTTGAATAACCATACAGTGGATTGAAAGAATTTTCCTCCAAATCAATTTGGAGATAAAACTCTACTTGTAAATTTAAGTCAATCAAGGAGGCTTGCAAGCCAAGTTGGACCAAATTTTACATAATTCAAACTGGATATCAAAACTAGTTTTCTCCTTCCATTTTTGAAGGGAAAACGAATTACTAGTGTATGGTCCTACTAACTGCGAAAGCATTTCGGATGATATATCTAATATCTGCACCTCAATTTAAGTAAAAATATTTGGTCCCTAGCACCTTCTTCAAGTCTATCATCTGACATTAAGGGTCCGTTTGGATACAACTTATTTTTGCTGAAACTGAAAACTGAAAATTGAAAACACTGTAGTAAAATAATTTTTTAATGTGTAAAAAATTACTGTTCACTCTGTTTTTACTGTTCATAAGCCTAAAATCACTGTTCATTGACAATGAACAGTGCCAGACGCGTCCAGGAAAAAAAAAAAAAAACTTAAAATGCGCTACAGTACCAAAACGTGGACGCAGACTTGTATCCAAACCGCACCTAAGAATGCATCATGTTTCAGCAATCTGCTTGCTTGGGCAAGTGATAATACCTTCTACAAAAGGGACAACTACTACGTGCAAGTACTAAATCATGGTCATGGCAATCCAAATTAGTGGCTTGAATGGCTTCATTTAATGGTTTGGAATGTATTACAAATTTAAATAGTATATCTAGTGCCAAATGACATGGTACCATGTAATTTATTAGAGACGAAATAAAATCCTAATTAAATGTAAAATCGAGAGTGAAATGGAGAGGATCTATTCTGCTCATAAAACCCAAAGAAATCTAAGTACGCTTGATGAGCCCAAAAGTTTCAACACAGTCCCAACATTTGCTGTGGGCCCCCTGGAAACTCCAAACTCTTGCAAGTGTTCTGAGAAATTCGGAAAGTACAATGGTGCAGCCTTGCAGGGAAGCATGATGGGTTGTGATATGAATTAGAATTTAATGAAATGTGAGTTGTTTAGAACAAATTGATAGTGGTTAGGCACCTCTACAAAGAACACAAAGTTCTCATGAAAAGCGCTCAAATAACTATTTCATTCACATACAAAAATTGATTTACAAAGTTCTTACATTCTTAAATTGATTTACAAAGTTCTTACATTCTGGTACATTTACTAGTTGTTTGGTTTGGCAGCGTTCTAAATAATTTACAAATGTCTAAATCCTACTAAGTAATGCTTAAACAATCATCGATCTAACTAACTAACTAATTAGTTACAAGAGGCTCAGGGTGGCTGCTGACTTAGCTACTGTTGCTACTGGTTTGTGTCAAGGCTAGCTGCAAATGTAAACAACCTCTTAAAATGCCCTGCATCATACAAAGACCCGAGAGAGTACCAATCTACAATGTTTTTTTTTTTTTTTTAAAAATGGTTCATTTAGCAGAATTGCATTGCAGAAAATCCAACAAACTGCAAATAAAAGACATACCAACATTTATCACAGAAGTAATTACTTATTACAAAATCTTTAATTAGTGTTTATACATATCCAAATAAAATATCAACTCAGACATTAGACGAAAGTACTTTTCCTAAACATGAATCCACTATAACAAATAAGAGACGTCATAGATGAAAGACCATGGCTGCATAGCTGAAGGTCCTCCTCAGAAGCAAGCATCCAAAAGGCAGCAACAACAGAGTGCTGCTAAACTGCAAAAAGCACCAAACCATGTTAATTTTTCCCGAATCACCATATTTCTTAGCTTCATATTTTTAAATTCATATATCACCTAATTAAATAGTTCTTACTAATTGATCCATGTTATCAGAAACAAATACTTGTTTGCATTTTTGAGTATAATGTATGCAGCCTAATGTTTACGAACTCAAATACAAAAGATGCCATCTTCACTAGTGCAAAATTGCTATCATAAATGATGGTTGAAAAATAATTATTCTCTGCTTTCAAGTATTCCACGCTGGAAGGCACAAAGAATAGAATCTCCCTCAACTAAGGCAAAGTTAAATGGTACGTCATCATTCATATGGAAATATCAAAACAAAAAACCAAAATCAATATGGCAAATGGCAATAGCAATGGTAGATGTGGAACTATAATGCACCAAAGAAAATACTAAAGCTAACCACTGACTCAGGTATTTATTTCAAAATTGTGTCCTTTAAATTGAGGAAGCACACATTAGGAAATCACCAGACCCTAGAACCGCATTTAGGCCAATGCACATTTTAACCACTGACTCAGGTATTTATTTCAAAATTGTGTCCTTTAAATTGAGGAAGCACACATTAGGAAATCATCAGACCCTAGAACCGCATTTAGGCCAATGCACATTTCAAAGACATATGGAGAGGATTGTTTTACACTATATATAGCTTACTCTGCTAAATTGCAATTGAAGTTAATACTAGCCTAAGTTACTTGATGCCTTTTGTCTGTGAAAGCAAGAATCTGTTGTACATGTTACAGCAGAGCACCATTGAACACTAGCAAAGGGAAGAAGTGTACAGATTTTTTTGTTTAAACGTCCCCCCGGCTGACGAAGAACCTCCATGCTTGTTAGATCTGCCTGAAGTTTAATTTTCTCATACTGTTAACACTTGACACTTCTTGCGGTTTTTAAGGGTAAGGGCTCCAGTGCTCTAGAGCCAACATGAATACGTGTTCATATGGTGTTGGCTGCAGTGCACTGGAGCTAACCCGTGTCCAGTTTTTAACATTATCTCCTATATTTACCCCAAAAAAACTAATATGCTGAACAATTTAAAGATCAAAGGAGACCAGAAATCTTCAAACTTCACATTCTAAAAACGTAGACGAATATTTTTATTATAAAATAAATTAGCAACATAACATAAGCCGTGTGAAACAGTGCAACCCTCTTCAGAACCAAACCCAAACAATTAAAATTAACTAGTAAAAATAAATAAAATTGTTTGGGACAAAAGGTAAAAATTCCCAATTGCTTGAAAAAAGACGAAATGCAAAACACATGCCACAATGTACCAGCAAAACTAATTATCCAATAATGCTTAGAACCACGTGTGTGTGTGTGTGTGTGTGTGTGTGTGTTTGAGAGAGAGAGAGAGAGAGACATACCATCCTTCAAGACAACCAGACTGATCTTGCCTAGGAGGCTGTGAGTACTGATTATACCCTTGTTGTGGCGGGTACCCAGGTGGAGGATAGCCTTGCACAGGGTATCCTGTTGGAGGATAAGCATCCTTTGGATAACCTACATGAATTCAACAACAAAAACCCATCAATGCTTTTAGACTATATATAGTTAACCACAAAAACTAGTACTTGTTTTAAGTTCAAAAGAACCCCATATGAGATTCTGAGAACACGTTTTACCTTGAGGAGGAGGAACACCAACTGGAGGCTGTTGCTGGGGGTAGTAATTACTCATCTTTTCTTCACAACAAAAACAAATCTCTCCTTCTGCTTAACTAAAATATTTGAGAACGACTGGAATAAGTTTTGAGGCTTAAGGTGGTTTTTATAGAAGAAAACTATAAAGGCAGCGAAGTATGAGACTGGAATCTGAAACGAAGTTTCCTTTCGATGCCCAAACTGACTCAAAAGAGAACGGCGAGAGACACGGTTCTACCCTGCCTTAGCAATAAGGTAAAGAATAAAAGCTGATCGCATCGCACTCGTAAAGCTAATGGGAAAGCAAAAGTAGTAGAACGTGTAGAAGTTTCAAGTTTTAACTTTTCCTCTTTTTTCTAAAAAAAATTAAAAATATCTTTTTATTTTTAAGAAGAAGAAGAAGAAGAAAATATCTTTTTATTTTTAAATTTTAATTTAAAAAGTAGTTTCAACTTTTTATAAGCTCCTTTTTGTTAAAAAAAATTATTTCTCAGATTCGATAAATGATAATATAACGCGAGTGCTAAAGACGTGTTTATCTTATCTTATAATTTCAGTTTATTTCGATAGATAGTTTATTTATAATATAAAATTTTAAAATTTCTTACAATATTTTTTTAACCCTATCACTAACACCGTTTGAAAAAATATATATAAAATAAAAGTTGAATTAAAAGTCATGATTGCGTCAAGTGATTACTCTCATTAAGTGGTTACTCTCATTAATTAGTAAATTAATTATATATTTTTTGTTAGAATATATTTCCTCAATTAAGGGATAATATTTAATAACTATGGTAAAAATTTATCATTTAAATTTCAACAATTTAAATTCTATTCAATCTAAAATTTTATTATAAAAAAATTTATAAACTATCCCACACAAAAACTCAAATTTTTTTTTTAAATCATGTTCTGGCTAAGGGATAAGATTTAACAATAATTTAAAACAAATTTAAGTTCTATTCAAACTAAAAGTCTATTATCAAAATTTTCTAAACTTAAATCCCACACAACTCACTTTTGTTTTTTTTTTTTTCCTCAAGTTGCATGATTTAACAATACTTTAAAACAAATTTAAATTCTATTCAAACTAAAAGTTTATTATAAAAAATTTCTAAACTTAAATCCCACACCACCCACATTTTTGTTTTTGTTTTTGTTTTTTTTCCTCAAGTTGCATCTCATTAAATTATTATTTTATTAGGTTATTAAAATTCAAAGCTATTGGCTAGGGTATAAGATTTAACAATAATTTAATTTAGATAAAACTTTATCATCTAAGTTTTAGAAATTTAAATTCTACTCCAACTAAAAATCTATTATCAAAATTTTCAGAACTTAATATATATTCAACCATGGCTTTTTGATACAATCCCTCTTAACCAATAAGTCATCAATATAATTAAATCTCACACAATACACCTCACGTTGTTGTATTTATTATTTTTGTTTTCAAAATTCAACTTATGCTTATGTTTTAATCTAATAAATTCATCTTACTTATTTTTCTTTACTTATGAATTTGCATGTAAAATATTATGCCAAAGGAAGTTTATAGAAGTTTACTATAAAGAAGCAAAACAATGAACATCCATTTAAGTTCTTAGTTCTCTTATATAAGTTTTTTATTTTTTTATATTCTAAAATTTTTGAACTCTTTTGTGTATGTTTTGATTTTTGCTTTTGGTTATTGTATTTAATTTGTGCGTGTGTTGATTTTTTCAATTAGACTATCACTAGGAAAAAATCGGTATTGAGAAACTATTTTGTTTATTATAGTTTGTGCTGGCTAAGGTATAGATTAAAAATAACCCAAATAGGAATTATCAAACTCATTCTATATCTCATATTGGGCCTTGGGCCTTGACCGAGAACGTGGGGTGATCCGAGGACGAATAAATAGTAGTGGGTGGGTTAAGCTCAGAGTCCCATGAGTAGGTTACAAATGGGAAGGTAGGCCGAGGAGGAATATCTCCTCAAATAAGCCAAGCATAGGTCAAATATATATCATAATGTTCAAGGTGACCTTCTAGGAAGTTTCAGTGATAGGGACGTGCATTATGAACGTACAAGAGGGATGGAAACCCGAAAATATCTAAGGAAAGGTTGCTGCCACTGCATTAAATGCTCTGCAGCTAACTTTCTGGCTGCATTAATGTGGAGAAGACCCCTGAACAGTGCTGCTTTGGCTACCCCAACTCACAGAGAGCCTGAAGGGGTGTCCGATGGGACAATCACTCAAGTAGTGGCCTAGATGATCAATAAGTGTAGGACCAAGATTGTTCAAAGGGAACTATATAATGTAAGAGACCCTCCATGGAGGAGGGAGGGAGAAATGAAGAGAGAAACACTGTAGCAATCAAGAAACAAATTTGTAATCAAACTCAAGAGAAATATACAAGAATTGATTTCCTCGGACTGTGCCGAGGACGATTTTCTTTAGTTGAATCAATTTGTCTTTTTGTTCTCGTCATTGGAATCCACTCTATTGGTCATCCAACTTGTTTAAGCCCAGTTTTCCAACCCATTCTCTACAAATTCATTGTTTTGGGCTTTTTGGGCTTGAGTCCATTTATCATTTGGGCTTATATCCAAAATTGGTCCTTACAAACACAAAACACAAAAAAAAAAAAAAAAAATTTAAATATAAAAATAGATAAACACTGGTAAAGTCTAAACTCTAAACAATCAAAACTTAAAGTAATTTTTTTATTAAAATTATTTACTTATTATATAATTTATTTAATAATTTAGTTTTAATTATTTAAAAAAATTTGAGCTTATGAATCTTCATCAAGCCGTGCATCACTGCATCACACGGGAATAATACTAGTTCTCAATATTATCTGCTTCTTTTTCCATCTCTGGTTTGTATTTATTTACCATTGGCTATATAAAGTATAAACAATTTCTCTATATAATTGTCACATTCATTGTGATGACATGTGCAGTCAAAACACAATATTGCAAGAAAGTAGAGAATTTGGATGAGCAGAGAACTTTCAAATGATATTAAATATATTTTGTGCCAATCACAAGTTAAAATAATATAATATAAAATAAGTAAATATCATACCAAGACTCACCAAAACTAAAAATGAAGAATGAAGATATTGTAAAATTATTATAACATTTTGTTGTATCTTTAGACTTTCTCAATTTTATATCTTAAATGAGAGTCATCCTTGACATTTTATAATATTATTTCTTAATTCATTTTTCTCTCAACCAAACAAAAGGAGTTACATACATTTTTTATCGTCCTACTTTGCTATCCCTTCTATCAAATACATATAAAAGAAAACAACAATTTTTTTTCTTCCTTCTAGTTTTCTATTTTATATAGGGTAAGACTATCTACCATAACTTTTATCAAACTCTGCAAAAGTGGGAGATTTATGCACTAATTACAAAGGCAAGGGAAACAGAAAATGAATTGTTACAGGTTAAGAGAAACAGAATACAACCACCATTTTAGAGTGAAAAGTGAAAACAACCGCATAAATGTTGTTGTCTTTGAAACAGCCAGAACCCACCAGTTTGGCCTTTATTTAAATGTCAAAAAGTTCAGCGGAATGGTTTACGCTTTACACCCAGAGTCTGAACTGCCAAACGCATCTTCAACTCTCTTTTTTTTTTCTTTTTTTCTTTTAAACTGGAGTCCACCTTGATAAGCCCTGTCATCCACTATTATGATGTTCCAGAATTTGTTTTTTTTGGTAATGAAAGTTAACTTGCGGTGAAACTGAAACATCCTTAGCTAGGTTACACCCTTCTTTTATTTTATTTGTTAGCCAAAAATTAATGAAAGTTAACTCCCTTATTTACCCAAAAAAGAATATTGAGTGGTGTGAGGAAAATGCTGTTTCTGATCTGAAACTTTGACTGCAAGTGTGAAAGAAAAAAAGAGTCCAGGTACAAATGAATTCATTGAGCTCTTTAATTATCCCATGAACAAGGAGATCAATCTTGGTACCCAGGGTTTGTTGTACTGGAGGCAAAATCACAGTGAAATCAGCACGTACAACAACCTATGCACATAAATTACACAATCGCTCTCTCTCTCTCCCCCCTAAAAAAAAAAAAAAAAAAAAAAGAGATAAAATCTAATTTCTTAAACAATCTCATTTTCATAGCAGGCACAGCACCACCTTGATAAGATTTGGCACAGCACCAACAAGCCTCGAACTATTGTAGTATAACTGTTAATGCAGCATAGGCCACTGAGATTTCCTTGCATTGCAGTCACAGTAGGATGCAAGGAATACTTCCCAGAGAGCATTAGGCTAGGCACACAAAATGCTTCATGACATGGCCAACAAAATCCAAAGCCACAATAAGCAGTGGACACATCACCGATATTACTGTTGAAACAGTCTATTAATCAATCCCCACCTGTTCAATCCCTGGAGAGAGAGAGAGGGGTAAACTGAATGAAAACAACAGCCTAATTGAGTATATATCGTGATGTTTAATTGATCCTACCAAACAAGTAAACCAGAATGTGTCCACTACTTTGAGCTATAATGATGGCTGCTTAAAACCAGAAGAGCCACTTATGACGCTTATCAGCCCTAGATGTGTTGGGGTCTACAGTGATTCTTTCTGCATTACCAATAAGCCATTTGCTGAAATCAGGCGAAGAAACAAGTTCTTCCATAGCTTTCTCTGTGGAGTGTCTGGTGAAGTTTTTCCACTCAGCCTTCGAGAAAATTTTCTTTTCAGGTGTAGCATGGAATGTGGAAGGGTAAAACTCTGAATCTGACTGCTGACAAGGTGATGTCCTGGAAAAACCTGAAGTATTGAATGTGTAAAGAGCATTTCCAGTGTGTAACAGGCATTGATCCTAATATATTTCTTTTTATTAGTTAGATTAAGAATACAAGAATCAGGCAAACCTCGTTCAGCAGATTTGCATGAAGCCAGAGTGAAATTTTTGGTTCGAGGTGCAAGGAAAATGGGGTCTTCATCACTCTGAACCTTGTATGTATATTTGTCATGTGAATCTTCAAAAGCTGATAAATCAGGAACCCGAGATCTTCTGCGGTTCTTTTTTGGAGATTTCACTGTATTCCTGTACAAGTAGTTCACAAATGTAATGCATTTGAAACCACAGGACACATGACAAGTGAAAAGGAATATGCATGATGATATTGCACATAGTTTAAGATGAGTTATTAGAGCTAAAAAGGTTCAAAAGATCATGCAAATATGTTGCGTAATTTTTCCAGGCCAATCAATAAATCATCTTCAGATTACTGGAAACTAAGAAAGTATTCCCCCCTCCTCCCTCTCTCTCCTCCCAATAAAAAATAAAAAAACCACAGAACATTTCCCACATTATCAAATTTTGGAGACACCTATTAAACATATCAGTGGTGAAGACCTTAGTGGATGAAAAGGAAGCAGCTCTTGAATTCCTGATGATGGAAGGTAATCGTTAAGCTCCAGAATAGTAAAATCATACTTGTACAGGCGACGAATGAATCTAAAAATTCTCCACAATGATGAAGAGATCATTATTCCAGATATCAAAGCTTCTGCTGCCAGTAGAGGATCCGCAGAACTCTGAAAGCAGAACATACTTGTCAAGGTGGTTACCTTTTGTTCAAGAATGAAACACTCATGCAATAAACTAGATCATGGTTTGCTATATATACACATATGTGGGGAATAAGAAATTGATACTTCTGAGATCAACGAAAAGAAACCTGAAGAATCATAACAGCAGCCAAAATACGGATGGACCATGCAACAAAGTTTGAGGTGCTTATATCAATTGATCCATCTTCTGTCAGGACAAGTTTGCGGACTGCCCAGAAGCCCATCCATGCTCCGGTCAGAACAAGAAAAGCCAGCAGAAATATTGCCAACTGCAATTCACAATTTTGAGAAACATCTCAATTTCTTAATTTGCTAAGCATTACCATCAGTTAATACCTATAGTACTTACACATTTATTATAACTACATAAATCTAAAGCGCAGGGCTTTTCTAATTGGAAAAAGTTTAGTTGCAAACTTGGTTGTAGCCAATGACTACAAGTCCACTTATTATTTTTTTATTGGATGTGAATTTGACAAATCCACCATTAGATTACATTTTCTTCTTATATCTTTCATACTTGCAAAATTTACAGAAAATCAAAGATCAATAGCTATGTCATAAACCAAATGTTTAAAATTTCGAATTTTTGTAGTCTAAAATTATGCATAAAAAAATGGTTTATGAATCAAATAGTAAATAACAGCCAATTAGCACAAAATTTAACATGCGCGTTAAGAACATAATTAACATACAATCCAATTGTTAGATTTTCAAAATATGTTGTCATATTAATTTTTTAAGTGGGAGCTGTAGCTATTGGCTACAAAGCCAAATTTTGTCCTTTCTAATTTGAATGAAGCATTCAATATAGCAGCCACTGCCTGCTTTAACACAAAATCCAAGTGCACTGCAGAAATGAAACTTCTAATACACGAGAAATCCTGGATACAATAACAGAAACAAAGATACCAAATGATCAACATAAAGAATAGTGGTGTAATTCTATGGTTCTGACTGAATTAAGAATTTGAGTTTCAATTTAGGCAACCAATATTACATACACATCCAAAGAAAACTTTTCTTTTTAATTATGTAAAGGTTAATAGATTGGAAGGATGGCAATCAAAAGCTAAGAAAAGAAAAGAATACATTTTATTATACAACTGTACACTGCAAAATCTTGTAGACATTAGTGAATCTCCATGAAACAACTTCAAGGAGACACTCCAGTTTGAACAGGGAAATAGATAATTTTACCCTTTTCCTAGGGGGAGTAAGAGTGGTAAAGTGCTAGCACTTAATCAGCATATTCCAACTGTAGAATTATCTAAATCACTTACAATGATGCTAACAAAAATAAACCCTAATATAGGTTTTGCCAAGCTCTCAACTGCAACTGGATAATGTAGATGACTAGTATGATTGTATCTGTGCTTTAACCTGGGCTATTTTCTTTTTTTATATATAAGATTTATTGCATTCTCGCCCGCCTCTTTACCACAGAAGCCAAAGCCATGGCAATAAAGCCAACCTAGAACTTTATGCATCGACACATAAGGCAAACATTAGGGACCAAAATGGTAATTAAACCTTTTTTTTAAAATATAATAGATTTACAAGGCAGTTATCAGAATAATTTAATATAACTTACATACAGGATTATACATGTCTTCACTGATTCCTATCTCTGTAAGTATCGTACGCAACAATCCAGGTAAGTAACGGAGAAGAAAAGATCCCAAACCAACCTGAGAAAAAAAAAAAAAAATCATTGTATTCACATAATCTCTTTGATACAATTGAGGAGGGAAAAAGTGAGTTGATTCAAGGTAGATACCCACAACAGATGAGTACATAAAAATTGCAAGAGAGTTCCTTCGGCCAGTTGGGAGAAGCTTCATCCCCTATCAATGACAAGAATAATACTAAGATATTACAAAATGAGAGACAGATGCCAAAGCAACTAAAATAATTTCTCCAGGCTGAAGTTAGAGACACAAAAATCATTCAAAGCCTCAACCCCACCAACAAGCTGACATAAATTACAACAACAAAACTGATAAATCCAATTTGAGCTGAAAAGAAATGCATAAAATAAAATCAGTAATACACATTAAAACAAACTTTAAAGAGATGTCAAATATCAAACTGAATGCAAAGCTTATATGAGTTTCAAACTTCAAACTGAATGTGGGAGGATCCAGTAAATTCTTTTGGACAGTTAGGAAACCTTACCCAAGTAACAATACGGAAGCAAAACTAGGACAACCAATTTTAACCAAAGGAAAGAAGAAGAATAAAAAGGAGAAGTAGGAGGAAAGACATCAGAATGGATATTAAAATAATGAGATATTGGTACTTGAAGACACTGCTACTAAAATTACAAATTTGAACAAAAAAAAATGATTTTGCAAATGAATACCAAATAGACACCACCACAAACAAAATCATAAGTGAAACACTGGAGAAGAAGACTAATAAGGGCCAAAACATCATCCTCACACTCGCACCTCCAGATTTTGTGCACAAATAAAATAACAACAACGAAAACAAGGAAGTCTTAGTTACCACTAACCATTTTATCTAAAGTTAGGTAAAACTGATTTTTTTTTTTTTTTTTTTTGTTGTTGATAATTCGATAATTAAGGGAGGGGGGGTTTTGAACCTTAAATGTCTATTTTAGAAACTCCAGGATTTGCCAACTAGTTGAGCAACAAGGTTCTTGGAAAATATAACTGATTAGTTAACATGGACTAAATACTTAATTGGCAAGTCCAATAAATCTTAACAGAAAATTCAAATTACATTTACAGCTTAAAATTGTAAATGATATCCATAATATTAATAGTAATGGAAAACTATATTACCTGAAAAAGGATAATCAATATTACAAGGATGACCCCAATTGACATTGCACCTCCATAATAAAATACAAATGACTTGCTCAGAGGGGATGCCAGGCTCATCAAAACTATTCCCAGGATTAAACATATTATGCGATACAAAAAAAATTCTGCAGAAAAAAACAACAAAGTAATGGAATAAGTTACTAGTTTCATAGATATGGTAGGTTAAAAAGGTATCCATAGATTAAACAAAAAACAATTACCTTCTTCAATGGACACCTCAAAGGGTTCTAAGGAAGAACCAGCAGTCCGTATATCTAAGATCCTGTGATCAAAAGGTGACATGGACCTAACCCAAGATCCCTTAACAACTTTCTCCCACTGACCTTGAGGGCACATCCCGACGCCAAGAGAGACATTCCTGCAAAGTAAACATTCCACTCTTATTTACTAAAAATATGCTTTTATATTGGTAACATATGCTTCAACCATTATTTGACTCAACTAGTAATATTTCTAACCACTTAAAAATGAATATTAAAAAAAATTACTTAATTGTTAGCTGAGAATTGAGACAGACGGGTACCTCATTAATAAAGTCAATTCTGCATTATACTCTTAAAATTAAGATATCAATTAAAATTATTGAGTTAATGTAACCAAATTCAAAATCTCTGTTATTTGAGATTGTTACTACAGCTATACAGCCAAGATCGCTCTTCCACATGTGTACTTCCCACATATTTAAATAATGGATTAGACCAAGTAGTAGAATTCTTTATCTTGAACAAATATAAAATTGCTACATGTCTGCCAACTTCTCCAAAGCAACAGCAACACTAAAAGGAATTATAACCTCAAGAATACGGAATTATACTACAGAAACCTATTTTTCCCATCCAGTCAAATCAGTCTTTAGGTATGCAAAGTCAGGTGTGAAAACCGCACGATATGATGACTTACCTATGGAAACAAACCTCGGTTTTCGACATACGAATGCTTGGATCTCTTTGTGATACATTCACCTTCACTACGTGGGCAAATTTTCTGAGATTTTTAAGCCTTGGCAATCCCCGTATATGAACTCTTTCACAAACCACTGAAGTGCCAGGCTTTGAACCGGTAGAAGTATTTACTCGCAAGCCATGAGATAGCTGCAGCCTAGTAGATTCACCAACAACTGCAAAAAGCAAAAAAAAAAAAATCATTACCCATCTACCCATTCAAAAGCCACACCAATTTCTACCTCCAAATGTACCTAACAGAACTCTCATTCCCCTAAAACTTAATTTCTCGAGCCTACCTTTTGAAAACCAAACAGAGGGCATAACATCCAAACTTGGTATCTAAGAATCAAATTTGCATCACAAAAAAACTGAAATGGAACACTTAATTCTATCAAATTAACTGATTCAAATGCCATTGCATAATGAAAAAGATCATAGATAATTTTCCTTACCACAAACATTCTAACATTTTACAACAAGAAGCAAAAATATCAAACATAATTTTACCTAAATATCTGTTACTAATCAACTGGCTGTAAAATGGTATTTTGTCATTGTTTGCCCTAGAAAGATAAAAATGACATTTTTTTTCCCTCAGTTTTCTTTGACACCAAACAGAACCATATAGGAAGGAAAAAGAAAAAGAAAATCCAATTCTACTATTTAATGCTTTCAATTACTAAATACAAATTTCAATATAATAAATAAAATAAAATAAAACCCTAGATTGCGAAATAGAACATGTAATGGAAGAAATGGTACCCAAAGAAGGTTCAGTGGCGGAGGCAATGGAAGCCCAGGCAGAAATTGCGAGGAAGAGAAGGCAGGCAAAGCCGGCGGAGATCCGAACCGGTTTTGCAGAACCCATCATTTTCTGGGTTTTCGAGTGGGAAAGGTGGTGGGGTTTGAAAATACGGTGAAGTGGGGAGGGTAGTTCTGCTATTTTGCAATGCGCGCTACAGCTTTAATTGGGCCTAACCGACTTTAATCCAGCCGTCTAGGTTGGATGGCCATGGCCCATGGGCTTTTCTTCTCAAACCCCAGTTTTCAATTCCAAGTCCTCAACTTTGTTTCCGATTATTCTTTAGAAAATAAAAAGTAAAAAATAAAAAATAAAATTCTATAAGGATGTGGTCTAAAACTCAAGTTTCACTCCTCCAATCCCAACATAACACATCATCGTATTACATATTAAAGAATAGATATAACCACACTTAATTAATTCTCATACCTATTTGAAAATCTAACTTAACTATGAATTTATTAAAATGTTATTATGTGTGGTAGGATATATTAAGTTTTAAGTAAAAAATTAATGTGGCAATCTCTTATTAGAGGGTATAAAGCATGAGTTTTACAACTCATCCTTAATAAATTCGGTCTCTTTTGAAAATTACAAGTAATATATTTTAATATTTTTGTGAATTATCATTTTCATCCTTTAAATTTCATTGTTGTTATCAACTTGCCTTCTCTGCTTTATCAAGTTTTTGGATAGACACATTTTTCTTATTGAATTTTTCTCTACTGCTTTATCAACAAAATAAATAAATAATAATTAATGGATATCAATTTTTTGAATAGACACAAAAGCTTAATGATTAATATCATTTTTTTTTCCCATTTCTTATCATCCTTTTCTCTGGTTTTAATGTTTTATCAATCAATTTTTCCTCTATTGATTTATTATCATTTTTATGTGATTTTATTAATTTTTTTAGATAAGCACAAAAACTTAGTTGTTATTAACTTATTATTAACTTTTTTTCCTATCATAAAATCACTTTTAAAAACAAAATCTATATCTATTGCTATATATAATGGAGGAATCATAATCCACGATTCACTCCCGTTATTACATGTGGCATACCAAACGTTTTTAAATCCTTGAAATGATATGTTGTTTTAGATCCGAACCAACGTCATTTGTTAGGAGCAAAGACACCGTTTAAAACAATGGTTGTGTCTTTTGGCCACAACGAAAAAATAAAGGCGTAAATGTATTTTTGGTCTCTACATTTTGGGTCATTTCTCGATTTGGTCTCTAAACTGATTTTGCTCCTAAGTTAGTCCCTAACTTTTTAAAATGATCCCTACCGTCAACCCAGTTACGGAAAAAGCTGAGGTGGCAAACGGCGTGTCCTACTTGTTGACATGGCGCTGACGTGGATATTAAAATATTATTAAAAAAAATTATTTAGCATTTTTGAAATGCCACGTCAGATTTAAATTAATAAAAAAATTAAAACAAAAATCCAGGTCAGAAATTTTAAAATAAATAAATAAATAAACATTAATTTAATTAAATTAAGAGAGAAAAAAAAAGCTTTTTAAGTTTAAAAAATTGAGTTCCTATCCCAAAAAAAAAAAAATTTAAATCTAAATTTTTTTTTTTTTAATCTTAAATCTTTTTTTTTTTTTTTTTCTGAAGAACATGTTTTTTGTGTTCTTCCTCATAGTATGATTCATATTCTTAGCAAATTAATATTTATTTTCTTATCATTTTTTGTATCTTTCTTGTGCTTTCTTTATAACTAAATACATCAAAACAAAATAAATTAATTGAATGTCTTTCTTGTCTTTTTTTTTTTTTTTAATTCCTTTCATTATTTTTTCTAAACATGTTCTTGTTCTTTGTGTTCTTCCCCATAATCAATCTCAAGAACAAAGAACCAAACCCCAAACCCATATCTCCAGCAATCAAATCCACAAACCCATGCAACCAGCAAAGCACCACCACCGAATCAAATCTTCCTAAATCTTCCAAAATTTCCCACCAACCAGCAAAGCCTTAACATCAAATCTGCAAAAATCCTAAGCTAAAAACTTCCAAATCAACCTTAGAGAGAGGAAAAGAGTGAGGGTGAGGTAGAGAGAGGTGTGAGAACCACTGATCTGGGCTTCACAACAACAAAAAACCACCATCGATCTGGGCCACAACAATACAGCACCATCGCCGATCTGGGCCGCAACAACACAGCACACCTATCATCTTGATAGGACTCTCACAAACACAATACGCAGTTACACGCACACACACACTCTCTCTCTCTCTCCGTGTGAGAGTCAAATCAAAATTCAATGCCTGCGACTGCTAGTGTTGACGTGCTTCCCCTCCTCCGCCTAGACTCTTCTTTAGTGGCCACCACACGGCCGCCTCCTAAGCACCAGATGCACTACAGAGGCGTCCGGAAGAGGCCGTGGGGCCGTTTTGCAGCGGAGATCCGAGACCCCTGGAAGAAGACCCATAAATGGCTGGGCACCTTCGACACGGCGGAGGAAGCCGTTCTAGCCTACAACGAGGCCGCCCTCAGCCTCCGTGGTCCCAAAGCCAAGACTAACTTCGACTTCGTCCTCCCTCCTCCCTCGCCAGCTAGTCTTCCTCCTTCGCCGATGAGATCGGAGTACAGGGGCTACAAGATGGAGAACTTGGCAGTCATGACCACTCAGACTTAGCACGACACCAAAACCTCCTTGTCTCCAGAGAAAAGGCCCTTTCTTTTCGATTTGAATTGATAGGAACTCAATTTTTTAAACTGAAAAAGCTTCTTTTTTTTTTCTTAATTTAATTAAATTGATGTTTATTTATTTATTTATTTTAAAATTTCTGACCTGGATTTTTGTTTTAATTTTTTATTAGTTTAAATCTGACGTGGCATTTCAAAAATGCTAAATAAGTTTTTTTAATAATATTTTAATATCCACGTTAGCACCATGTCAGCAGGTAGAACACGCTGTTTGCCACCTCAGCTTTTTCCGTAACTGGGTTGACGGTAGGGACTATTTTAAAAACGATTTTAAAAAGTCAGGGACTGACCTAGGAGCAAAATCAGTTTAGGGACCAAATCAAATGGCCCAAAATGTAGGAACCAAAAGTGCATTTACGCCAAAAATAAAAATAAAACTTTTGTGCATCATCCTATGCATCAAGAGGACCCAATCCTATGCATCATCCTCAAATCTCTTCATTGACTGATCCTCTACAGAATCATCGAGTAAGAATTAACAAGAAGACACCAGAATGACCTAACCCTATACATAATCCTCCAATCTCTATATTGACGGATCTTCTACAGAATCATCGAGCAAGAATTAACAAGCAAATACCATAAGGACCTGATCCTATACGTAATCCTCCAATCTCCTCATTGGCCGATCCTTTACATAATTATCGAGCAAGAATTAACAAGCAGACACCAAGAGGACCCAATCCTATACATAATCCTCCAATCTCCTCATTGACCAATCCTCTACAGAATCATTGAGCAAGAATTAACAAAGAATCACCAGAAGGACCCAATCCTATACATCATCCTCTAATCTCTTCATTGACTGATTCTCTACAAAATCATCAAGCAAGAATTAAAAAGCAGACACCAGGAGGACTCAATCTTATACATAATCCTCCAATCTCTTCATTGATTGATTCTCTACAGAATCATCTAGCAAGAATTAACAAGCAGACACTAGGAGGATCTGATCCTATACATAATCCTCTAGTCTTTTCATTGATTGATCCTTTACAAAATCATCAAGCAAGAATTAACAAGCAGACACTAGGATGACCTGATCCTATACATAATCCTCTGGTCTCTTCATTGACTGATCCTCTAAAGAATCATCGAGCAAGAATTAACTGGGAGTCACTAAAAGGACCCAATCCTATACATCATCCTCCAATCTTAGCATGAGTTGATGCTCAACATGATTAATTAGAAAAAATTAATTGTAAGTGAAACATGTGGAAAACTTAATCATCCTTGCAACCCACCAACCAAAATGAATCGTGTGATATGAAAATGATATGAATCTTGATACTATTAGGGTGTGATAAAAATAAATAAATTATGTTTTATGAAAAAAAATATCTTTCTATTAAAGTATCTCTGCATTGAAGACTTATAATAATATTCAATTTCCTTATACAAAATTTACATGATTAGCGTACTTAATTTATTGCATTTCATAGTGATGTCATCTAATTTTGTAACGGAAATTGTAGTGTAGTTAAAGTTGTCCTTCCATCGAGAAAAGGAAAATAAGAACACGTCAAAAGCACCAATTATATATGGACAAATATAATTGAAACTAGCACAAAAAAAGTGTGATAAAAATCAATAAATAAAATCACTAGGGTGTCGAGATTTGTCCACCAATAACATTAAGCATCTACTACCAATTTTAGTACACAATTGGGTAAGTAAACACATAAACTACCCAATTAGAAGATTTAGAAATAAGCTTAGTTAGTAAAACTCTTGGTTGATTCTATCAATTAATTGTTCCAAAAATTTAGTTTCGACAATAATAACTTTGTTCAGAAAACCCAAGAATATCGCATACCCTAAAGGCAATACAATGACAAAGGTAATATCTAACAAAATTAATGTGGTTTGCTAGAAAGACTATAAAACCCTATTTTAACAACAAGAAGATTCAAAAATAGATTTATGAAAGAATTAGAAATTAAACATCAATCTTACAAAACAATTATAAAAAGAGAACAATTGATTTCGATAATTTCAACATTAAAAACATGCTTTGATTCTGGACAACTTACAATATTAGGGATTCAACCCTAACCCTAACTTAGGTTCTTAAATTTCCATAGAAAATAAAAACTTTCAAAAATAATATGTGAAAAAAGTTTTTCAAAAGCCAAAAACGTTGCTGCTCTTGTATATCTAAAAGCTACAACGTAGTATTTATTGTTACTGGGCTCCGGTTGAGCGGAGCCAAATTAGCAACCACATCATCCTCTTATTTCTAGCATTTTCTCTCTCATTTTTAACTATTTTTCTCTTTATTAATTTTTCACTTTACAATTACACTTTCTCCAACACTTCCTCCTCACTTTTACCTTCTTATCTCCCACTACTCTTTATCTTAGCGTTACAATTCCTCCATCTCTTCATCTTTCTTTTATTTTGACTCTTCTTCTCCCATTTTATTTTTTTATAAATTTTGTTATTCTCTCTTCCATTCAATCTATATTTTGCCCATACAAAATGTGAATACTCTCTCTCTCTCTTTATTTATATATATATATATATATATATATTCATTTCTTTTGGATTTTGGTAGATTTCAAATTCTTGATTGCATCTCTATTTTAGGTTGATGAATTTTTTGTGTTGAATACTGCTTTAAGTTGATGCAATTTGGTAGTATTTTAATTTGTTATCTTTTTTCCTTTATTTTTCGTTATGGCTTGTGTAGACCGTCTTAACAATAGCATTTAGTCCAATTTGGTGTCATGTAACTTAGGCCTTGTTTGGATCCCTTTTTTTCATCACTCAATTTTCGTCACTCAATTTCCGTCACTCATCACTTATCACTCATCACTCATCATTTATCACTCATCACTCATCACTTTAAAATATCACACCCGTTTGGCACCATCACTCATTGCCATCACTCATTATTTTTCACACTGTTTGTGGGACCCATGCTTGACACACACACAACCCCTAATAACTCTCTCTGCCTCTCCTTTTTCTTTTCATTTTTTTCCCTTCGTCTTTCTCTGCCTCCCCTGTTTTTTTCCCTTCGTCTTTCTCTGCCTCCCCTGAACTTTTCTCTACTTTTCGTTTGGAAATCCATCCTTTTTTTTCCCTTCGTCTTTAGGATTTTTTTTTTATATATATATTTGTTCTCTCTCATGCATAGATCGGTGGACTGGGTTCGAGACAACTTGTTCATTGACGGTGGTGGATGGCTTTCCACGGTGGTCGTTGATTGGTGGGTTTGGTGGTGCGATGGGTTTGTGGTGTTGTGGCTGAAGTGTGGTTGTAACCGACGAAGACCCGGCTGATGGATTTGAGTTTGCTCTTTTTTTTTTTATGATTGAGAAATTTGGGTTTTTTTTTTTTTTTTGGAGATTGTTTGAGAAGTGTGGGTTTTTTTTTTTGTGGAGAAATCTAGGTTTGGTGATGCCTTTTTTTTTTTTTTTTTTTTTTTTTTATGATTGAGAAGTGTGGCTGATTGTTTGCAACCAAACCCAGAAACCTAATGTGAAAAGGAAAAAAAAAAGAAAAAAGAGAGCCCAAGCCCAGAAACCCAGTGAAAAAAAAAAAAAAAAAAAAAAAAAAACCTTTGCAACCAAACCCAGAAACTAACGTGAAAAGGAAAGGAAAGAAAAGAAGAAAAAAAGAAGAAGAAGAAGAAGAAGAAGAGAATAGCAGAGAGGTGTGTCCCAGACCAGCGTGAAAGACAAAAAAAGAAAAAGAAAAGAAGATAACGTGTGTGGGAGAGAGCAAAAGTCTGACTGTGGGACCCTCAATGTGTGTATAATTACGAAAATGCCATTGAAAACAGAGATATGGAAACTAAAAACAGCTAAAATGTGTTTTCAGTTTCCATAACTCATCACTCAAAAATCAGAGAATTGAGTGATGGAAACAGAGTTATGGAAACAGAGTGATGGTGATACCAAACAGACTTTTAGCTATGGGTCCCACCATTTTTGAGTTATGAGTTATGAAAACAGAGTTATGAGTTATGGAAATTGATGATCCAAACACCCCCTTAGTGACTACACGTGAGTTTTAAACTAAACTTCCCACACGTGTCTTCATTAACTAAAACATACACGCTTGTCATAAACGATGCCGTTGTGTTTCATCACCATTTGAGCTTTATGCTTAACACATGATAGTAGATTATGCATAGTTGTTTGGTGAGATGCTCCTAACATATGTAAAAATTATGTAATAATCATTCATTTAATTATTATTTGTTAATAAAATTGTATATATTTTTAAGTATATTCTACAAGTCAAATTTTAAAAATAAATAAAAAAGCACATGACAACTGTAGTTGGTGAAATACAAAATAGAACATCAAAAACAGAACAAAAGATTTTTATTCCAAAAAATACTACTAATTTTATTACAAAAAATTTATAAATTGATGTAGTAATGAATATTATTAATGTTACATTAATAATATAAAAAATAATTTTCCTTATTATTACGCTTTTATTTTAAAGATAACACACTATATATAACTTTTGTGTAAGTATTATTTTTGAGGTTTGAATTGGACAAAATGTCGAGCGCACTTGTTGATTGCCAATTTACTAGTGGCCACTTGCTCAAAAAGACGATCAGAAATATACCTGGCAATTTTCTTATGAAATTTTCTAATGATCATTTGCTTAACTTTCTACTTCCTATTTCTTTGTCAACAAGAATTGCTTGCAAATGGAAGAAAAGATGGAACCTCAGCTACGTGCTTTCCCAACAGTGGAAATAATGTTCATTGCATAAAATATTGTTCTGGTTTGGTTGACATGGTTAAGATTTAAGCCCAAGACAAAAAACATGGCACAAAAATCTTATGAGCTTATGATTAAAGGTAAGGGATGTATCAAAAGTAGTAAGAGATAAAGTGATTGCATTATTGACCAATAATTTAATCAATTGTTCGACAGAAACGTTCTAAACTTTCTAATTTTAAAAGGGAGTCTAGTGGTGCAAGCACTATGTAGACATTGATGCGTTTCAGCGTGGTGCTTGATTTGTTGGGGAACGTAAAATATTCATTCGGCTTTTAAGTTTTACCACTCACGTTCTCAGCTTTTAAGATTTAGGGTGTTTCATGGAGACTATTGTTAATATATATATTTTTAAGTTTGTTCAAAAAATTAATGATAACTTTTTTGAGAATTTACTCTTTAAATTGGTTTTCTATTGTTTTACCATCCAAAAAAAAATGATGAAAACGGTTTGGCAATGTATTTTTTTTCCCTTTTCTCCTGAAACATCACAACCGGCAACATCCATGATCCAACTCCAATTCCAACTATCTCAGTGAAATTATCTTCAACTCATTTCCATACCCTTAACTTCTGAGTCTACCCGTTAGACAACTTGTTTGTGTTAGGACCCATCTCCAATTCAATCCATTTAGTCTTGGACTGTGCTCTCTGTCATATAATTTGATAAATATACGTAGGTTGTAATAGTAGGTTGTAATATTAGAAGTTGGAATAAACAAGAATCCAATTGTGAAATGAGGAAATGATTTTGCATTAGTTCGTTTGAGAGAGTGTCTAGTGAATAGCAGGCGAGACTTCCTATTTGAAATTCGGACAAGTTGTTTTGAATGAGATATCATGCGAGTGTTGGGCAACCCTTTCTATATGAAAATTCTGCATAGTTTGTGTTGAGGGGGAAATTGATGCCTCTATCTAAGATGTTGGGAAGCCAAGCCGAAACTCGACTATGGGCTCTTGAGATGGTACCCAAAGGCTTTCGGTGTGATGACAAAGCCTATCCAAGCAAGAAACAAAGGCTGCACTTGACAAAACAGCAACAAAAGCCCAATGAAAAACACGTTACAATACTTAATTAGTACATTAGTGGTCCTGGTCTGATAGTTCAAGTGAAATAAAATCTCCAGCTGTAAGGTAATTTCAAGTTAATAAATGTGTTTACATAGTAAAAATCATATGTTTTTCTTATTATTATTAAGTCAACATAAGGGAACACTTTCATAGTTTCCAAAACATTATGGCTTTCATCATAATAATACTAAACAAGGATTAAAGGCTTCACAGTTACAAATAAAAGAGGAAAAATATGATGGAATGAAGGGAGAGAGAGATCCTAGCTCAGTGCAGCAAATATTAAACTAAGATTTTGGTGAGTATGTGTGTTCATAAGACATTAATGAGGCAATGTGGGATGTTTTGAGTGAGTGGGATATGATTAATATTGAGGTTAAGGCTTTAGTGAGTAGTGGCCTAAGAGGAATGAGTGGTGAGCTTAAGGAGAGCTAAACCACAAACAAAATGGCCAACAAATCAAGAGTTTCAGAGGGAGTGGTTGTCCCCCCTGTGGGCTGAGATGCTTATGCTTTTATAATGGAGCTTTAGAGAAGCATTAATTAACAAGAATCCAAAAAAATGTAGGCCTGATTCAGGGGAGCCAGACAGCTGAATTAATAACTTGGATCTGGCCTAAAAAATGAGAGATTTGCTTTTGGGGCTGCCTTGCTTCTTTGGGTGATGATGCGACTTTGGAGTGTTTGGGGTAATCTTGCATTAAATGCTAAAATTGCTGAGTTTGTGTTTAGCCAATGGGATTAAGGCAAGTATTAAGGAAGAATCTTAGTGCTGCAACTGAGATTTGGACCCTAGGAAGTAGGATTCAACACCCCAAGCCAGATGTCAAAGTTTAAGCTCACTTCAAAGGGTTCCGCTGAAGATCCCTTTATGCCTTCCAAATCACATGTTCCCAATTTTTCCCCTTTAGGATTCATGTGCTTGGCACATGAATCACTCCTTGAACATTTTTAACATTTATAGCATCAATTTGTTGAAGTTTGGATAATTTGGTTTCAGCTCCCTTTCCGTTGAAGGTGCAGTCTTGAGGAAGATGATGGAGTCCCATCATCCTTTAGACTTCAGCAGATATGACAGCCCTTGGGCACTGTTCATGTCAGGTAGAGGGTGGTAGAAAACTGATGGGATAGCCCCTAGTTCATCCTCAAAGGCTTGGTTCTCTTGTAGGGATCTCTAGTTGTTTCTTTGGTTAGGGATGAACAAGGGCTGGTTGCCCACTTTCAAGCCTCTTGCTGTGACCTTTTTGGGCTGGAACTTTGCTCCATTTCAGCATTTTTAGTTGGGCCACATGGCCCTTTCTTTGCTTGGGCTTGTTCCCTACTTCATGAGATTCTTGGGCCTACAAAATGGGCATTAAAGACATGCTTTGCCATGAGTTTTTTACTCCTCATGGGCTTTAGTAGAAATAAAATGAATCCATGAGCTTTAATAAATATTTATGATAGATTTTGGGTATTAATTCCCATGGGCTTTAAATAACAACTTGTTTAGTTTCTCATAATTTTTACTATGGATTACTTTGTTAATGATATTTTCTTTGGGGCTTTTTTAAATAATGACCTCCAATATTGTTCTTGAGAATAATATTTACCATGGGTTTTAAATAAATATGTTAACAACCACTATAATGGAATAATGTGGTGTTCTCATGAGTTTCTCTATAGATAATCATAATGGACATGTAGAATGAATAATTACCATGAGTTTTGGTAATAAATATTATGAATGTTGTGATGTAAGATAGATAGTGAACATGAGTTTATAATATGAAATAAATAAATGTCATGGGTCTAATAATCATAACTTTCCATGGACTTTTATAAGATGATTGCCATGGGTTTTGAAAATAGATAATTCATAAATTCCATGAGCTTGTGATATTACAGTAATATGTTTAAGTATTGTTCATTATTGGACTTTTAAGTAAAATAATTATGATATAGTATTTTGCCAAGTATTAATAACCTTGGGCTTTTGATAGAATAGTGCCAAGTAGTTAGCTTGGGCTTTTAATAGTGCCAACGTAAGTTGGGCTTTTGATATTGTCAATGAGAATTGGGCTTTGATATTGCCTGGGCTTTGATGTTGCCAATAAGAATTGGGCTTTGATGTTGCCAATGAAAATTGGGTTTTAAATATTGCTAGCGAAAACTGGGCTTTGATATTGCCAATGAGAATTGGGTTTTGATATTGTCAATGAAAATTGGGTTTTAAATATTGCCAGCGAGAACTGAGCTTTGATATTGCCAATGAAAATTGGGCTTTGATATTGTTAATGTGAATTTGGTTTTGGATAAATAAATTGCCATGGGTTTAAACCATGGGCTTTGATTATGGATTTGAATTCCATTTATAAAATTGTTTTGCCATGGATTTGAATCATGAGCTTTTCAAATATTGCCAAGCATAAGTATTCTTGGGCTTTAAATAGAATACGAGATGTTTATTGGGTTCATAGGGCCGGTTTTGGGCTTAACTAAATAATGATAATAAAACTGGAAAAAATATGAGTTTTTTGGGCTTTTTTGTGATATTTTATATCATAACCCAATTTAGATGATGAGATATGAAACATTTGTGATTAACATAATGATAGAGCAAAAAATATTTGGGAAAACCCAATAACTTATTAGTGGTGTTTGAAAATAAATAGGTGGTACTTAAATAAAATTAGGTGTAAAAAAAAAAGTACCCTAACAGTTGTTAAGGTACTTTTTTTTTACACCTAATTTTATTTAAGTATCACCTTTTTACTTTCAAATACACACACCCTATTCTATTTAAAGCCCAAAAATACTTATGCTTGACAATATTTGAAAAGCCCATGATTCAAGTTCATGGCAAAACAATTTTATCAATGGAATTCAAATCCATAATCAAAGCCCATGATTCAAACCCATGGCAATTCATTCATCCAAAGCCCAATTCTCATTGGCAATATGAAAGCCCAATTCTCATTGGCAACATCAAAGCCCAATTCTTATTGGCAATATCAAAGCCCAATTTTCATTGGCACTACTTTATCAAAAAGAAAAGAGCCCAAGATTATCAACGCTTGGCAAAGAAAAAATATCATGTTAAAGTGTTACCGTGGCAAAAAAGGACCATGGCAATCATCTTATGAAGAAACTCATTGAGAGCTATCTTGAGGATTATGTTCTCGTATTATAAACCCGTGAAATACATGGACATCATTTGCATCGCGACATCCATAAAATACACGTTCAACACTCATGGTAAACATTCAAACCCACAAGATCATCATTTAAGTTATGATGCGATTATTAGAAACCATGAACATTATTTGCAACATAGAGTTCATCAAAGTAAATATTATTTACAAAAGTATTTTGAAACTTGTCCTATTGTTTCAAACATTACAACAAATTGCCCAAAGGCCCATTGCAAGTATTTATGAAAAATCCAAAAATATCTACTAATAAAAGTCCATGAGGAATGAAAGTCCATGAGGAATGAAAACCCATGGCAATATGTGCACACAACCCAGCCCATGTGAGCAAGCCCAAGCAAAAAAACACCAGCAGGAGGCAAAGGAGAACATCCCTTGTTCATTCCTAACCAAAAAGAGCAACTAAGGACTCATACAAGGGAATCAAGCCTTTGAGAATGGACTAAAGGCTGTCCCATCAGTTTTCTGTCACCCTCTACCTGACGTGAACAGTGCCCAAGGGCTGTCATATCAGCTGGAGTCTAAAGAATGATGGAACTCCATCATCTTCCTCAAGACTGCACCTCCAGCGGAAGGGGAGCTGAAACCAAATTATTCAAACTCCAACAAATTGATGTTAAAAATACTAAAAATGTTTAAGACGTGATTCATATGCCAAGCCCATGAATCCTAAAAGGGAAAAATTGGGAACATGTGGTTTGGAGGGCATAAAGGGATCTCCAGCGGAACCCCCTGAAGTAAACTAGAACTTGACACCTGGCTTGGGGTGTTAAATCTTACTTCTCAGGGGTTCGAATCTCAGTTGCAGCATTAGGATTCGCTCTTAATACACGCTTCAAATCACAATAATCAAGTTCAGCCCCAAGAATCCTGGCATTTAATGCAAAACGCTCTAAAATCCCATCATTACCCAAAAAAGCAAAGCAACCCCTAAAATGGATTTTCCTACTTCTGATCAAAAATCCCAGGAAAGCTTGACTCTGATTCATCACCTCTGAGTGGTCATACGTTTTTTGGATCCTTGTCAATAAATGCTTCTCTAAAAACTCCATTATAAAAGTACAAGCAAACTAACCAAAAAACCAACCTGGCTACCCCTCTCAAAGACCTTGGAAATTCGTTGGCCATTCTTTTTGTTGGTGGTTTAGCTCTCTTTTTGCTCACCACCCATCATCCTTAGCCTACACCCATCTAATCCCATATACTCTTCTCACTCCCTTTACACTACCACAGCTCATAAGTGTCCTCCAGCTGGTCATAAACAGCCCATTACCCATAAAAGACTTCGGTCTCAGTATCAATCACATCTCACTCACTCAAAAGTAGCCCACGTTCATCTTATTCATGCCTTATAAATTTACACTCACTAAAATCTTAGCCCATTAAAATCTTAGCTTGATACTTGCTGCACTGAGCTGGGGATGTTTCTCTCCCTTCACACCATGCCAATTAATCCTCCTTTTTTTCTTCCAAGGGAACCTTTAATTTTTACTTTTTACTTTACCGTTAGGGGTGGCAAAGTAAGCCCAAACCCATTTGCCCACCCAAACCCACCCACTCTAATTGAACCCAAACCCACCCAATTATTAGTTGGGTTAAATGGACATCAACCCAATTAGACCCAATAATTATTGGGTTTTAACTAAGAACCCATTGAACCCCATTTAACCCAAAAACAATTTCCTCAAATTCAACCTAGCCCTTCCCATAAAAAAAATTAATAAATAAACATAGTTTTTAATAATAAAAAATTGGGACTAAACAAATGGAAATTAACCATCCTGTGATTTTCTCGGTAACCAAACAGAGTCCAGATATTTAAGAAATTTAAGAGAACATTTGAAACTCAAATATACAAATTCTCTTTCTCTTTTCCAGCATTTTCTCCCCAACCAAACAGAATAATATTGCCAGCCTTTGAAGTAAGCCGCTATTTCGAACCCAAGTAAAATCACAGACACCACAAGAACATTTTGATGCAGAAATAGAACCTGGTTTTCACTGCCGGGTTCTCTTTCTCTTCCCCATTCCCTCCACCAAAGCGTCGTCGTTCTCATGCTCGTGCTCGTTCTCGTTTTCGATTTCGTCGGAGTCGGTTCAGCTCGAAGCGAGATGGAGGCGGATCAAGGCGGTGAGGCCGAACATTGCAGAGGCGATGGAGGTCAAGCAACCGGCGGCATGGTGGGCTTTGAGCATTAGGACCCAAGTGAGCTGCTTGGAGTTTTTGCGTCCTCAGTGGCCTTTGTCTCTGGTACGACCTGACTCGGGCGAGTTGGTTGTGATGAGAAAATCATCCTCCGTCGGACCCTCCAGCTCCACCATTGACCAATTCGGATTCTCCATCTTCACCACCACCGGCGTGCCATGGTGGCTCTCTTTCGCCCACCATTGAAATGATGGTGCCATTCTTTCCTCTCTCTTTAAGGTCCGATCTCACACAATGAGACCTTTAAAAACACCAAAAACTCAAAACTACAAGCTTAGCACGTGCGATGAGACAAAGAAGAGCGAGGAGGTGAAGGTGGCGAAATTGGATGAGCAAGATCAGAAAGTCGAAGAGGATGAGCAAAGTGAGAAAATCGACGAGAAAGTGACGGAATTTTTTTTTTTTTTTGGGGTTAAAACGGAAAATTAAAATGTTGATGTGTCATTTAAAAAATGCAAACTAAAATATTTTGGTACTTTGGTCCTTTTCACTTTTTAGGGGGCATTTTGGTAATTTTAATAATTGGGTAATTGGGGTTTACCCATTATAATTGGGTTGGGTTGGGTTTGGGTTAGAAACAATTAATTAAATGGTTTTTAATGGGTAAATAGGTTTTATATACCCAACCCAATTATGCTCACCCCAAACCCACCCAAACCCACCCATTTGACACCCCTATTTACCGTTGAAGGATATGATGTATTTGTAACAATTGAACTCTTCCCTCATCTTGATGTAATGATGGCTGAAAGCGCAATAAATTCCTCTTGAATGAGACACATAAGGACCTAAAATTTCCATAAATTTATCTAATTATTGATGGCTGGACCGTGTAATTCCACATTTACCATTGGACAATTCATCTTTTGGACTTAAGTGTAACTTCACCCTTACCGCTAGAGAATTTACTTCCCTCGAACTATCAAAACAGGACCACTAATGTATTAACTAAGTATTGTAAGGTATTTTTCATTGGGCTTTTGTTGTTGTTTTGTTAAGTGCAGCCTTTGTTTTCCTTGCTTTAGTAGGCTTGTCATCACACCGATAGCCTTTGGGCGTCATTTTAAGAGCCCACAGTTGAGTTTCGGTTTGGTTTCCCAACATCTCATTCAGAGGCATAAATTTCCCCCTCCACAACAGTTTGCTCGAGCGAGTTTCGAGTGAGCTTGAAATGATGTGTTTTATGCCCAAAAAAAAAGAAAAAAGTTTTACTAACCCATTTGACATGATTTCACGTGCTTTACAATCAAAAGTGTTTTCAATTATTTTTTGAAATGGTATTACACCTAATTAGTGTCATTTTATGGTGCCTATTCATTTGAATCCTCACTATATCTATAGAATTAAAATAGAGGACAAAATCAATTGTTTCTTGCAATATGTGTATACACACACACACACACACACATATATATATATATATATAACATTAAATTCAGTAATATAATTATGTTGAATTCCCCTATCCCTCATATTCTGTTTTTCATTTACTTCATGGTTACTCTCCCATTTCCATTTATCTATTTCTATATCTGCTATCTTTTTTCTGTTGTCTTCTATTGGTATAATGACTCCTGCTGGCGTTAGGCTTTTCCTTTCTACTCTTTCTGTGTTTTCAGTTTGAATACTCTATTATCTCCTTGTTATCTGTTGCTTCTAATTTTTGTTTACCCAAACTTTTGTTATAGTTGCATACTGTTGTGACCTGTAAGCCCCTTTCAGTGCAAGTTTAACCTTGTAAGCCTTGTATATCCTTGGAAGTAGCCATTCTAGCCGGTGTTTGGCGTTTTAGGCGAAATAGGATTAGCAATTGGTTATGGATGCACGAGAAGGCAAAGTTTCCCCCCCCCCAACCCACCCCAACCCCCAGATTTTAGAAAAATTGTACCATATTTATGACATATTTTAGTTTGGTTCCCCTTAAAACAAATTATGGCTCCAACACCATACAAGTATGGTTCCCCCTATTTATAACTTTAAAAACAGGAGCCCAAACAAATTCACAACATAAATACATGGTCCCAATCATTGCTTAGATGAACATGGAAAATAACTTACTCCCAATAACCATGAGTCTGTCTGTGTCATTCACAGGGTTCTTAGACCACAAAAAATAAGCAAAGACAGTGAAATGAGCATTATTTAACAATAGTACCTTCGCATGTCTACAAGAAAAGGCACAACAGGAGCAAGGTGGCTTGGTAGTTCACAATGCAAAAAATGGATCCTTTACACCCAAAACAGCAAGGAAAGGTCACAAACAAATGTATTCCCTAAAGAATGGGAGCAAGAACAAGGAAATGAAGTAGTATTCTTTTGTATATAGCATGAAATATCTTTTAATAAGCTTATTCAGAATGAATTTCAGATCTTCAATGCATACCTTTACAATTTTTTTTTCCTATTTAGTATTGTGAGAGATCTATCAAAATAATGCATGTGTGTATCAAATCAATGAAATAACTAATTTTCAATGATGAACCAGACAAATAACTTGACCTAGTTGCATAATGAACCAGACATATTGCTAGTACAATTGGCTCCCACAAATAATACGTCCTTAAACTAAGAAACCACTTTTATGCATTCTCTTTTCCTTTTAACTCATCATTTTCAAGAACCAATTTGGGGACTAGAGACACTAAATTTCCAAGTTGTTGCAGTAATCAACAGTTTTAATGAGTGTGTGCTGTTGCCAGTAACATGCACTCACCTATATCATACCGTTTCCAGTTTCTAAAAGTTAACAGCAAGAGGGACAATTTTTCTGAAATTTCTCAAGCGTATTACCTTGCCAAGTGTGTTGGCTGACAATGGAGCAATGACCATAATATCAGCCCATCGGCGTAGCTCAATGTGAAGCACATTATCACCAATTTTCTTCCAACTAGACCATTCATCATCATCCGTATAAAGAACTACATCTTTAGGAAGAGATGCCCTATCTATGAAATGTAAAGACGCTGTTGTGGCAACTGCTCTTACTTCTGCCCATTCTGAAAAACAATGGCAGAGATTTCCAAACTTTATCCCAGCAACACTTCCACTAGCAGCAAGTAGAATCTGTGGCTTCCTGGGAGCAGCATTGACGTGCATTGGCTCCGTTTCTTCACTTACAGGTTCTGAGGATGACATAACCTATTCAAGGGGTGCCAACAATATTCTTATCAAAGACTCAAACAGTATCTCAACATAGAGCCCACAAGCAAATCAACTTGTAACAAACCTTCGACTAGAATTCATAATACCTTTGCAAAAGTAATTATAAGAAATGCTTTACAAAGATCCTTAAGAAAGTAGAGCCAAAATTTGAAAAGGTTTACACATTATCAAGAGATACAAGTACAAATCCAGTGAAAATAAAGAGCAACAACGCTTGTGCATGTGTGTGTGTGTGCAGGGGTACATGTGTGAATTAAAGGTTCATTAATAATGCATGAAAGCAATAATTGATTGTTCCATTTCATTGCTCCATGGAGAATAAACACTCTTCACAACAACAATAAAAATTAAGGGGAAACCAAATGTTATAGAGTCAGTATGCTGAAAGCATCTCTAACCAAAATATATGAAACTGAAACATAGTTGCTCTAGGAGGAGCCGTGGGTGCAAAGTTATATGGATGTATAAGCTCAAAAAGCTATTTGCCCATATAAATAGTTTGGGATAGCTTAAGATTTTAAATGTATAAGTAGAGCTGTAAGTGAGTCAAGCCAAGACAAGGATAAACAGTTCATGTTTGTATTTCGAATGTGTGCCAATCTCAGGCTCATGACCAAGTTCAAGCACATGTTCAATCTTGATTTTTTTTCTTTCTTTTTTTGTAAAACAAGCTCAAACTTATTCATGAGATTCTTAATTATATTATTCTTTCTTCATAAAAATATCAAGACTATATTTTCTTTTTTATCCTTTCAGAAATCTGTTTTAATTATTATACTAGATTAAAGTTAAGATTTTATTGTTTGAATTAATTAGATAGACTACTTTTCATTTATGATCTTATGAATTTCAACTAACCTACCTTGAATGGTTACAAGTTAAGTGTGCGTTTGGATTGAAATGAAAAATTAAAATTATTTCACTATTCAGCTTATTTTTGCTACTATTCATGGGCCCTATTGCACTTTTTGATACTATTCATAGGCCCGCCGTACTATTTCAACTAATTTTTACTTTTATCTACAGTACTTTCAGCAATAATTTTTCAATTTCAGCAATATAAGTGGTATCCAAACACACCCTAAATATTTTTTTTAACGATGAAATCAACTATATACATTATCAATGAATTAAAAGATTTTATATCTTATGATATTATCTACAAATTTAGACAATGCAGTATGAATTTGACATAAGCATGTACATACACTCATGCATAGACAAACTTCATGCTTATAGGCTCGTTCACAAATAATATAATAATGTACGAGGTTGACTTGTTTAAGAATCAAGCGCAAAAGTAAGCCTAAGCTTAGGTTGATCACTAAATAAACGGACATAAATAATATTGTCATCAAACTAAGCCTTACTTATTTATAAATAGCTCGGCTCATTATAACCCTATCTATTTGAAATTGAATTGATCACATGTGCACCTTTTCAAGCTACACATACTTGCACCTGCAAGAGTACAATTTTAAATGCATTATCACAGCTCATGCAACAACACCCCCCTCCCTTCTTAAGCCAAAAAAGAAAGGATGAGGCTTAGGTCCGTTATGATAGTGACACGTGTCAAAAAGTGAATATGTGTTATTATCTCAACGGTCCAGTGTAACTGGACACTAGACCCAAAAAAGAAAAACACCCCACCCCAGCAAAAGAAAAAACTCTTGTACTCAAGAAAGGCAGCTACTTGCAACTGACAGATGGATTCCTTTTTTCCATCTCCATATTATTGAGGAACTACTAATGAGAACACCTCATCACAAGTTGCAAAACAATGGATTTAAGTTGAAGCAAAAATCATAGAGAGTACTGTCATCTACATGATACAAAGCCAGTTTCTTGGGACCAGCTTTGAGGAAAATAAGACCGTGACAAGTATTTGCGTTTCCACAGAGACCTTCACGATTGGGGTTCCCCCACTATTTACCAAAAAGAAAGGAATGAACTTTGTATTGTTGGTCATAAAGAAGAACCATTTGAGCCTGAGCTCATTGGCAAACACAAACAATAATCCCGGAAAACGTAGTGAACTTTTTCTAAAGAAGAACATGGATTTGAATTTGAAGTGTAAAAAAAAGAAAGAAAAAAAGAGTGTGATTATAGTTGAAGAAGACAATTATAATTACTTACCTTAATAGTAAAGCGAGTATATTTTAAGGTTTTTGGTCCGAAACTGAAATGAGGCAGATGCGATTGAGTTTCGCTCAACGACAACGAGGAATGCTTTCCATTTGTCTCCTCACTCCGCTGCTCTGTTTCTCCAAAAGCTACCGTCTATTCAACATTTGAATCCCCTGAGGTTCTTATTTTTATAATTTTATTATTTTATCAAAGATAAACTGATCCATTAGGAAAAAAAAAAAAAAGAAAAAAAAAAAGACAAATCATGGGTACAGGAACTTCAACATTATAAATCAACAGTAATTTTGAGTTTGATTTGGGAATACTAACTTTTTTGTATCTTTTCCTAATGAGCCAACAACAAGTTTTAATTTTTTTTAAATTTCAAAATTGATGCCACCACAATCAAATTTTGCCATGTTATTACTCCGTTAACCACACTTAAGCATTAAGACGGACACATATTAACATAATAATTATACACTAAATTAAATTATTTTGAACCTCTAAAAAAATGTTTAACACCCTAATTTGATAATTAGAATAATTTGAGTTCAAAAAAATAAGAGTAATGTAACATTCACAATGTTTTTACAGTAATATCATAACAAATCATATGTGGTAAGATGTTACTGAATTGGGCCCACTACTTAACATCACTTTTTTACTCATCAATAACAACTTGTTACATAAGATTTGTTGTGAAAATATTGTGAACGTAAAATTACTCCAAAAATAATTTTGGCCATCCAAATATAATCATTAACCCTTAAACCAAAAAAAAAAAGAAAAAAAAAAAAAAAAACTTAAACAACAACAATTATTAACCCAAACAAAAACAAGACTTGGCCAAACATCAAGTGAACGAATTATTCAACAAAAAGCCTATTTAAAAACAAAAAAAAAAAAAAAAAAAAAAATCCAATCATTCATTTTTGTAACTTGTTTAACCCAATACATAAAAATAATCTATAATTTCATTTTTACTAAAAAAAAATGGTATCAAGAGAAATAGTGTGATTGTGAGTTCTCTTTAGAGGTGCCAACAACTATGCTCTCTTTGTTTTTGTAATCGCAACAATTTTACTCTCTTCAGAGACTCAGCTCGCAGTTGTAGCAAGTATCATATGTTTCTCTCTCTCACTCTCTCTCTATTATCATTTTAGACTCACTTTATTACTCTCATATCAGCATTCTCAATTCCCATTTTATCTCTTATTAATCTATTTTTTTCTTTTTCTTTTTTATTAATAGAAGAAAATTGTAATGCTTTATGTATTTGTGTGTATGTGTGTGTTTTTTTTTTTTTTGGGTGACATTGATATATTTAAGTTATCTCTTCATTTAAGGTTTTTTAGTGACCACTCTAGAAAAAATTGCTAAAGCAACGACTACTAACTGTGAAGCAACAATTGTAGCTTAGGGTGGCAAGAGGTGAAAGACCAAATTCACTTCGTTTGGTTATACCTATTGGTTATGTGGCTAACCAGATAATGCGGTCACTTTGTGCATTTTTAGATGTGCACAAAGAGTTTATCTTTGAAACAAAAGTTACTGTAAGGTTGAATTTAATCAACCATTCTGTTGGCTTTATTCCGTGCCAATTTGCTTGTATTTCAACACTTAGAAACCCTATATTTAGGTGGGAATCATGTAAGGGTAGTGTGTGAGAGAGTGTGAAGAAATGCTCAAGACTGTCCAGTGAAACAAGGACTCACGACTGGTTCTCGCAAGTGGCTTGCAACTTGCAAGCCGCCAGAAGATGCACACGAGTGAAGTATGCAAAGAAGCTAAACCGTCATGCCAGCTGTAGCACTACAGGACAAAAAGTCCAGACTGGCCATTTAGTTAGCTCGCGGCTTGAACTCGCAACTCAGTCAAGTCGCGAGGCCAAGTGGTCAGCCAGCTCTGTTTTGGAAAAAACTGACTCTTCGCATTCCATTCTCACACTAGTATAAATACCCCTTATACTCACGAAATATAGAGAGCTTTTAGAGAGAATTTTAAGAGAGAAACCCTAGAGAAAAACAAGATTAACTTATCCACAATCTTCATCTTTGTTTCTCCAAATTTCTCTACTCTCACCCTCTCCATTGTTACATCCTTGAGAGGTATATTAGCCAAAACCTTTTCTCACCATACCCATATCTATGAGAATGCTATTTGGTGTTTAGAAAGCAGTTAGGAAATGGCCAATTGATATTGGTTGATTCTATGAGCTATAGCGGAATCCAGTAAGCTAAAGAAGACAAAGGTTCGACGTAACCTCGTTGGAGCAAGAAGCTTGGAGGGCTTAAGTATACTGGGTAGATTAGGTTTGGAGGGTCTTCTGCTGTTCATGTATTCCAACTTCATTTTTTAGTGGATTATTGACCACTTGGAGGGCGGCGGAGAGGTTTTACGCCGAGAACTTCGGTTTCCTCTTCGATAACACATCGTTGTGTTGTCTTTGTGTTTGCATCTCTCTTCCCTTAATCTTTGCCTTTTAATTACTGCTGTGGTTGTGAATAATTATGGTTTAGATTGTTTTATCAATTCTGTTTTAGCTTATCTTTATATTCTGCACATACATTGTTTGATAATAAGCTTGAATTGATAATTTGTAAATTGGGGATCTAAACGTTCATAGGTGTTTTATACACTATTTGAACATTCAATTGGTATCAAAGCAAGTACACTTGTTGTGGTTTAAATACCTAAGTGTGATCCTTGACCCCTTGTGTTTATTTGCCATGGATAGTGCTTTGTTTGCCTCTATGCATGTTTTGGATGTTGATGAATGTAACATGTCACATGTTTGTGAAAATGCCTCTATGAGTGATAATTCTCATGATTGTGATGTTATATTACATGAATCCTTGGATGTTATTGATATTCCTAACATCAAACTCTTGAAGAAAAAGGCTAAGAAGTTTAATAAGGATTTGAGCAAGTTATTTTGTAAAAATGATGATTTGATTGCTAAGCTCAATGAATCCAACAAATTGGTTGAAAGATATAAGAAATTTGCTGAAAATTCTCTTGAAAAGCTGAAAGAATTTGAATGTTTGAATATGGACTTGGATGCTAAATTTGTTTTGTCTAACAAACTTGTTGATGAGCTAAAATGTGAGAATGAATATCTGAAAATGCATGCCAAGTGTTTAATTGTTGAACCTATTGCTAAAAAGGATGAAAATATATGTTGCAATCATGTTGTGGTACCCGATTTTGTGCCTATTGTGTGTTCTACCTCAAAGGACAAATCGGTGTACATTCCTCCACATAAAAGAAATCAAAAGGTGGAGAGAAAGGCTGTTAAGTCAAAGCTCTGTTTAGGTCTCAATCTAAGGTTTTGAATGGATCTAAGTTTGTTCTAACTTGCTACCATTGCGGTGTGATTGGTCACATAAGACCTCAATGCTCCAAGTTGAAGAGAGAACAAAACAATGTTGCTAGATCCCTTCCCAAAAAGCCTAGTAGACCTAAACGCATTGTTTGTCACCATTGTGGTGCCTTTGGTCATCTAATACCTCAATGTTCTAAGTTTCATGCTTTTAAAAGAATCAAAAGAATAGAGAAACTTGAGCTTCTTGGAAGTTGTGCTAAAAAGAGTAAACCGAATTTGAGTGAAAATAACATGTTATTAAAAAAAATGTTTAATGCTCTTATCTCTTTGTCTATGTGCATCTCCGATTCTCATTCTTCCAACTCTCGTCTCACTTCTCTTGATACACTCATTCCAAACAATCGTTCCGTTTGGATGAAGAATGGTTTCTATGGTTGAGTTTTTTCTCTTTTGGTCATTGATCTAATTCTTTTGATATTTGTAGGACCCTTCATGCATTATATGCTTCATTGTCATGCATTTGTGCATCATGCATCTCTTTATATGCATTGTTTTGATTGTTTTTTCATTTGATCTTACTTTTATGCTTTTGTTTTTGTGTGTGTAAAAATCCAAAAATACATAAAAAGTGAAAAATTCAAAAAGGTTGATCATATATGTTTGAGCACATTTCACATGTGAGTTTGGCCTAGTACCTTCATACTAATGGCATAGTGCATTTACGAGCTTAGCTTGTTCTATATGCACATCTATCTTTTTGGGAAAAATCTTGAAATCTATGTGTGATTATTGTAAATAGATCTTCAAGCTTGTCATGAATGATTGGTCAATAGTCTTGATGGTTTTGATACTTGCATAGACTTGTGCCTATATATCTTCCCACAATTTTTATTGTTTTTGCTTATCGAGCTCAACAAATGTAAATCTCAAAATGAAAAGAGATATTGAGTTGCAAAAGCCGTCGCACATACTAGTATTTGACTAGAAAAAAGGGAAAGCGACTTTTATGAAAATGTATGATGCCCAAAAAGCCAAAGGCTTGCTCATCAAATTGAAATATCAAAAATTTCAGGCATCGATTTCAAAATGAGATATATTTATTCAAAATGATCAAATGTTATGAATTGTAAAGAAGCCAAATGAAAAGCTTCAAAGATATGTAATCATTTTCTTTTGTAAGGTCATATATGTTCATTTCTATAATTGAGGTAGACCACTTGACTTAATACTAGTTGTGTATGACTTGATTGAATTGATCATTGAAACTTTACTCTAGACTAAGGACTATTCCACATTTGATACACACACACACACACACAACACACATGCCTAATGTTCAATGAATGCCTTATTTATTTGTTCGATTGTACTTGTTTAAATGTAATGTGTGTGTGCTCAACTATATATGGATCAATCCAAAATGATTTTTGATCATTTTATATGTATTTGAAAGTGATTTTTATCACTCTTTGTGTTCATGTTTAGTGCTTACATTGTTTTTCATTGTTTAAACATGTTCTGTGTTGAAAAACTGGTGTCAGAGTTTTTCGCGACTGACTCGCCAGTCGCGAAATTTTTCGTGACTGACTCGCCAGTCGCGAAATTTTTCGTGACTCATCTCGCGACTCACCAGTCGCGAAACCCCAGTCGCGAGTTCATCTAGAAGACTTTTATGACTCACTCGCGACTCGCTAAAATCTTCGCGACTCGCTTAGCAACTCGCCTAGTCGCGAAATGCCCAGAAACAGTTTTTTAAAGGGCTTTTCGTGAGAATCCTGTTTTTAACCTCTCCCATCCTCTTTTAAACCCCTATTTTAATATTTTTACATCAAAACCCAATCAATTTGAATGGTTTTTCATTCCATTAACATTTCTAAGATAATTTTAAACTTTTTTCATTGTTTTGGATCTTTAGATTATGTTTTGGAGAGTTTTGTGCTCTTGGTTGGGATTTTCATCATAGGAGTTGGAAAAATTTATTTTTTTTGTCAAAATTTTGTATGAGATTGGTTTCTTTTAATGATTTGCTTTGGATGTTGGCCCTTTGTGGCAAAAAGAACATGTATTAATGGTGGATTTCATGATGCTCATGCATTGTTTCACGTTGTTGTTCATAGTGTGCATGCTAGGTGTTTGATAAAATGCCTCTTAAGCATTTTCTCACTTGTTTGGACTCCGATGAGTATCAAACTTTGGGATTTCTCATGTTTCGTCATTAGGAACATGTTTGGTTCATTGGTTGTGTATTTAACACACTTTACCCCACATGTGCATTTTCCATGATTTGATCATGTATTGCACATAGCCACCCCTTGCACACACCTTTGCTACCCTTGTCATGCATTGGTTTATACCTTGTTTCTTCATCCTAACATGTTATGTTTACTTTATGCTTTGTAGCATTTTGTTTTATCTTTTGTTTGAACTTCATTGTCTCATTCATCTTGCACCCCCCTTATGCATCATTATCATTGGTCGTACCTTCATCTCTTACCCTTATTTCTCCTTGACCCTTTGTCTATTCCTGACAAAAAGGGAAAATATATTCTAGAGAGTATACAGGAAAGTTTTGTCATTTTTATATGACTCTTGTGCACATTCTTAGGGGGAAAAATTCTATTTCTCGTGCACATTTGTAGAGAGAGAGATATTCCATAGGGGAGATGCATCTACCAAGGGGGAGAAGACATTGTGTTAATAAGAAAACTTTTCTTGTTGGCTTTATGGTGCTTTGAGTTATGCTTTGTTGTTATCATCGCATCATGTTTGTGTATTGGACATGCATTCATCCTTATGCTATTGTGCTTCATTGAATTCTTATTCAGATGATCATTTGCTTTGCTATGTGATCATTGTAGTCATTTCTATTTGACTGTTTTGGTATATGATCAAGTTGCTCACATGTTTCACATCATGTTTACTTGATCACAATTTACTTGTTACATTATACTTGTCCTTTTATTACTTGCTTTACCTTGAGAATTTAATGTGTTTTATGCAAGTGTTTCAGGTTACAGGTATATATGTTCCAAGTTCATCACAGCTCCTATGATTCATGATAGAGGGATGAAGAGCCTAATCAAAGGGGGAGTATTGATGTTGAAGAGCAGCAACTGCCTATATTTAATGTTTTGCTTATTGTTATCATATGTCGTAATTTATTTATAGTACATGTTGTTGTACCCTTACTTTGTAGCGTAGTACTTGTTGATTAATGTTATGCATTCTCTTTAAGTATTTTCACTCTTGTGCCCTTTGTTGGATTTTATATTCTTAATGCAATTATCTTGAGTTGTTGCATTGGTTGAATGTTGGACATGCAAATGATACTCTGAATTGAGCTTATTAGATTGCATGTCCGGATGTTCATTTTTTGTGTGAATGAGCATTGTGGTCACTATTTATAGTGATTGTTCATTTTTGGTTAAGCCATGATTTATTGCTTATATTCCATTTTGCTTAATCGCATTGTGCTTGCTCCATATGCATTACAAGTTTTCTGCATACAATGATTATATTGTGTTGTTGTGTTTCAGGAGATACTTGTTCTTATGGTTTAAGAGCTACACAGATTCTAGAGTTAGGTGTGAGTGAGTTATGTTCAACTGTTTCCAACTCACATGTTAAGTCTAGAGTTTGTTTTAGGGTTTTGTCACGGAATAACCAAAGGGGGAGATTGTAAGGTTGAATTTAATCAACCATTCTATTGGCTTTATTTCGTGCCAATTTGCTTGTATTTCAACACTTAGAAATCCTGTATTTAGGTGGGAATCATGTAAGGGTAGTGTGTGAGAGAGTGTGAAGAAATGCTCAAGACTGTGCAGTGAAGTAGGGACTCGCGACTGGATCTTGCGGGTGGCTCGCGGCTTGTAAGCCGCCAGAAGATGCACACGAGTGAAGCATGCAGAGAAGCTGAATCGTCATGCTAGCTGTAGCACTATAAGACAAAAAGTCTAGACTGGCCATTCAGTTAGCTCGCGGCTTGAACTCGCGACTCAGTCAAGTCGCAAGGCCAAGTCGCCAACCAGCTCTGTTTTGGAAAAACTGACTTTTTGCATTCCATTCTCACATTAGTATAAATACCCCTTATACCCACGAAATATAGAGAGCTTCCAGAGAGAATTTTGAGAGAGAAATCCTAGAGAAAAACAAGATCGACTTATCCACAATCTTCATCTTTGTTTCTCCAAATTCCTCTACTCTCATTCTCTCCATTGTTACATCCTTGAGAGGTACATTAGCCAAAACATTTTCTCACGATACCCATATCTATGAGAAGGCTATTTGGTGTTTAGGAAGCAGTTAGGAAGCAGAATCCGGTAAGGTAAAGAAGACAAATGTTCAGCGTAACCTCGTTGGAGCAAGAAGCTTGGAGGGCTTAGGTACACTGGGTAGATTAGGCTTGGAGGGTCTTCTACTGTTCATGTATCCCAACTTCATTCTTTAGTGGATTATTGACCGCTTGGAGGACGGCGGAGAGGTTTTACACCGAGAACTTCGATTTCCTCTTTGATAACACATCGTTGTGTTGTCTTTGTGTTTGCATCTCTCTTCTCCTAATCTTTTCCTTTTAATTACTACTGTGGTTGTGATTAATTATGGTTTAGATTGTTTTATCAATTCTATTTTAGCTTATCTTCATATTCCGCATATACATTGTTTGATAATAAGCTTGAATTAATAATTTGTAAATTGGGGGTCTAAACGTTCATAGGTATTTTATACACTATTTGAACATTCAGTCACTATGCTGAAGATGGAGAAACTAAAAAATAAACTAAAATTATAGGGTAGTTTCTGTGTAGAAGCTATAGGAAGATTCTGGGGATCTTGCTTTATTTTGGAAACATTTGGTAGAACTTGAAGTGATTTTCAATAATAAAAATGTTATAATATGTCTTGTGTACTCTGAACCTTGGACTGAAGTTTGGATGTTATTACTCTCAAGTTGCCAATAGACTATTTTTGGAGCTTAATGATAGAGATCATCTCAGCCTTTGACGGACCTTGGTTATTGGTGGGTGATTACAATAGTATCACCTCTTGTGAGAACCTAGAGAAAGAGGAAAGCCTGGCCTTGAAATAGGAAGAATGATAGATTAGGAAAGAGCTCAAATGGAAACAAAAATCACATGAATTGTGGTTAAAAGAGGGAGATTGTACACTCATCTAACCCTTCCTTTCCTGATAATCTTGAGAACCTTATTGAGCCTTGTATATTGGAGGAAGAGAATGAAGACTTAATCTGGGTTCCTACTACGGAAGAAAAATAAATGGAATGCCTGGCCTTTTCTTTGGAAAATATTAGCAGATAGTGGGACAGCAATTGATTGAGGCAATTTAGGGGTGGCTACTCAAAGAGCTCAACCAGACATTTATTACATTAATCACTAAAGTTCAGGGGGCTTGCAAGTTTGGCCAGTTCAGGCCAATAAGCCTTTGTAACTTCTGCTATAAGGTCATATCTAGAATTCTAGTTGCTAGAATTAGACCACTACTAGAAAGAATGATATGAAACTCAAGTGGCCTTCATTCCAAACAGGAATATAGCAGAGAATATTCTTCTAGCCCAAGAAGAGTGGTGCACACTTTCTCCTCTTCTAAAAAGAAAAAATGGTTATCTAGGCTTGAAACTGTGAAATACACAAGCCTAGAAAAATGGTTTTTGGAAGTTAGATACACGTTGATATATCTAGATAACCTGTAAGTGCACAAGAAGTGGTGCACACTTGGGCTAGAAGTGGTGCACACTTTTTGGAAGTGAGACCCACATTTTGGAAGTGAGATGAATCTAGATACAACAGGAATCAAGATTGGTTTCAGTCAATTTACTTTATAAATTTAATATATTAATGTGTCTACAGTGAAATACACAATCTTGATTAATGGTGGGAAAAGGGCTTGAACCTGCTAGGGGGCTAAGGTAGTGAGATCCATTATCTCCCTACCTCTTTATTTTTGGCAAGTTAAGTTTTGGCAAGATTGATTAACGAAGAAAGAAACCAGGGCGCCAAGCAAGCGTAAGTGAGAACTTTAATGGGCAATTTGAGTAAATATTGTGTCAGGTTTGGGCAGAGCATCAGTATGGATAAGTCTGGGTTGTTTTCATCAAAAGGGGTTCATGTCCAATTCTTAAAACATATGCGCAATCAATAGGGACTAAAGAAACTCAATCAGAATGCAAAATACCTCGGGGTTCCACTGTTTTTTACTTGAAGCAGAAATAAGACTTCAATTATCTAAAGAAAATCTTGATAACAGAATTGAAGGCTGAAAGCAAGACTTTTGTCATGGATAGGGAGAGCAACTTTAATCAAATCGGTAGGCCTTGCCACTCCAACCTATACCATGTCAAGTTTCTTAGTCCTAAAAAACCTATGTGAGGAGATGGATGCTATGGTGAGAAAATTCTAGTGGAAACCAAACAAGGAGGGCAACTATTGGGACCAACTATGCCAAGCAAAGAGAGAGAAGTTTGGGGCTCAGACAAATTTATAATTTCAACTTAGCTTTAGCTAGCGTAGTGGACTGTTGAAAGAAAAGAAAGCCCGTGTATCCAGAATATAACTGCTAAATAAAAAGTGGGAAGGAACTGGCTAGAGAGAGACCCACCTTAAAAAAGCCTCATGGTCATGGAGGAGTGTGGAGAAAGCCAAATCTTTACTGACCTAGGGAGCCTACAGATTAATCAGTAATGGAGAGTACTCTCACTTGAGACGATCCATGGATCCCAAACTTACCTACTTTCAAACCTGTCCCAAAATCTCCAGATTATAGAGATAAGTGTTTAGTGGTTTCCCAATTATTGAAGGCGGATGGATCAGAATGGGAGTTCACAAAACTTCATATTTTGTTTGATTACCAAATAGTAGATGCAATCAAGAAGTTGCCAGCATGAAGGGGGAGTGGTTAGGATAGTGGATTTGGACAAAGGCTGCAAATGAAAAACACTCAATAAAATCAGCCTACTGGGATTTAACAGCCTCAAATGTTGGCAGTTCCACTGTTGTGAATCTTGTGATGACATATATTTGAAAAGCCAAAATACACGAAAGACTATAAAATGCCTAGTGTTAGATAATAAATCATACTTGGCATTTTATAGTGTAATTTACTAAGATGGCAAGAAAAGCCCCCACAAATAAGAAAAAAGTAAAAGAAGCATAAAAATGGCGGAAATCAAAGATAAATATCTAAGACTAAGAGCATAAATAAACTCAAGAGAGAGAGAGGAACTAAATCTTGGATGAGCAAAGGACCTAGAAACTCAAAATCCAAGCTTAAGCTTATGCCTCAAATGCTCTGCTATAATATTTACTTCTTGATTGCAAATTAGTGATATTTAATGCTATGTTTGAAATGACAGAGTCCAAAACAAAAATATCTAGTCTAGTGAAGATAACAAAGAAAATAAATACAAGTATTGTGATTTTAAGTCATAGAATGCTGTACATCACCATCTTCTTCCTCCTAATTATCAAGGTGGCATCCAATCAGAGAGATGCTCTCTCGAATGCAAGAATAACTCCAATCAGTGTTGGTGGTCTCGACATTCACATCCGCAGTCCTCTTTGTTGTTGAAGCTTCTTGATTCGAAACTTGTACACCATGTAGACCATCAACATAATGATGGCAAAAAAGCTGACCGTGACAACAAGCGGACTGCAATAATGACGCCAGACACTGAGTTCGCTGCGCTCAAACTCAAAAGGACGTGAAGGAATGACATCATCCATGTCAAAATCTGCAAAAGGAATATTAAAATTTCTTTAAAACTTGTTTATACGATATGATCATATGCTTGAACTATCAATTGACACCAAAGAAACTAATATACACAGAGTCACAGACCCATCAAGGAACAATATGATCAAGCTTAATTGTTTAAACTTAAAAGAATCACAACTTTATACAATTTCTGAAATTCACCAATTTTTTACAAAAAACCCATCACCCCAAACAAGGTTGTCAAAATCGGGATCCTACGTAAGATTGTTGAAGATAGGTGAGATCGTAGATCGTAGGATCTGATTGTGAATCGTAAGATCCTATATATTTTCAGATTTAAAGCAAAAAACGCATTAATAATGACTTTGTATGTTGAATAATCACATAAATTTTAAATTCATCCATAAAAAAACTAAGATTTGCATCATATGATGTAATTTGCATGTCATACATCGCTAAGTCTATACTAACGAAACAAATATATTTAAGTTTTGACCCAATATATCTATAAAGTTCAATAAATGTTTAATTAGCAACCAAATACCAAAATAATTATCAAAACATATGGAAAATATTTTCCAAGTTCTAAGTTCTAAGTTTGAAATCCAAAATAAGTTAACAAATGGAAACTAGCTAACTACAATATAAAATCCAAAAGCAAGATGAATATTAAGGTGAAGTGAACATTTAATTATTCTCATTCTAAGATTCTTATAACCACCATCCTAAATTCCTAATCATCACCATCCATTTCATCATCTATATAGACATTATATATTTGTATACTAGAGCTGCAAAAGACATCAAGATACAATTTCACACTCAACTATTCAAGTTATACCACTCAGCAACAATTAAAGAGCATGCTAAAAAAAAATCAATCAATCAATATACAAATGCAAGCATAACTAATAAAATTATATATAAAAATATATTTTAGTAATATTAGAACACAAATTAGTATATTAATCAAACAAATTTAACAACATTATAGCGTAAAAGGCAGCAAAGACAACATCAAATTCTTCATTTAGAAATGATGAAGCATTCATTCATTTTAATTACAAGTGAACTAGAAACTATAAAACATTTGTTTAGGTTAACATAATTTTATAAAAATAAAATAAAAAGTTATACCATCACAACATGAAAATATAAAAACCCTTAAAGCTTCATCAAAACAAAAAATTTATCCAAAAAAAAAAAAAAAAAACCAAAATATTTTGTTTTTGGTAGGATCGGTAGGATCCCATACGATCCTACGATCCTACCATTTTTACAATCCTAGTACGATCTTAAACGCTTTGGTGAGGTGGGATCGTAAAATCGTGAGATCCTACGATTCAGATCGTGATTTTGACAACTATGACCCCAAATATCCAAATACACAGTTGACAGTCCACATATAGCTATATATATTCACAAACACATACATATATGTACTCTCAAGATTCAGCCAGAACAAACAAGAATAAATCACAACTTTCACATGTAAAAGATTTATTTTACCTAATTAATGAAATCAAGCCAAAACAGAGGAGTGCGATGGTCGACGAGGGAGAAAGGCAGAGATGAAAGTGAGGCGAGCTGCGATTTGAGTTGAGGACTACGGTGGTCAACGTGGAGAAGGGCAGAGATGAGAGTGAGGCAACTGAGGTAGTGAGGTGAATTTGAGAGAGTGAGCTTGAGAAAAGATTGAGGGTTTGGTTTCTATTTTAACCCTTTGAGGAACTAAAACGACGTCATATAGGGGAAAAAAAAAAAGACGCAGTGATTTTGGGCCCGTTTGGTAGTAGTGTTTAAGTATTGTTGTTCAGTGTTGTGAAAATACGTGTTTGAGTGTTATAGAAATACGTGTTAGAGGTATTATTGTTATTTAAATACTAAAAATTGTTGTTTAAAAGCAGGTACCAAACAGCCTCTTTAACTCCAAAACGGTGCCGTTTATTAGGACATATGTGGTTCACATGTTAGGAACCTATGTTGCTATTTTATGTAATTGGTTAATCTTTTGACAAAACGCACTTTACTTATATTTGGATAGATCTAGGATGTGTTTAATGCTTCAAGAAACAAGGTTTCAAGTTCAAGTGTTAAAGTCATGCAAGTCTGTCTAAGAATCAAGTGTGAAAGTGCTGCTAATTAAAACTCGACAGCTAGCATTTATCGAGGCTTAGAGAGCTGTTTGAATCCCGTGGCTTGACAGCTGCTCGACAGATAGGTATCTGTCGAGGTTTATGAAACTCAGATTTTCGAGTCTGTTTTTCATTCAATCCGTGATTATATGTTTGTGTTTTCTTTTCTCATAACCCTAGACATATATAAGGATTATTTTAAGGGCCGTCAAATGTGACACAAGTTGCACAAGTGTTAAGCAATGTTTGTTTATGCAAATTGTGACCGGAGACAGAATTTGCCTTAGTTCATCTTTCTTGTGAAGAAGCTGCTGTGTTTGTACACCGTAGGGTTTTATAACCAAGGAGCTTCTTGATCTTCATCGTGTGATGAACTGAAAAACTTTGTAGCCAACAACCTTCTCTAGTTAGTGATTAAAGTCGCGTACTGGGATCCGCGCAATTGGTTAGTCACGTACTGGGAGCCGTGCATTGAAAGGAGAGATTGTCACTACAGAACAAGTTCAATTGGGTATTGGGGTAAGGGTTCAACTGTAGGTTGGTATAAGGTACTAGGATTCCTTTACTTGTAACCGCTTGTTGTGATAATAGTGAATTCTCGGGAGTCGTGATCTTAAAATCACCTGGTGGGGTTTTTGCCATATAGGTTTTCCCCATTCGAAAACAAATCACCCGTGTCAAATTTATTTTCCGCTGCACTTTAGTTTATCGGTGATTTGTTTGTGTTACCATGCATTTTGCATGTTAATTTAATTAATTAATAAACTTGGCTAATTAATTAATTAATTCATCACAAGGGGTCAATACGTTTTTGGCCTATCACCGTTTAAGGCTTAAAAAAATGGACTTGTGAGAACTGCTAGGTCGGATCGCGGTTCATACGGGTCCTTACTTTTTTTTGCATGAGACACCGCAAAATTTAACAGTTTGAGGTTTTCCCGGTCAAACCATTTCAAAACCATGTGCACCACACCACCACTGCTGGTGGTGTTTATTACTGGTGTCACCACCACTGGTGGCCAGCAGGTCCCTTCCTCTCTTTCTCTCTAATGTCTTTTCTCTTTTTTTCTTTTTTTTTTTTTCTTTTTTTTGGTTTTCTTATCAATTCATCCATTCAAAGTGTGGACACACTGGGGAATTGAAGGCTAACTCCTTATAACTTCAAATTGGACACGTTCTGTTTCTAAGTCAATGAAAAACAACTTGACCATATGGTAACAAAAAATTGTGCCTCTCTACTGTAATTTGGAACTATTTATGCGACATTAGGGAAGAGTTAGGTCCAAGTATTGTTACAATTTGTACCCAAAAAAAAAAAAAAAAAAAAAAACCCAATTGGGAAAATGAATATTCAACCAATGCATGGCATAGTGCTAAGCATAGTTGAAGTAGATTTATCTATGGTCAAAGCTGATTTGTGGCAGGTGGTAAAGTTGATAGCTGAGAAGAGAGTGGATGAAAATAGTTTTAATTGAAGAAATGGTGGAGAAAGAAAATGGGGAAGTTGATTATGTAGTATAAGGTGCAAACTTGACATTGTTAAATTTGGAAGAAGCTATGATTTATGGATTGTAATTAAAGGGACATAGACCCATTTTTGCAAACTATATGTAACCAATGGGGTTGGTGATGAAGGGATTCGAGGGCCTGTAAATGGCAAAGGGAAAGGTGGTAGTGGAAATGGCCTATGGTGATCATGGTTCTGCCTGAAAATCAAATTGCACTGCTCAAAACAAAAGTAAGCTTGGAAGGGATTGGAATATCGTTTGAAATAAAATCGCAAGAAAAGAAAGATAGTAATGATATACGTCAATTTTCTCTTTTTAGAGCACTAGTTATTGAGTGCGAGTGAATTTTTTTTTTTTTTTTTTTATCAAGGAGTGCCCTTAAGTGAAGTCAGTGTAAACACAGGGAGTAGGCGAGTGCAGATATAAAAATCTAGGTATGTGAAGGGTAAATAAGCTGTGTGTGTTACCTTGTTGTTTCGTTTCCCTTTGCTTTGATCTGTGTTATTGCCTTGCTTCTTTATTTTAGCTGTTCTTCTCTTCTGTCCCTCGTACCTCCTGAGCAATTTTAGGAGTATACTTCTTTTTTATTTTTTTGGGCTGTTGTTGTTGCCTTTTAAGTCTTTAAGATCAAGCGATTAGTTATCCTCTTGTGTTCTCACGTAGTGTGAGCCTTACTTCTCACAGAGTGTGAGTTCTACTTCCTCCTTTTCTTCTTCCTCAAATGTGGGGAAGTCCTAGAGTAGTCCACTAGAAGTTAGTCTGTCTAGCTACTAAGAAGGCAGACATAGGTATCTACCATGGAATCTAAGGTTCTGGACGTATACAGAACATGAAGCTTACAACGGATGAAGATGAGGCTATGACAATCCGATCAGTGAAGAGAGACAAAATATTAGAGGAGTTTTCCCTAAGCCTTGTCGGGCGATTTCTCACACCGAAACAAATCAACCTACGGGCTGCAAAAAATTTGCTACGATCCATGTGGAAGCTGGGGGACGATTTGAAGATAATTGAAGTGGGTGAGGGGCTATTACAGTTCAAATTCTCGATGGAGAGCCAAATGATGTGGGTTTGGAACAATGGACCCTGGTGTTTCGACAACCATCTTTTGGCCTTGCGAAGATGGGAAAAAGGGATGTCCGCCAGGTCTGTAACATTCTTGAAGCAACCTTTTTGGATTCAAGTGTGGGGTCTGTCGTTTGATCTCATTAACGAATAAGCAGGGAGTGACATTGGTAGGAGCATAGGCGAGCTGGTGGAAGTGGATTGTAAAGCTTTCAACACAGACCAATCTCGGTTCCTACGTATTCGTGTGGAGGTCCCACTCGATAAACCACTTCGGCGGGGCGGTCTGGTGATTAGTCCGGTGGGTGAGCTGACACGTGTGGCATTCAGATATGAACGCATAGTGGGGTGGTGCTTCAACTGTGGACGGATAGGCCATGAGCTCAAAGAGTGCCAGTCACCGATCAACGATGAGGATGGTGGTCGTCCGTATCGGGAATGGCTCAGAGCAGGAATGTGGGGAAGACAGGTTGAAACTGATGGGGGACGGTACCATGCCAACCGAAACAAACAACCAAAACCTCAAAATACCACAACACCACCTCCGCCTGAAACCGTTACACATGTGGAGCCCGAAACCGATTTTTCACCGAAACAGGGAAACGTAAATGCAAGCCCAGATTTTCCGCAAACACGATCACGTCTCATAACTGCTCAATCAAATCCCATAATTTCCCATAATACTCCCACCTCGTCATCACAGCTGGCCATACTAACGGTGAGTTTGGTTCAGCTTTTTAAAGTTGGGCTTTTTGAAAAAGTTGAGTTTTTAAAAAGTGCATAATAAAAAAGAGCTTTTTCAAAAAGCTGAGTATTTAGTAAAAACTGTTAAAAAGTACTTTTTGAAAAAGCTGAGTGTTTGGCTAGTACTTATAAAAGTTGCAATTTGAGGGACAAATTACCAAAAAGGACAATGTATATATAAGGGAGTTTATTTCATACTTAAATCAACTACTTGTGATAAATTGATACTGATTTTAATTTGAACATACTATTACAATTATTTTTTTCTCACCAATATTAGCTAATAATAACCTACCACTTAAAATTTATTGTGAAAGTATTGTGAAAATATTATGATAAAAATTGATACTAATTTTAATTTGAATGTACTATTAAAAAAAAAATTTCTCTTTCTAAAAGATTTTTTTTTCTCACCAATATTAGCTAATAATAACCTACCACTTAAGATTTATTGTGAAAGTATTGTGAAAATATTATAATAAAAATTGATACTGATTTTAATTTGAACATACTATTACAATTTTTTTTTTCTTTCTAAAAAACTTATTTTTTTTCTCACCAATATTAGCTAATAATAACCTACCACTTAAAATTTATTGTGAAAATATTGTAATAAAAATTGATACTAATTTTAATTTGAACGTACTATTAAAATTATTTTTTTCGCTTTCTAAAAAAAATTATTTTTTCTCACCAATATTAGCTAATAATAACCTACCACTTAAAATTTATTGTGAAAATATTGTGATAATATTTCCTTCCTTTTTCCTTTTTTTTTTTCCCCCTCTTTTTTTCTCCTCCACTCACGCATTTCCATTTTATTTTTCCTCTTTTTTTCTCCTCCACACATGTACTCACTCTTTTCCTTTTTTCCTTCTTTCCTCTCTTTTTCCATACCACTTCTTGCTCCAAGCTCCAGAACACTGGGCTCTTCTTCTTCCTCTTTATTTTTTCTTTTTTCTTTTTCTTCCTTCTTTCACCTGAGCTCTTCTTCTTCCTCTTTATTTTTTCTTTTTTCTTTTTCTTTATTTTTTCCTTCTTTCCCCTGAGCTCTTCTTCTTCCTCTTTATTTTTATTTTTTTTTTATTTTTTTCACTTCCTCCAGAACATTCTACTTTTCTTTTTTTTGTTCCTTCTTTCCCCTTTTTCCCTTCCACTTCCTCCAGTTGTCGCAGAGCTTTTTTTTTTTTTTTTTTTTTTTGACAGTTCGAAAGCTACAAGGAAGAGAGAAGATGATGATGATGATGATTTTTTTTTTTTTTTTTCCTTAGCTGATTTGGGAATTTGTTATAGATTTTTTTGTGTTTGGATTTGGAAATTTGTTATTGAGAGGGCAGAGCAGAGAGATGAGAGGAATATCAAAGGTAATTTGGTATTTTTCAGCAGAGCCCAATGGATACCATTCAAACGCGCATTCAACTTTTTGATTATGGACCTCCAGAGGTCCATAATTATCTTGCGCGTTTATGTCTTTGTCCAAAACGCAACTTTTATATAAAAGTTGCATTTTTGCTTCACCAAACGGTAATTTCTGTCCAGCTTTTAAACAAACGCACGTTTCAGCCCCTAAAAGCTGAAACAAACGGGTACTAAATGCACCCGTTTCACACTTAAACTCAAATACCACTGAACCGTTGACCAATAACGCCAAAATAACTCAGCACCAACTGGACAGACCGAATCAGACAACCTCGAACCGACTACATTTAAAACACCCATTAATTGCCACCGAAACTCATGCCAATAACCTTTTCCCTGTCGCAATCAGATAAGGCGCAAACCAAAATACACCCCAAACCCTAAACATACCACCTGCACATGACCCCTCACGTGACCAACTTAAAAAACCTAACACTAAACCCATGTGGAAAAAAAATCACACCCCTCCCAGCCAAAACACAAACTAAGTCCCCACAGTCTAGCCTAGTGAAAGCGGGCACCAAATGACAGCATGAAAGCAACCATGGAAGTGATGAAGCTAAGCGGTGCAAGTTCGAGGAAAGCAAACTTCAAACTGAATTATCAACGGTGGAGGCTGATACTCAGCCCCGCCGATCACAATGATTGTCCTAAATTAGAATTGCCGGGAGCTTGGGAACCGCCGGGTAGTTGAAGTCCTCTCCGAATTGGTGAGGAAAAAAGCTCCCAAAATTTTGTTCCTCATGGAAACAAAATTGACTGATAGAGAGATGGAACCAATACAAAGGGATCTGGGTTTTTATGGTATGCTAGCTGTGTCGTGCAATGGTCGAAGGGGTGGATTGGCACTACTGTGGAGAGCGGATGTGACTGTGGACACAAAAACCTATTCACCAAACCATATAGATGTGAGCATACACACACAGACTTCACCTATTTGGAGACTAACCGGGTTATGTGGCCACTCGGAGGAAGAACTCAAACCGGAAACATAGAGACTCTTGAGACACTTACATGCCTGAGCATATCTACCTTGGGTATGTTTAGGTGATTTCAATGAACTGTTGGCCTCAGAGGAAAAAAATAGTGGCAATAGTAGACCGATGACTCCAATGGTTGAATTCAGAAACACTCTCCTCCATTGTGGTTTGGTTGATATGGGCTTTAGTGGCTACCCATATACATGGAGGAATGGTAGGTAGGGGAGAGCTTTTGTTGAAGAGAGATTAGACAGGGTAGTTGCAACTATGGAATGGCGTGAGATCTTCCCTCGAACTAAAGTGAGTCACCTTTCAGTTTCCTATTCTGACCACGTTCCTATTATGATGGACATAGCACCACCCACCCAACCATAGAAAAGATGACACAAAATCTAGCGGTTTGAAGAGAAGTGTGAAACGATGATCCAAGAGTCATGGAACCATTTACAGCCTCACGGTAGCCCCATGTACTACCTATTTGAGAAAATAAAAAAATGCAGAATGGATCTCATAGCATGGAGTCGTGTCACCTTCGGGAATACCAGAACCCGCCTTGATGCAAAACAAGAAGAACTCACCTCACTAATAGAAGCAGGATATGGGCAGAATGTGGAGAGGATACATGGAGTGAAGAAAGAGATAAATGAGCTCTTACACCATGATGAGGTTTTTTGGAGACAAAGGTCGAGATCCATCTAGTTGCCGACGAGGGATAAAAATACAAAACTTTTCCATTAAAGGGTGAGCCAGTGACGAAGAAAGAACCACATTGGGGGATTGTATGATAGGGAAGGACAATGGCATACCAATGAGGATAAAATTGCCAGCATAGCGGAAGACTACTACAAATAGCTATTCATATCATCTACCTCATTGGACATGGATGTTGTAATTGAATCCGTGGATAAGGTGGTGACGGAGGGTATGGCACAATCATTGACCCGCCCCTATATGGAGGAAGAGGTGAAAATGGCTCTTTTCCAAATGCACCCATCTAAATCACCGGGACCTGATGGTATGTCGCCTTTCTTTTTTCAAAAATTCTGGCATATTGTTGGGCATGATGTTACTACTGCTGTATTATTTGTTTTACACTTTGGCAAATACCTAAAGAAAATGAATTATACACATATTGTCCTTATCCCAAAAAAACATGACTAGGAATATATCACGGAATTTCGTCCAATTAGTTTGGGAAATGTTGTATCAAGAATTATTTCTAAGGTCCTTGCTAACCGGATAAAACCCATTTTGCCTAATGTAATTTCTGACTCACAAAGTGCTTTTGTGCCTGGTAGAAATATAACAGATAATACTACAGTGGCTTTTGAAATGATCCATCGTATGAGAAACAAGATAAAAGGAAAAAAGAACCATATGGCGGTGAAGCTTGACATCAGCAAAGCTTTTGATAGGGTGGAGTGGGAGTCCCTCCAAATGATCATGCTAAAAATTGGCCTACCAGAGCAATGGATCAACCTAGCCATGGAAACGGTGCATACCACTTCTTATTCAACTCTTATCAATGGAGAAGCTAAGGGATTCATCACACCATCCTGAGGTATTAAGCAAGGAGACCCTCTGTTTCCATACTTATGATGGGAAAATAGATTTTTGTATCGCATACAAAACATATGCAGCGAAAAATTAACGGATCTACTTCATTCGCAATTGATAACATGCACTATATAAGTTTCAGAATATAGAATAAGGAGAGTGTACCTTAGTGCGGTGAAAAAAAAAAAAAAAAAAAAAGATCAGAAGTTTTTTAGAACACTTTTAATCTTCACTCCAATTCCACTTATGCCCAAGATGTGTGGTCTCTCAATCAGTTTATATGAATTTTTTCAAGGGAGAATGAAAGAGTGTCTAACACTCACATACAAACTATTTTCATGTCATATAAATTTCTATATGTTTCTCTTCTTATAACTGATTATCTAATTGGGCTAGCCATTGGGCCTTTCCAATTGGGCTTTAGTATGTGGCTTGGAGTGGAATCAAAAGGGAACAAATAAGACACTAACTCCAATGGGCCTTGGGCTTTTCTGTCAACTCTTGACAAGTCCAAAGTTACCATTAATTATATTTAATACCAATACATAAATATAATTGCACTCTAGGCCTTATTAATAAATTATATCCCAAGACTTTATTGTACATGCAACCCTTCATAAAATATTCATAGTAATACAAAGTCATTAATGTAGACTGCAACTTTGTAAATTACTAAATCTTAATCCTTGAGTACCCGGTTTAACCCTTTAAGTTATTCATTATATATTTATGAAATCCAATTCCATAAATATATACTTTAGTAATTTCTTACTAAAGTGGTTAGGCCTAACACTTTGAATAACCGTACCCATTAAACTTATCTTAAAGGAATATTTTATATCTCCATTAAGAGACCATGAATTCCATTTTGAAAATATATGTTCCATCAACACTAAATGTGGCTACCTAACATATTGAGGTTTTGACGTATCTTAAGATCTCATTCCTGATATATCAAAGCAACTTACACTTCATAATCAGATCTATTATTCTCTCAGGATTAAGAGTTCATGTGAATAGAAGTCTTGAAATTTATTATTCATTTGACAGTCGTTAGGAGAATAATAAATCTCACAGTGGTCCAGTTCAATATGTTTTAACTCTTAAAACATATCAACATATCAACTAGAAGTCTCAACTTCCATGATCAAGACAAATCATCCTAGTTGATATGTTATAGTCTTCGCAAATGAAATGCCCAATTTCATCACCAACTACGAACTAAAATTCTGATTTTACAAAGAACTTGTGACTTATATATTCTGTGACTAAATTACATAAATCACATACTATGCATCTCATGGACTAAATGATAATGTCCGAATATTCATGTTACTATTATTTTAGATAATAATAAAACAACTTTATCAATAACAGTATTAAGTCATACATCATATCATGCATAATGTCATACATAATATCATACATAACATCATACAATAGGATTTAAGGGTACTAATCCTAACAACTTATTCCTTCTATGTGCCGAGGGGGCTCTCCTCTCTCATTCGAAGAGCCATGGAGAACTGATAACTAAGGGGAGTACTATCTTGTAATGGAGGGGTCAAGCTATCACATATTCTATTTGCGGATGATAGTTTACTCTTTTGTGAAGCAGCAATAGTTGAATGCCGAAACTTGATTGACATATTGGAGTTGTATGAGAGAGCATCGAGTCAAGCCATCAATAGACAAAAAACCACACTCTTTTTCATCCCAAACACAAGCCAACAGGTGAAGTTCGACATCAAAAACATGCTGGGAGCACAGATCATGACCAATTGGGAGAGGTATCTCGGATTACCAATGGTGGGGGGCAAATCCAAGGTGAGCACTTTTAGAGAGTTACATGAGCGGGTAACAAAAAGAGTGATGGAATGGAAAGAAAAAAATATCTCAAAGGCATGAAGAGAGGTATTAATTAAGACGGTGTCACAAGCAATCCCAACTTATTCCATGAGCATGTTCAAAATCCCGGATAGAATTTGTGATGACATAAACTCAGCACTAGCAAAATATTGGTAGGGCCAAACACGAAATGAGAGGAAAATTCATTGGATTAAATGGAGTAAATTGTGCAACCCGAAGGATAGAGGGGGAATGGGTTTTAGAGATATTCACGCCTTCAACCTTGTCATGTTGGCAAAACAAGCATGATAGCTGATCCAAGGAATACACTCTTTGTTTTTCAGAGTATAAAAAGCACGCTATTTTCCTAATTGCTCTTTTATGGAGGCCGAGTTAGAAAATAACCCCTCATTTGTGTGGAGAAGCTTGCTTGAAACTAGAAACCTGATTCGGGCAGCCACAGTGTGGGAAGTGGGGGATGGGAGGAGCATCAAAATTGATGATCACAGGTGGCTCTCACACCCCCCACAATTCAGACCTGATGCCGACAAAAATTTGAGGGTGTGTGACCTATTCAACCCAGACACAAGGCAGTGGCATTGGCAGTTGCTATCCCATACGTTCCTGCCTACCACAGTGGCTGCTATTGCACACATAAATCTGGGTACAACAACTAGCCGAGACAAATTAATATGGAAGAAAAACAGGAAAGGCATCTTCTCGGTTAAATCGGCCTATCAAGTAGCGCTCCGCATGAGGCAGGCTGAACAGGTGGAGCACTCCTCGGCAAGGCAGGATAAAAAGTTGTGGAATCGTATTTGGCAGCTACAGGTACCCCCCAAGGTTAGAATGTTTGTATGGCGGGCGTGCTCCGATGTACTCCCAACCCGCATGAAGCTATGCCAAAGGAAGATCCCTGTCGACCCAGCATGTGCAGTTTGTCATCACCATGATGAGACGGTGGCCCATGCTCTTTTGGGATGCCCCATGTCAAGGAATGTTTGGGCAATGGTGCCAGGAAAGTTGCAGAAACGCAGCTCAGCAGTCGAAGAGTTCTATAGCTTGGCGAGAGAACTGATGGATGTATTGACGACAGAAGAAATGGAAGTGTGGGCTATAGTCTCTTGGGCTATCTGGAATGCAAGAAACAGGTACCTTTTTGACAAAAAACAAGCTCAACCCAGCGACATTCTACGAGGGGCTATGACACTGCTACATGAATACCAAAGGCTTAGCTAACGGCTCAGTACACTAGCGGTCGTTTCTTGTTTTATCTTTCTCCAATGGTTTGTTAGAGTGGGCAATGGCCTCCACATGCAATCCATGCCCAGCCAATATTTAAACATTTTGTATTACGTGGGCCTGGGGATAGCCTTGTATTTCAAATTTTCAATACTCTTTGACTAATAATATTTCTATCTTTACTGTCAAAAAAAAAAAAAAAAGTCTTTAAGATCAACCTCAGCTTAGTCACGAAGTTATGGCATTTTTATTTTTTTTGTCATTCTAATTTTTCTGTAGCACATGTTCTTTCCCTAAATTTTGATTGACTATAAAGTCTATGATGTGTGTTTTGAATATTCAGAATACACATCATAGACTTTAAAAATCAAAGATGAAAAAGTGCCGCGTCAGCTAAAAATTTGAAACAAAAAGAAAACAAAAATAACAACCAACTCTCTCTCTCCCCGATTATTTCTCTCTTCAAAAAATCAAAGATCAGATCAAAAATATTTTTTTATTCCAAACTGAAACTTCATTCAATTCAAAGATGAAAGTACATTAATTAGAAAGACAAAGAAGGTACAGATTGTAGAACATGCAATACCCCCAGATGGTTTTGTATCAAGTGATTGATACCATACCGGTACCGGCCAGTATGTATTGTATCGGTTTATGTACCAGTATCGAAACGCCAATGTCTTTTGGTACAGAAAAAAGCTCTTTTTTTTTTTTTTTTTTTTTTTAGTTTTGTAATTTTTGAGTTTTTGTAAGGGTAGAATGGTAACTTATTTGCATTAACTTATTAGTATTATTTGTTTTCTTAGTATGCAATGAACAATTAAGTTTTCTGTCTTTCGTATTGTGTTTTTTTTTTTCTTTTTGTTGATGCTAAAGTCTAAAACTATGAATAATTTATTCTGAATTGAGGTAATGTTTTATGGAAAATTTTTATATTTATTATAATATATATATATATTTATATATATAATAGCAGTAAACTCGAAACGGTATATCGGTATTGACGGGTACCGAAATATATCGTTTCACTGGTCAAACCGGTACAGCCTCCGATACGAGATTAACTCTCTTGTTTTGTACCCTTCCAAATTTGCGTATTGGTGTTCTTTAGGCCATTTATACTAGTTTATGAGCTACCTTGTTATTCTCTGGCTAGGTGCGTTGGAAATTGGCAAATTGAAAAGCCTTGAATAATATGATTAATTGACCTCACTTCTTTTCAGAGTTTATGGCTTGATTCATAGTTAAAGCATCACTTTCAAAAATTGCTTTCGAAACTCCTATTTCTTGAGCCAACATCACCATAGATCTATGTAGTTTTTTTACACAAATCCAACTAAAACCATAAATCTAAGCTCATGTCAATGAGTGAGTAATAGAGAGATCCAGCCAAAACAACAACAACAATCAAAACCCATATAAGTTGCTGGGTTTGAAAAGGGTGGAGGTGGGTGGGTCGACCACCATGGACCCATTTCTGAACAAGGGATAAAAGGTAATGATGCCGAAAATCGTCAGTAAGCAACACGATACTCACATGCTCAAAACGATGCCTTTAAAACAACAATAGAGAAAATCCTAGGAGAGCATCGATGTGGTACTAGCCAAAAACCCTCCGAAGGTTAAGTCAGAAAACCTTTCTACAACTCTAGAGTGCCAGAGTTGGGGTTAATTATGCGTACCTCGTTTTCTGAGGGCTTTAGGGGTTTTTATAGTAGTGTAGAACTGACCTTCCTTTCTTACGTGGGAAGGCTTTTCCTTATGGAGAAGATTATCATTAATGGGCGTATATTACGGGATCCTTCCCATATTAGAATTCTATTCATATTGGGACTCTATTGACTAAGGTTAATCGTAGGACGCAAGTTATTTCCACCTACGGTTACTTGGAGGTTACTTAAACCATGCCATGTGGCCTTAAGATCCGTCCATCCCGATATCTGTCCACCTTGCATCTGTTCATCCTGGACCCGTATGCAATTGGGCCACTGGTCTAGCATCGTCAGGTTTATATAAACGGACCCGTCGTCTACTAGAAACGGACCTGTTCATCCTGGACCCATATAAGTTGCTGGGTTTGAAAGGGGTGGAGGTGGGTGGGTCGGCCACCATGGACCCATTTCTAAACAAGGGATAGAAGGGTTTTACAAGTGGTGAAGGTGGTGGTGTGTTTGCCTATTGCGGCGGCTAGACTGGTGGTGTTGGTGGGGTTGCGATGGGGGCTGGGAAGAGAGAATGAGATATTAGAGGAAAGAGAGGGAGAGGTTAGAGAGAGAAAGATTTGGATTTTTTTTTTTTGGTTGCTTTTTTAAAGCTAATTTGGCATTTTTTATGTTAACTAAATTTTTTAATATTATTTTAGAAGCCACATATGCACACCGTTTGCCACATATGCATTTCTGTTAGTGAGTTAACGATATGGACCAAATTGACTACAAGTTGAAAATAACATGAACCAAATTGACTGCTACAAAAATGTAGGGACCAAATTGATTGTGATCCTAAAATGTAAGGACCAAAATAATGTTTTCGCCTTTATTAATATAGTCTTTTCTATTTGTTATATTTGATATGCTTGATGTTATTTATTTATTTTGATATATATTAATATGATTTTGGGTTGATATAATCGGTTCTATTTGTTCTTGTGTCTTTATTTTATTCTTATGTTATATTAACATGTTATTTAAGTGATGTTAGCTTGAATATTAATATTTGTTTTGTTTAATGATTATGATTCTTGTTTGTTGTGTTAACATGATTATAGGTTAGTTTTATGTGGTTCTTAGTTTAGTACTTAGGGTTTCTAACATGCTTATTTTTTAATACCTTTGTTTGTTCAAATTTGCAAAAACGTGATTTTTTGGATTTCTGTATGAAGGAATAAGAGATAGAATGTTGCATCTCTAGTTTAGTTTGTGTTATATATATATATATATATATATATATATATATATATATAACAGGTTGTAATATATTTATCAAAATGTTCCTATTGAAATGTCATAAACCTTCAAATTTGATATACCAAAAGGTGTCTATTGAAAGGTCATAACCTTTCATATTGGATATACCAAAAGGTGCCTATTAATCGAAAAAATGCCTATTGAATGAAAATGTGTCTATTGAATGAAAATATGTCTATTGACTGAAAATATTCCTATTGAATGAAAATGTACCTATTGACTAAAAATGTGTATATTGAATGAAAAAATTCCTATTGGCTGCAAAGGTGCTTATTGAAAAATGAAAAGGCACAACTGTTTGGTGTTTTTAAATGTATATGTGACATTAATTTATGTAGCCACGTGACGCAATGAAGAGTGGTCAACAAAAAATCAAAAGTTTCGTTTTTATATTATATATAGATTATTTATGTTTAATTGTTTTCCATGTTTGTTTTAGTCTTTTTTCCATGTCAGGTTTATTTTGTAGTCTTTCCTTATGTGTGTAATTTAATAGTTATCTTTTTTCTTTTTCAGTATATATCTTTTTAATTCTGTTCTAACGTGTTTCCTTTTCTGTTTTTATTTGTTTCCTATAATGTTGTGATGCAATCTTTACCATGTTGTGTGTGTTATTCTTTTAAGTGAATGATGTATGTTTAGGTTAAGGATTAGAGTTCTCTTAATAAACTCTTTATTTAAACATGTCCTAGGCCGGCCTACAAGTGGGGCAGTCTTGGGTGCCTAACACCTTCTCAAGTCATACCCAAAAATCTGATATGCAGATCTATGCATGTAAGTACTAAAAAGCCCAATTTGGTTCCTAGACCTAAACTAGGTGGCGACTCCCAATTCCTCTACCTCCGGTCCATTCGAATGAGGCATACTTCCCAAAGGGAGACAAACCATGCAGCGTGAGTCAGGCGCGAGAGGGTGTGCTCACACAAAGCCACATAGTTTCCTTAACATATCTTCCCTTTTGCCAACAAAAAAAAAAAAAAAATAAAATTTAAGGGAATTTTGGAACAGTTGAAAAGTTAATCCAAAAGGGATAGTAGGTTGGAAAAATTATAGAATACTCCGAGAGTACTATAAATGCATATTCCTGACCCACAATTCATGTAAAAGGGGGGAGTACACATTTATGATACTTTAGGAGTACTCAATAATTATCAATTATAATGTATTTAAAATGGATAACAACAAAAGAAGTTACCTTATATTTGTAATGACCATTAAATCTATAATAACTAAAACAACTAATATCTTCCTAATGATTTTTTATTTTAGGAGGGGGATGGGGGGGAGGGATGAGCATTAAATCTAATAATAATATATTGCTTATAATAGTTACCAAACAAGGCTCGGTTTATGTCTAGTAAGTTACAACACATATTTATAGGTTAGGAACATGGGAAGATGAATAAAAAAGACGGTAATATTGTATGTTGAGTGCCGGCTTACGAGTAAATATGGGTTTACATCTCTTACTAGTTCTAAGTCTTTGTTTGTGCTACAAAGCTGTTGGAGAAGGAATAACCAATGTGAAGCCAATTCAGGTACTTACATTTAAGTTTTTAAAAACTAATATTGTATTTAGATATTGCTTTCAAATACTGTACAATGTTTTTTATTCCTAGTGAGACCTTTATATGTTTACAAGCAAAAAATCATGCTTAAAATATGGGAGAAAATGGGCTTTTGCCCCTTTTTTTTTAAAAATATCCAGTAAAATGCCCAATATTTGAAACTATTTATGGAAATGTCCCTGTTTTGAAACTCGATTTTCTAAAAATTGAGTTTCAATTTAAAACTTGATTTTTGGACAATTGAGTTATAGCGAATTGAAAATATATATATATATTTTTTTTCTGAAACTCGAGTTCATAGAAATCGAGTTCCTTGAAAAAATTCAAGTGGAACTCGAGTACTTTACATGGAACTCGAGTTCATGGAACTCGATTTCCAAAATTTTTTTTTTTCTAAGTTCAAGTTCGCTATAACTTGATGTTCCAAAAATTGAGTTATACATTTGAAACCTGATTTTTAAAAAATCGAGTTTCAAAACATGGGCATTTTCCTAATTAGTTTCAGACATTGGGCATTTTGCTGGATATTTTAAAAAGAAAGGGCGAAAGCCCATTTTCTCCTTAAAATATGTATATGTTTCGTTTTGTTGAAGGTTTTTAAAAAATATTTAAAAGCGTTGATATAAAGAATAATTGAAAAAAAAGTACATAGTGGTATGTATAAGTAAATTACAAATTTCGATAAATAATTCAATTTAGTTGCATAATTATGTTGTTTTGATTGAAGTTCTTATATATGAAGGTGTTTTCAAGAAAAATAACAAACAATATTATTCATTTATATTTTTTATTTTTTATTTTTTTTACTAAATCATATGTGTGTAGAAAAAGGTAGTGAAATTAGTCTTTTGTTTTAAGTATATAGGAATAAACAGATACTGTCAAAATACAAAAAATATTTTACTCAAACGGAGCATTAATATTTATTTTTATTGATCTAACAATTAACACAAGCTATTTGGATAAGAGAGTCAATAATTATCCAAATGTAAGATTGCCCTGATATATAAATAGAAATAAAATTTGAGATGTCAAACCATCAATGACATATATGACAGATATTCCCCTAAAAAATATATATATATATATATTTATATGACAGATATAGTTTTAATGGTAATAAGCATATTTATAATTGACATTAGGAAAACCCAGTCATGCATTTCTTGATAAGAATTTGTTTACAAATTTAGCAGGAAAATATAATAAATTAGATTACTAAAGTCAATTTTCTATTTTTCTCATCTACTTGTTTCAAATATATTAAAATCTTGGTGAAAAACTCATTTTCGTCCCTACATTTTCACGTGATTCCCACTTTGGTCCCTATCTTTTATTTTCACCGCTTTTAGTCCCTAAAATCAAAAAAAGCAATCTCGTTTTTCTCCCTACCGTCAGTGCCCTAACGGCAAAGTCCTAGGTGGTAGACGGAACATCCTATTAGGTAACGTGATGCTGATGTGGCGATTAAAATATTATTAAAAAAATATTATTTGGCATTTTTATATGCCACATCAGCATTTTTAATTTTTTTTATAAAAAGCCATGTCAGACAATTTAAACCAAAAAAGAAAATAAATTAAAAAACAAAACTTTTTATTTTTTTTATTTTTTTACTTTCATTTTTTTTTCGTAAGAACTGAAGTTGTTCTTCGTGTTCTTCCTAAATCCATGAAATAAACCAATCTCCAGCAAACCCCAAATCCAAATCTAGCAACCAAATCTACTCCATCAAATCTAGAAAAACAAGAAATAAATCCAAGAAACCAAACCAAACCATAAATAAATCAAAGAAATAAACCCATAAACCCTGTAACCAATTCAATCTCTAGCAAACCCATAAACCCAGAATTTTTCTTCAGAAACAAACACACACAAAAAAAAAAAAAAACCCATAAAAACGAACAACTCCACGTTCTGAATCTAACCCAACTAGTTCGTGCTTCAGAAGCCACATCCTACTTACTCTATACACAACAATCGCCCAAAAGGAGCGTAGCTTTTAAACACACACTCTCGCTCTCTAACCTGCCTCTATAAAAATCCACACCCTCACTTCCTTCCTTTCCTCAAACACCGTTTCTGACTCTTTCACTTCTTGTTCCAAACAAATCCAAATCTCCAAAACTTTTACAAACCCAGATGGCTCCCAGAGACAGATTCGGCTCTGTTAACTTGAATCCGAACTCTAAGGAGATCCGATACAGAGGCGTGAGGAAACGTCCATGGGGTAGCTACGCAGTTGAGATCCGTGACCCGGGGAAGAAGACCCAAGTCTGGCTTGGCACTTTTGACACGGCCGAAGAGGTGGCGCATGCCTACGACGCCACAGCTTGCGAGTTTCGCGATGCTAAGGCCAAAACAAACTTCCCAAACCCTTCCCCAAACAACTCCTCCACCCGTAGCCCTAGCCAGTGCAGCACCATCGACTCCTCTTCCCCGCCGCCTTCGCCACACAAACTTTGGGTTTGTTTGTGTTTTTGTTTTTTTGGAGAGAACGTGGAGTTGTTTGTTTTTATGGGTTTTTTTTGTGTGTTTGTTTCCGAAGAAAAATTTTGGGTTTATGGGTTTGCTAGAGATTAATTGGTTACTGGGTTTATGGGTTTATTTCTTTGATTTATTTATGGTTTGGTTTGGTTTCTTGGATTTATTTATTGTTTTTCTGGATTTGATGGAGTAGATTTGGTTGCTGGATTTGGATTTGGGGTTTGCTGGAGATTGGTTTATTTCATGGATTTAGGAAGAACACGAAAAACAACTTCAGTTTTTACGAGAAAAAAAAAAATTTAAGTTTTGTTTTTTAATTTATTTTCTTTTTTGGGTTTAAATTGTTTGACATGGCTTTTTATAATAATAAAAAAAAATTAAAATTAAAATGCTGACGTGGCATATAAAAATGCCAAATAATATTTTTTAATAATATTTTAATTGCCACATCAGTGCCACATCAGCGTCACGTTAGCTAATAGGGTGTTCCATCTGTCACCTAAGACTTTGCCGTTAGGGCACTGATGGTAGGGACAAAAACGAGATCGCTTTTTTGATTTTAGGGATTAAAAGCAGTGAAAATAAAATATAGGGACCAAAGTGGGAATCGCGTGAAAATATAGGGACGAAAATGAGTTTTTCACCTAAAATCTATTGTTACATTAACCATTTTTATTTCAAAGATCCAAGACTGATTTTTTTCTTTCACTTGTGCAGCAAAGAGATGACCGTGAATTTGATTGCGTGGATATATACAAGCAACCGGCTTTTGATCATCCTTTACTTAAGAATCACAAAATTCAGGCACCACTTGATCCCTCGTATTTTGGTTTCCTTTATTTTTTATTTTTCTAAAAATTAAAATAACGTTCTAAATAATTAGGATTCCACGATATCTGCTTAACAAACTTCTTGTAAATAAAGCCCTAAAGTTAGGATTTTTTTTTTTTTTTTTGTGGACAAATGAGGGTATTCAAACCTCTTCAAGTATCTAAATATTTCTTTGGGAATATGTAGTCCCCTCATCCCACACACACACTAAGTTATTACAGGGAGCTCGTGGATATCATAAGACCTTAGAAATCACTAAACTGACTCTTTGGGTTAAGTTAGAAGTTTAAAAATGATTAATTTTATGTATTTGACCGTATTACTTAAAGTTTTTAAATAATTTATAATTTTTGTTAGTATTTTGGAACACCTAAATAGTGGATACCAAAGAGTGATAATTTTCCTAATGGTAGCAAGTATAGATTATTGGTAGACTATGCAAATTTATCATTCGTGAGTGCCTTATTTTATAGAAGAAAAAAAAATCATAGTTTGTCATTTTTTAATGTATTTTTTGTATGTATGATGCAATAAATTTATTTGATGTTTCATTTTTCAAATCATATGCTTTATGATACAACTTATGTACTTAAAATTATGTATCTCCAAATTCTACTACACATATAAAATTCAATTACCATATAATTAAAATAAATTTAAAATTCATTTTATCAGTCAAGTCTCAACAATTAGTGATCACACTCCAAAATAGGGATGTTCACCAAACCGTACAAACCACAAAAATCGCACAAAAACTACTTATAAAATGAAATAACCGCACCACACTACAAGTAACATTGCACCGCATCGCATGGTGCAGTGCAGTTTGCGATTTTATATTAAGAAAACCGCACAAACCGCACCGCACCCTCTCTATATATTAATATATTTATTTATTTTTAATATTAAATATATTATTAATAGTTTAATAACCCTAATTTTCAACAAAAAAAAAGTTTGATAACTCTAGCAAGTGTTGACTAAGAAAGCCAGCCCAAAATAAAGAAAAACTAGCTCAATAGTTTAAAATTTAGTTCAAAATAAAGGGAAAAATTAGTTTTGGGCTAGGTAGGAAAAGCCCAAAATTTGAAAAATATACCAAGTTCAAACCGTTTGTACCGTATCTTATACACCACACCGCACCGCACATGTGACCGTAAAAATAAGGTAAGGTGCGGTGCAATTATAATTTTGGCTAAACTACATCGCAAAATATAGTGCTAAAAATGACTAAAAACCGCACCGCAAACACCCCTACAATCAAGCATTAAAATAGTATCTAATTAATTGTCAATAAAAGCAATTAATTTTTAAATTAATGTCATTACTTTTTATAGTTATTAGAATCTAATTATTTAATATCATTAACGTCCTCTTGATCAAATTTAGATCTTCTAATAAATTAATTATTTACTCACTCAAAAGAACTATATTACTTCTACGTTATTCATAATTTTTTTTATTACAATTACTTTATTCTTATTTAATTTTTAATTCGTGCTGAGTAGTTTTATTTCATTCTAATTATATAGAATTTTAGTTCATTTAAATTAATAGAAAATAAAATTAATTTTTATCTTAATTTACCAAACTTCATTTAAAATTAACTTTCACAAAAATAAAATTCCCTCCAACTTAGTTCATAAAATTATTTGGATCCAGTTTTCCCATTTTCTTATTATTTTAATGTACAAATAATTCAATTGAAGACTTAGTGTTATTACTTTGAATAAACCTCAAATGGACAGCTTACAAAGTTGCCAATTTGGGTTGTGTTGGTTTGGCCTTCGCTCTCACAGCCCAAAATGCCAATAGCAAATGTTGGAAATATTCAGATAGCCGAAAAGATTCAAGTTATTTGCTTGAGAACAATATCTTATTGTGATTTCTAGTTTTCTATGGTCTTTGTCTCCACATTTAAGGTTGTTCTGCACATATTGCTTAGATACCTGTGACTTGTACTAAGTAAACATTTTTATTTTCTCTCTTTACTTTTATTTTTTTTGGGCGTGTATTTTGTATTTACCAATTTAGATTTAACTTTTATTGTTCACTAAACTAACATGCAATTAGTTTAACTTTACAGATGGCTCCAAGTTTTTCTGGAAATGTGCTGAATAATTACGACACCAAAATTGGTAAATTTTCCAAAATTGGCCTTCAAGATGAAGGTTGTCCACCAGGAATGGTACCTATTATGAAGATTAAATCCAGTCACCTAAGAAATGAGTATTCTCACTCAAAATATCATTCTAAAAATTTTACAGACGATAACCCAAGCCAACAAGTAAGTTAACTATTTATATTCACTTTTTATTACTATAAAACACAAATATATTTAAATGGAATATTCCGTACGTGCTCAAATTCTTATGTTTTATTTATTTTTTTCTTTTCTATTTCAATGACCTTGTGGTTTAGTGGCACTTTTTTCACCTAACCTATATCATTTTCATGTCATATGATATGAATGACCACCTGTCTATAATGGCAAAAATCCAATTTAAAGACAAAACTTTGATTTTGACTATGAATAAACGAGGCTGTCCTAAAAGCATCATTTGTTTCTTATACAATCAACAACGTTTGAGTTTGTGAATATAATAATTGGGTAAATTGTATGCTAAAACTCTATAGCATACAATAAATTTTACAGATAATATATATCATTAATTAGCTAATATTATAGGCTCTTGACAGTTGGCATTACAAATGCTTTATAATGTAAAACATTTTTTTTTGAGGAAATTATAATGTAGAACATCATTAGTCTAAAATCAAAAGTAATTAAGTTTCTTGTAGGTATATTTTTTTTCTCAATAATTATAATCTTCAAAATTTAACATGCATTCTATGATTAGAATGTAGTGTTCTCTTATTAATATATTTCTTTATATTTCTGTAACCACCCCCCACTCTCCGGATATCAATCTATACCTACCAGTATCACCTCCTAGTTAACATTGTCAAATCTTTAAATGAATTTTTTTTGGTATATCATGGTATTGACATAAAATAATAAAAACACTGAATTTTATAGGGGAACTTTAACATTAATAAAATATATTTTCTAATTCATAGTATATAAATGGTGGCTATTGATGGCACAATTATGTTAATCCCACATTGAAAAATAAGTGTGAGTTTAAGAGGTTTAAAGTCTATACTGTGTATTCAAGATTTAAGCCCTTTTGGATATACACCACTATAAATTTTTTTAAAAACCTTCTCCCCTCTCTTTGTGTGTGTGTTAAAAATATTTAGTATTCTTAAAAAAAAAAAAATGTTAAACTAGATGTAGTTCATAAGCTAATTCTTTTTTCTTTTCTTTTCTTTTTTTGGTTTCTAGTTTGCTACATATCACACAAAATCGAAAAATAGAATTAATCATGGTGCTCGGGCGATCATCTCTTTGGAAAATCCAAGTGTGGAAATGGGCCAATACAGTATGGCTCAAATTTGGGTTCAAAAGGGACAATTCAATGGACTTGAAAGCATACAAGCCGGTTGGGCAGTAAGTGACAAAATGTATTTCTGTGTCTCTTGAATAATCAGTTCAATATACATAGATTGATATTATTAATAATATAACCTTCCTTTATATTCCATATTACACTGTTATAAAGGATTTTTATATCATGGTATTGACATTCATAGGTGGATCCAGTGTTATACGGTGATAGTCGTACACGAATGACAACATATTGGACAGTAAGAACCAAATCATTTTCATTCTTACCTATAGTGTTTATAAGTACTTTCATGAATATATCCCTACTTTCGCTTATATGTTTACAGGTAGACAACTTTGGGAACACTGGTTGTTTCAATTCTGTATGCCCTGGGTTTGTACAAGTGCATCCTCGTCTTCACCCTGGTTCGCCTTTCGCCAATATTTCTGTATTTCAAGGACAACAATTCGTTACTGACATTTTGATAGCTCAGGTAATACATTGTCCATTAAAGTGAGAAATCATGCTATGATACATCATTCTTTTCTTATATAAATCATTTATGATATTATTTTTCATTTAAAATATTTACTAATAGAACTTCAACAAAATTTTAAGTGTCATTTTTTTCTATATAGGATAGAATTTCAACTTATGGCGGTTACTTCATTATGATTACTTTTTATCATCAAGCTAAGACAACAAATTGTTTTTGGTGTTGACAGAGTTTGAACCCCAAATTTGTATTTACTAACAAGATATTTTACCAATTGAGCTAACATGAACTCATAGATGTCATTTTACTTTACTAATAAAGCCGATATTTTTTTTAAACATAATGAATCACACCTATATCATTAGACAAGGGTTGAAGGGAAAAGAGAATATTATGTCACATTAAATAGCCCAAATACCTAAGAGACAATCCTATGGACCAAGAAAAAAAAAGTGGAAACAATCACATTGATAGTAATTTCTCATAAAATTATATGTATATTATAATTATTGAAAAAAAATACTAAACCAAAGATTTTTAATTTCTGAAAATGTTTATAATTATTGAAAAAAATACTAAACCAAAGATTTTTTGCTTAAATGCGAAAATGTTTGTACTTTTTGATTGACATTGGAGCACTCAATGAGAGTTTGTTTTGTAGCACTCAATGAGAATTTGTTTTATAAAAGAAAGTATGATAAAGGAAAGATTCAAAACTTGGATGCATTTATTTTTTACCTTAAAATTTTACTTATGATACACTAAGTGTGCTCTCTATAGTCACAACCGATTCACCAAAACAGAGATATAGACTTTGAGTTTGACTGTAGAAAGTGAAAGCACAAATAATAGAATCAATTTACGCTCTGTTTGTTTCAGTAATGATGTTTTCTAGAAAATGAATCGTTTTCCAAGAAGCATTTTCCATAAAACTATCTCATTTTCCAATGTTTGGTAATAACTTTAAATGAAATTAAAAAAAAAAAAAAAAAAAAAAAAAAAAAAAAAAAAACCCTCATAACTTCCCTTATTTAGCTTGCTGAGAGATAGAGTTGTTTTTTAAAAAAATTTAACGGAAAAAAATCTCTAAAAATAAGCTATACTTTTTATGTTGACCAAAGATAATTTTCCTCTGACTCATCTTTTTTTATGCTACCAAACACTAGAAAACACGGAAAATTATCTATACACAAAGTTTTCCATCGAAACAAACGAAGCGCTTACAAAATAAACACTGGAACCTTTTTTTTGTTTTACCACATAATAAGTACAAAAAATAAAATAAAATAAAATAAAGGCTAGATTGCAAACTGCACCCTTAAAGTTTGAGAGTGTTTGAATTTTACACCCAGAAATTTGATGGTGTTTGGATTTTATACCCTGAGTTTCAGAATTTGAATTTTACCCCCCAAAATTTTAGGGCTGTTTGGATTCTATTCCATAAAGATTAGAGGCATTTGGATTTTATACTCTGAACTTGAGAATGTAAAATCCAAACACTCCCAAATTTTAAGAGGTAAAATCTAAATTTTGAAATTTCAAGGTGTAAAATCTAAACACTCTCAAATCTCATCCCTAATTTTGGGTTCAATTCCATGTTGCCCACATGTTACAAATCTTGGCTCTGGTATGTATATGCTTGCATTGATTGGTAACAGTAATTGCCCAGGCCAAGCATACACACGTCTTTCTTTATACTTATAGCCCGGTAGCATGCATACACCCATACCTTGGCCAGTACAATAATTCTTAACATCCAGTCTGCGATGCTTATGACATCCCAGTTCGCATGCACAATCGCACACTTATGTAGCAAAACCTTGTCCTATTACTATTTGTACAATTTTGCATCCCTACCCACAAAATATCCATATCTGAAGCTACCCTGTCTGCGATGCTTATGACATCAGTTCGCATGCACAATCGCACACTTATGCAACAAAACCTTGTCCTATTACTATTTGTACAATTTTGCATCCCTACCCACAAAATCGCATTGTTATGTCGCTGGCTTTTGATTTGGTCAATTTAGTAGACCTTGTCCTATTACTATTTGGGCTTGTTTAGCTACCTATGGGAATGCAGCAAAACCTAAACCTAAAATCTCTCTCTCTCTCTCTCTCTCTCTCATATATAATATGAGATTAAGCAGTGACTTTGTTCTAGAGAAATTTAGATTTCTCTTCATGTGATTTTGGTGAGAGAACTCTTTGGGTGTATTTGGAGTTTAGATTTTGTGGAAGTGTCTTTGCGTTTAGTGCTTTCGGTGAGAGAGCTTTATGGGTGTATTTGGGGTTTGGAACCCCGTAAATCTTTATGCTCTGTGTAATTGTCTTTTCCATTTTGCATAATATACTACTATTATTTGGTTACACGCCTAATAAATAAGCATCAAATGCATGTTTCGTTGCATTGTAGATGTATTAAATACTAGCTTACATGGCAAGTTTTAATTGGGGGAGCATAAATTGAAACACAAAAAGTGATACAGAAGATTTGTATTATTTGCTTTCCTACACTCTACTGCAAAAAAGACCACTAACTTTTTTGCTGCTTCTAATAATGCTTTTCATTTTAATCAAAGTCGTTTTCATCTTATTTTAGTTAAATTTTCTACATTACAATGATTTTTTCTTCTAAATTTTAAAGATAACATCTAAGACTTAATAGTATCAAAATATTCTCATTTGTTGACGTTTCTTATACTTCATGCAGGATAAAACAAGCGGTCATTGGTGGCTTACACTGGATAATCAAAAAATAGGATATTGGCCCAAAAATATTTTCACTCTCTTAGCCAATGAGGCTCGCTTTTTTCAATTTGGGGGCGAGGTATATAGGAATATAAATAAGCCGTGTCCACCGATGGGGAATGGTCATTTTCCAAGCAGGGTTTTGAAAGAATCAAGTTATTTTGTACAAATGCAATCTGTCAGTCCAGCATACAATTTATTGGATATAGACCCCATTATTATGGATAAGTCCATTAGCAATGTAGGTTATGACTTGGTACCTTGGGGAAATCAAGGTGGAAATTTGAAAATTACCATGACATATGGGGGACCTGGAGGGAATTGTGGTCAATAATAGTTGGTGTATGCAAAATACAAATAAAAGGAACAAATGTACTTGGTCTTATGCCTATGACACTAGAGTGTCCAATAAAGAGTAATAATTTACTAATGGTAGGGGTTTATGATGACTAGGGAAGGGCGATTTGACAGTGAATGACGGTTTTTTGAATAGTAAAATAAGAGTTTTAGGGCCAAAATGGCCAAATACCACAATTTTTTGAAATTTTTAGCAAAAAAACACTGTTTCGAAAATAAATGGGGATCTACCACTTTTTCTAGTACTCGAGTTCACCTAACTCGAGTACCCTATTTTATAGTTCCACCGTGGCACTACTGAGTTGGAAAATGGACGATTAAAAAAAATAATGTGGTACTCGAGCTTGGTAAACTCGAGTACTATGCAACACAATACTCGAGTATACCAGAATCGAGTACCTTTCATAAAAATAAAAAAATAAAAAATTTACACGGTACTCGAGTTTGGTAAACTCGAGTACCGTGTAAATTTTTTAATTGACGTTCAATTAATCTTTATACCTGTAAATGGTATAACTAAACAAGTTATAGTCTTCAACAAATACTTTTGGTACCTGAAAAAAAGTTCTTTTCAATCTTAATGATATTGCAGGTGACTTACACTGTCTCTGCTGGTCATATTGCAGGTGACTTACATGCCAGTATCTGTCTTAATCACAACCTTTAAGAAGGAGAATGTCAAGAGACCACTTGAGGGATTTGGAGTTCTTGTTCCTTCTAAGGAGCAACAAAATGGTCTAAAAACCCTTGGTAATGCTTGGCTCTGGCTCACTATACGTGAACAATCTAAATTATTCTTCTAATGTTTCAACTGTATGTAATTTGCTGTACAGGAACACTCTTTTCTTCAATGATGTTTCCAGATCGTGCACCTAATGACCTATATCTTTATACAACCTTTGTTGGGGGAAGTCGAAACAGTGATCTAGCTAAAGCTTCTACGTATGGGAAGCTTCCATGCTTTTGATTTAGCAAATAAATTATGTATCATATCCTTTACTGTTATATCTTTTACATCAAGTTCTAGTCATTCTACTTATTTCTGTTCTAATTATATATTCCCGTCAACTAACATTTTTCTCCTGTTACCTATATTGCTAGGGATGAGTTGAAGAAGATTGTTTCTTCTGACATCAAGCAATTGTTGGGAGCAGAGGGAGAGCCCACATTTGTAAAGTATAAAAACCAATATTTCTTCTTTTTCATTTTTCCTTTTTCTTCAGGTGGTAAATTTTGGAAATGAATATGTTAAATCCTGTAAATTACCATATTTCTTTATTTAAGTTTGTTCTTATATTGTGAAGTGTACTTAATGGCAGTCATTTCTACTGGAGTAAAGCATTTCCCTTGTATGGTCGTAACTATGGTTCAGTTCTAGAAGCAATTGAAACGATAGAGAAAAATCTTCCTGGATTCTTCTATGCAGGTAATCACTTATCAACTTGAAGCTTGCATGTAATAACTTGTAATTTGGATAAGCAATCATTTTCAATCTCCAGCTGGATGAAGGGCTGGCTGATCCTGCCGTTTCCTAAAGTTATATTATTATTATTAAATAACTAGAAGTTCAAATTTAGACCAATGCAAAAATCAACTTATTATAAGTGAAGGAATTCAATGAAAAGTATATGAAAATACTTATCCAAAAAAAAAAAAGGTATATGAAAAATAATTACCTTATTGAATTGAACTTATATATGAATGTGAAAGTGGATAAATACGGCTTGTCTTATTCTCCTTAATACACATCAATGACTACACTGTTATTAGAACACTTGGTATATTTCCACACTTTAATAACTAGGGTGTAAGATAGATCCCTAGAGAGCAATCATCTGTGAAGGAGAGAGTGAACAGAATCATCCAACATGTACTTAACGTTGAACATTTATTGACAAAGAAAGAACGATTATTTTTCTAGGAATAGTGCCTAACTTCAAGGGCGGTCACTTTTATGGGAAATTGCAATCAAATTTAGATAATAAACTTTTAAGATCTTAATAAACTAGCAATCCCTGTGGACGCCCATGGATTGGGCCAAACCAACTGAAGTTTCTAGGGAGTCGATGGCCAACTTTTCAAATTTAATAAACTTGTAAGATCTTAATATGCCTTAGCTTCAAGAGTTGTTAAACATGATCAGGTTTCTATTAGGCTTTTTAAGACATTCATGTAAGAAAATAACAGCACATCATACCATTATATCACTATAAGTTGTGAATATCACCATTTATGCTGTCTTAGCATGCTAGTTAATGACATTGCAACAAAAACTGGAGGATCTGTATTGTTACCGTTCTTCTTACTCTTTTCCTTGAATTCCTTGTCCTAAGGTTTGTCCATGAAATGATAGGATTACATACAGCCCTGAAGTAGAACCGAACTTATCTCCTCGTGGCCTTATCCAACTGAATTAGATGGTGTTGGGTACAGAAATACTATTTTCAAAACATTGTAGATTTTGGGTAAATGCCTCTGAATATAATGAAGCTTCTTATCCTACATTTGTGAAAATGATAAAATTATGGAAAATAATGATTTTGACTGAGAAATGTTATGCTGCTGCTAAGGAATCCTCCGAGTGGATTTTTATCTTGAATTCTTGATATTTATTTGTGTACTACATATATGGACAGAGACAAACAAGAACTGCTTCTGTCCACCGTATTATGTTATGCTCAGCTAATGCCATCAATAATTTTAATTTTTCTTTTCTGGTATGGACTAGGTAACCATAAGGGTGGACTGTCTGTTGGCAAAGCAATAGCCTCTGGGTGCAAAGCAGCTGATCTTGTGATCTCCTATTTGGAGTCTTCTTCCGATGACAAATTGCTCAAGGAAGGACCAACGTTATAGAAATAGGAAGTGTATCCTTGGTACTTAAAATGTTTTCTAACCTTTCTTCTTTGAAGAATATAAGGATGGGTTATCTCTTGCAGAATGTATACCATTCCCCTCTTTTGAAGGGTAAGCAATGAACATTATCTCTTTGTGCATGATAGAGTTACCTTATTGTGACATTTTTGTTTATTAATAAGTCCCAAGATTTTCCCCCCCTTTTTCCATTTTGTGGGATAAATAGTTCTTCCAAGATTACAATTTGATGGTTCTAATTTTTTTTTTAAATTGCTTAAAGCCGGCCGATAGGCGAAAGAGGATCCACTAGTTCAGTTTTGATTAGAATAGGCTTATAATAGAGAATGCTCTAACCTTGGGAACCAGGCCAAGCCATCCTTTGTTTGTGGTCGACATTTCGGCAAATGAGAGTCAATAATTAGCTTAATCCAATAGCAACAAAAAGAACGAAAACTTAATTAGAGGGTGTTTGGTTTGAGCATAATTTTAACTCAAAACTCAGTTTTCAAACTCAGTGGCCCGCAAAAAAAAAAAAAAAAAGTGTGTTTGGCTGAGTTTTTGAAGTTAAAAAACAATAAAAACCAGTGAGGTTGATCGCATTTATCCACCCTAGGTACTTGCAATGTACACCCTAAAACTTCAAAACTTTGCAACAGCACTCGTTGAGAATAATCTGCGGTATTCATGATGATCCTTTCTATTCAAGCAGCATTATTGCAATGATGAAAACGGCAGAAAACAAGGGAACGCCCAGTATTAATAGACCCCGAATAAAGCTTCTTTTTTTCTTTACTCTTTTTTTTTTGGTCAAAAAATAATAATAATCATTCTGTGTAAGGGAAGTTCCACTTCCACCAAGCATAAGTATAGCGAGAATCATAATCAGTTTGGTTATGATCCTCATAATCCTTTTCTAAGTAAAGCAACATAGTGATTTAGGTTAGCATCACACTTCTTTCTCAAAAAAAAGGTTAGCATCACACTAGTACCACTCCAACTTTTCCCTTTGTTTGTACGTGTTTAATGGATTGCCTCACCATATGATTAATTGCATCAACATATATGAGTTTTTTTTTTTTTTTTTTTTTTTTGTGTGGAGAAACTATAGAAGTGAGTATCTACTAAGTTGTATTTAAATTTTAAAACTATGTCATACTAAAAAGATAATATAATTCATTGCGCTGTGACATTGCCTTTTAGAATGTACTAGTATAATTTATTACTTCCACACCCACCCTCCACACACACCCCCCCCCCCCCCCCCCCGTCAAAAAAAACAAAAAAACCTTATGGCTGGAATTAAACTTACACGAACCATTACGTAGGAAAATTTTTTTTTGGGCCAAGAGCTTTATAGTTCGACTTGCAATTTTTGATATTTTCAATAATAAATACGTTTAAGATTCAATTTTCCTTTACTTAACTATCAAATTATTATCATCTACTTTACGTGTGCGTTTGCGTACTATGGTTTCCGCGTTTGCGTTTGGCTAATCTCATGACATTGTTCATGGACCAACCAAGTTGCACAAAACGCTTGATTGTTTAAAAAATATTTTGTTACAGTGTTTTTAACAATAAATTTTCAGTTTTTAGCAAATAAACGGTATCCAAACAGGTTCTACATATCACACAATTTTATCATAAAATTATTTTACATTGTCAAAATAGGATCTCAAGAACTATAAAAATTATATAAGATAATAATATAAAAAAAAAAAATTTTCTTCTAAAGTGGATAATTTGAGGAAAGGTATGGGCTTTTAAGGATTTGACTTTCAAACTTACGAAGGCAACAAAATTTGCCCTTACAAATTGTCTTGACCATCACTCCTCTCTGCCATAGCTCGCTCGCAACAATGACTCAGTGTCAGTGAGTGAGCCAACAAATAGTTTTCCTCTCTCTAGGGTTTTTCTCTCAGGGCTTCAATCAACACCAATTCAGCCTCTCAAACCACAGGTAAGTTTCTTTTAATACAATTTACAAACCCGCAAATCTTTTCTCAGAAAGAAAAAAAAAATGTTTCATTTCATATGCAAAACGCTGATACAAAACAGAATTGTAAATTCAAAAACCAGTTATGTTTGTTATATCCATACCATGCCATTTCTCAGTTCTGTTTCAAACCCCACAGAGAAACAACCTTTGACAGTCTCTTACCTCATCAACTCATGTGGGTTGTCCTTAGAACAAGCTATTTCAGCTTCTAAAGTTGTCAACATTAAATGCACAGACCAGCCAGACTTACTTCTTAAGCTTTTGAGCACTCATGGCTTTAAAAAAGGTCACATTGCAAGCTTGATTTCTAAACACCCACCTCTGATTTTAGCTCATCCAGAGAAAACTATAAGACCCAAGATTGAGTATTTTGAGTCCTTGGGTATTACAGGAACTGACCTACCTATGATTCTCTCTTCAAACAAATACATTTTATTGTGTAGTCTAAAGGAACATATAATACCCTCCGTTAATTTTCTTAGGGGGGTTATTCATACCAATGAGAACCTTATTTTTGCATTGAAGCAATATTATGCGTTTCAAGCCAATATTAAGAATGTTATGGAGCCAAATGTATCCACTCTGAGGGCTCATGGAGTGCCAGAAAAACATGTTGCAAATCTCTTGATGATGCATCCTAGGTCACTTAAGTTGAGGGCTGATTTGTTCAAAGAGGTTGTTTGTGCAATTAGAGAAATGGGTTTTGACCCAATGAGAAACTCGTTTGTTTTGGCTGTCCGTTCAATGTCAGTAACAAGCAAAGTTACTTGGGAAAAGAAAAAGGAGGTTCTTAGGAGCTTTGGTTGGTCTGAAAATGACTTTCTTTTGGCATTTAGATTACAGCCAAGGCTAATGATTTGTTCAGAGAAGAAAATTCGGAATGTGCTGGTTTTCTTGACAACTAAGGCAGGTCTGATGCCATCGGATGTTACTAGATGCCCATATTTATTTCTGATGAGTGTGGAGAAGAGAATGAGTCCCAGATGTGCAGTTCTGCAAGTTTTGATGTCTAAAGGTCTGGTCAGCAAAGATATAGATTTAGTTCGGAATTTGAATTATGGGAAGGATTACTTTGAGAAGAAGTTTCTGACTCCATTTATGGAAGAAGTCCCTGCAGTGATTGAGGCATACCAGGGTAAGATGGGATTTCAGGGATTCAGTGATTGATTGTGAGGCTTGAATCTGAGGGAAGAAGCCCTGAACTATGTAAACATGCTGGCAACAGGTGTGGGCTCACAAATTCACAATATAGTGGTTAAGCAGGTTGGATTGGAACCACAGTCTCCTTGTGTTTTCTATTTTGGATTTCAACAATATGGTGAGACCAGATTGGTTTAGCTTGCCATGAAATAAGGCTTGTCACATGGTGACAGTGATGATGGTGATAAATTTTGAAGATAGCTAATGTTAGCGTATGGTTAGTGGCAGAGAAAGACAATACATGCTAGGCCTTTCATAGGTGAGGACTATAACTTTCTTGATTGCTTTTGAATGAGCTTATGATTTACCAGTTATATGGTATAGTTTCCTTTGTACTATTTTTCTTTGCATTAGCGTTTTTTTTATCAAGCTTCAGGATAGTGTTTAGAGTCTTTAGATGATGGTGTGGCTTTTTTATTCAACATTTGTTTAGGAATTGTGGACCATGCTACGGTATAATATGTATATAGTTTTTTCTTCAGAACAATCACTCCATTGGTTAAACATTTCTTCCTCGTATATCTTAATTTCAGCTTGTCTCAATTAACTGAGATTGCAAGGAACTTAATCTGCAAAGATTATATGCTGTCTCTGTCATCTTCGTGGGAAACCTTGCCCTGTTGTGTTTCTACTCTTGTACTTATAAACTAATACATTTACAAACATATATATATATATATATTTAAATTATTAAAACTAAAGCTTGAGCATCTGATGGTCCAAAGATCACCCCCCTTGGGGAAACGCCCACCCACCACCCCAAAAAAAGGACAGAAAAATAATTGGTTAATTACTTAATTTGATATAAGAGCTTACTTATCATTAAAAAAAAAAAAAAAAGATATAATAATAAGAGCTTACAGATACACTGTAGTGTTTAGATTATATCATAATTACTAGTTACAATGGTGTTTCCATTACTGACTTTGACTTGGAGAACCAAAATTTTTGTTCTTTACGGACATGATGCATAATCTATTGATCTTTATGCTAGATTTTGGAACTTACATGTGTTCAGCATATGATTTTTGGTTTAACTGGTACTATTGATAATTAGTTGCCTCATTTCTTGGATGGATTTCTTTTAACTCACTCTCTGTTCATGTAGCCTCTCATTTCTGATAATATTTTTTCCTTTTATTATGTAAGGAGCAAGTAAATACTAATAAAGTTTGAGATCTTTTTGTGCTGCCTTTATATCTTGGTTTTTCAGTTGTTTTCTTGGGAGTGAAACACAATTGTGTAGTACATAGACATTAATGAGCTCTAGCTCAATTGGCACCTTCTAGGCTTCTCCATTTATAGGAGATAGGCGGAGAGTGAGGTCATGGATTCAAAACCCATCAGCCATCGGGTGTGTGTGGAAGTGTGGAACTTACCAATAAAAAAAATGTGTCCTACATAGACGCGCATACACAAAAAAAGGGGTAATTTTTAAGTTGCAACAGCGTTATACTTTTATTATATATAGTTTCTGCTTGCCATCTTATCCAAAAAGAAAGCGGATATTAAGCGTGCATTTGGCATTACTGATTTCTCTAGCATATTCTGCGTTTAACTTATTTTTTAGCATCAAGTGGGTCCCTTTTCACCATGGGGCCCATTCACTGTGTAAAAAAAAGCCACCTTATTTTGCCCAATATGAACCGTTTAGCAACAGTAATATTTTAAATTTTTCCCTTTCTCTTCAGCCCAGCAATGCGTATCTTGCAAGATCTCAGCTCTTCAATTTCCACAGCCCGACTCTCTCCTCATCAATGCCACAACTTCTTCATCTTCAATGCTCTTCAATTTTACATCTATCCACCAACAATCCAAATATCTGCTTCACATCTGTCTGCCACTCTTTTCTTCCTTTATTTGGACAAACCCCTACTAGTGATATTAGAGGCTGTGAGAGATCGAGAAAGACAAAGAAATCGATGCTGCCACTGTGAGGGAGATCAGCCGATGTGTCAGTGAGTTGTATTTAAATTTTTTATATTTATTAATGTGTTTTCCCTTTTGTTGGGTGTGGCTGAATTTTTAGGGTTTGTTTGATGATTATGATGGGTATACTTTGATAATTATGATGAGCATACTTTGATGTTTAAAGATTAGAGATCAATTTTTTGGGTATTCTTTGATGATTATGATGGGTATACTTTGACAATTATGAATGTCAAATATTGTGATTTATTAGTTTGTTAAAGATTATGAATCTCAAATATTGACTTTATTTTCCTTTAGAATCTTTTGTTTTAAATAGATTCTTGCTTATTCTTGACAGAGAAGACCAACAATATTCTTTGATTTGTTAGTTGTTACACCTGCAAATGAAAAATTCAATGAAAATTTGTTCATTCTTTTTTCATTAATTTGTGTCCTCTAGATGCCTTCAGTTTTATACATGGTTTCTTGCTTCTATATATTTTGGCTCATTAATTTGAGAAGCCAAAGGCAGATATTGGCTTTGATGGGTGGTTGTGGGGTGCTAACATGATAGATGCTAGAAATATATCAAGCTCTGTTATTGTTTGGTTAGTTGATTCGCTCGAATTTGAGGCGGTTAGAGATGTTTCTCAATATGTCAATCAAATTCTTTTGCTACAATGCAGGACTCAATTGCATTTAGTTGGGTATGAGTACCATCTCTTTATGAAAGATCATATTATAAGCACATCTGCAACATAGCTATGTTCAAATGATTTGAGTTTTGGTTGCTGGTTAAAATGAAATCTATTCATGGCTTTGTCTAGCTTGAAGAATTTGAGTTTGGTATCTACATTTACTATAGGCTCTGCAAAAATTGCATTTGGATTGACAGATATTGATAATTTGGGGATTTGAAGATTCATTTTGCAGCGTGCAGCTAAAGGCTTAATCATCAGTCATCACAGGAAGGAAAGATTCTCCAACAGATAATAGGTAGGAAGGGGCTTTTTGCAAATGGAGAATTGTAGTTGGATTTAGAGAAATATGGAGGATCAAATTATGAGGTGTAGTCTGTGATTTTGATACTTTGGAGAAAATTATGAGGTGCAGTCTGTGTGTGTGTGTATTTTCTGTATGTGCAGTCTGTGTTTTCTTCTTTAATACATTTACTTCCCTAGGAAAAAAAAAAGTTGAATGTGCCCTGTTCTTTCTATGCAGTTTTGCTGGTCTTGTGAAGGGCCCATAGATTTTTCATCCCTTAAACTCAGTCTATAAGACCATAGTACACACTAAACCAGTAACAGTTCCACAGTTTAGCTCTACAGTTCATACTACAACAGTAACATCTCCACAGTAGCAGAAACAGCTCCACAGTCCTCACAACAGCAGTAACAGTTCACACATCAGCAGGAACAGCTCCATAGTAGGTAACTCTTTGATGATGATCTTAACAATTACACAATTATAACTTTGTTAAATTGTTACTTTTGTTTGTTGCATGTCTTTATGTACACAATGTTTATTTTTTTCTTGAGAGACTTATGTACACAATGTTTAAAACTTGGGCTGTTATTTAAATGAATGTGCAATAATGAAAATTTACACACAACGATAAGATTCTAATTAGGAAGGTTTAATGGAACATGGCTTGGAAGGTATAAAACAAGGTGTATGTGTTTTATACCAGTAATTTTTTTAGCATATGAACTATATGAAATGATGCTTATGAGCATAGAATTTATTTGTAGCCAAAATGGTTAAGGGGAAATCGAAGAATGCTGAACAAAAAGATGATCGAACAGAGTGGAAAGATCCAATAGAACTAAAAAGCCTTTTGTGATTTGTGTGTAGCTCAAGTCCTAGCAGGCAATAGGAGCGGAGGATTTTTGAAAAATGAAGGGTATGACGGAGTGATAAAGCAATTGAAGCTGATTAACAAAGTAGTGAGTCAGCTGCAAGTTAAAAACAAATGGGATCATCTAAGAGGTGTATGGAAGGTATGGAAGCAGCTTTTTGAGATTGGGTTGGGTTATGATCCTGACACTGGAAAAATTGATGCAAGTGATGAATGGTGGGAAGGAAAGCTCAAGGTTAGTTTACTTTAGAGAATGTTGACAACCTTAATTTTTTGCAACTAAGAAATAGTACCATAACTATTGTTTGTAAACATGTAGGAATGTCCAAAAGCAAAAATGTTTCGTACAAAAGGGTTGCCGAATGCACGGGTTATGGAAATCATGTTTGAAGGCACTGTTGCAACAGGAAAACATGCATGGACCCCAAATAGTCAAATACCAAAGGAAAGCACCAACTGTTCTGGGGACTCTTTTGATAGCAAAGAATTTGTTAACCCCTAATGTCAGTCCCCTGTGGTCGTTGACCCAATGGATGTTGACTGCCCACTAGTGTTGAGAGCAGGACCGGAAATCAATAAGGGGAAAGGCTTGGCAAGAAATGTCCAACTCTTCAAAGGAATTCACAAGAGGCGTGATAAAAAGCATTCAGTTGTGCAAGAAATGTCTGACACTTTGAAGAGCATGACAGATGTCATCATTGAAAGTAAAAGTGTAAGTAGTCGTGCACCATTTACTTCCGCAGCAGCTATTGAGGTTCAAGAAGTTATGGAAATGGTGTTGAGTCTTCCTGGGGTGCAATCGCGTCATCGCCACCATATATTCAATTCCTTATTTTTCATGGAAAATCAAAGTGCGATGTACATGTTTGCAGCAAATAAGTATGATAAAATGTTCCAATTGCTTTGGCTAGAGAAACAGTACGAAAAAAAGGCTTGATCTTTGGTGAACTGTACTTGTATTGAAGGGGTTGATTGGAATGGTCATGTTTGTGTTATGTAACTGGGGCGTTTGTCTTTTATTAGTATTGCTTAAAAACATGTTGTGGGGTTAAGAACTTATATTTTATTTAATTCTGGAATGGGTTAAGAACTTATGTTTTAGTCTTACTTATGTTTTATGTTTTATGTGAACAGCCCGATTGTTAGATATTTGGATTTTTCCTGTCTATCACAAGGCCTGATGTGTCATTTGCAGTCAACAAAGTATGTCAATTCATGCATCGTCCCACTGATATTCACTGGAGTGCAGTCAAGCGTATACTTCGATACCTCAAAGACACCATCAACTATGGTCTTTATCTTCGACCTAGTCCCTCCACTCACTTGTTGGTATACTCTGACGCAGATTGGGCTGGTTGTCCAGATGATCGCAAGTCCACCAGCGGTTATTGCATCTACCTTGGTCACAATCTGGTTTCATGGAACTCAAGAAAGCAACAAACTGTCGCAAGGTCGAGTACGGAGGTAGAGTATGGGGCTGTTGCAAATGCTACTGCAGAAGTCCTATGGCTTAAGTCGCTTCTCAATGAATTGGGCATTCATGTCAAAATGCGTCCAGTGTTGTGGTGTGACAATGTGGGTGCTACTTACTTGACTACGAACCCTGTCTTTCATGCATGAACAAAGCACGTCGAAATTGATTTTCATTTTGTCAGAGATCAAGTTCGAAATGGGTTTCTACAAGTGCAATTTCTTTCAAGCAAGGATCAGATTGCAGACATTCTGACCAAACCTCTTGTCTCCATCAGGTTTCATACACTGCGTACCAAGCTCAACGTTTTGTTACTGCCGTTTCACTTGCGGGGGGATGATAAGGATAATGCAGCAAAGCCTCATGATAATGACAAGGCTCATCACTCAGATAAAGATAACGGCAAATTGTAACTAGATAGAGATAAAGGACAATTGCAATCTGCTATGTAAACTATCCCTTATGTGTTTGTAATTATCACTTGTAACAAACCATTCTATATATATTACATTAACTCCCTGAACCATTCAATCAAGGGAGATTCATTTACTTTTGGTTTATAAACTGTTTTAATGATAAAGAATGATGATCCCTTCAAGCAGCCATTGGAAGCTTCAAACTCTCTCTAGTGATCCACATGCACAAAATCATAGAAACCTTTTACCGTGAAATTACTCTTTACAAATAGATATGTTAGCAAATACATTGAAAATCAATATTATTTTCATACATTTTATTAAACAATTAAATAGAGATAAATTAAGAATTAGACACCATGTAAGCTCCTCTACTTTGCAAAAATTCAAAGTAAAAGAGATATCAACAAAAACACTTGCAATCTATTAATGAAAATTTACTATCTACAAATACTAAGACAAATGGTGATTTTTTTTTAAAAAAATTTCCTATGGTTTATCAACAACCAAACATTTGAAATAAAGGGAAAGAAACACTAAACATACAAAACATCATAGAGCTGGCGTATAACTACATAAACAAAAAGAAATATAAAAAATGCACAGAACATAACCCATAAAACAAACTCACAAATAAATAATTTAACCAACAACTAATGAAGAAAAGAGTACGTACGTACCTATTGGAATGAGCAAGTTAAAAAGAAAAAAAGAGAACACCCAATTAAGTAATTGACATTCAAATATATACTACCTACTAAATGGATATGTTGAAGAAGATGAAAGTTTAAACAAGGTTTTCAGACCCGGACCGTTCATTGAACCATAAAAGGGAGAGGTTCAAGGTTTTTGAGGTCGAACCAAGGTCGAACCGGGGTCGAACCGTGATGACATCATAATTAATTTAATAATTAATTAAAGCCTAAATATAGATATTAAATTTATAAAATTAGAAAAATTGACTAATATATCTATATATGTGAGGGAAATTTAATGATTTTCAAGCATATATTTAATAATTAAATAAGAAAGTTAATAAAATAAAATAATAACCATGAAAACATTAAAATTTATGATTAATTTTTGAAGTAAAGTTGAATATCTTTGAAGGATTTTAATTATAATTTTTTTTATTCCTTGTAAGAGATGGATAATTTAATTAAGTAGAATAAAATTGTGTTAAGTTGTTTTTATAAAAAATAAAAAATAAAAAATAAAAAATAAATTGCTAAGGGGTTGGACCGGACGGTTCTTGCCACCGGTTCGTACGGTCCAATCCCGGTTTTAGGGGTTCACGGAATTGCCACATATGCCCGGTTCTTTATGCTTTAAAAACCGGTTTTCATCCCGGTTCCCGATTTTCACGGTCCGACCTCCCGATCCGGTCCGGTTCTGAGAACTATGAGTTTAAACCAAAGTAGAACCAAACCAAGGATTGTTAACCTTAGATCTTCCCTGATGAAGTTTTATCATAGCATTGCCTTTTATTTTTGACATTGTTTGTGTTAGAGATATATTTAGCCCATTAGCATAGGCTCAAGCCTAATTCTACTTTGTGTGCAAGCCAAATCTCCTACTTGTACTAGAAGTCTATTAGTCTAGGGTTTAATCTACTAATATATACCCATGTTATGGTTCATTATAAGTTGTAACACAGGTTTTATATAACACTCTTATATAATAAACATGTAATCCTTAAAGGTTTTCTCCATGGACATAAGCCATAAGGCAGAACCACGTAACTCTCGTGTTATTATATTCCTCTTCCACGTCTATTCAAGCATATTCAACATAGAATATATCATAGTCAGAGGCGGAGCTAGGGGGCGAGGGGGGGGGGGGGCATAGCCCCCCCTAGCTTTTCCAATTTTCCATTAGAGTAGTGAAAAAATTAGAATTTATACAGAAAATGACTTACTGCCCCTCTCAAATTTCAGAATTTGGTCCTTCAAAATCTAAAATTTAGACCTTACACATGCATGCCCCTCAAAATTTTCAAGTAGTTTAGAAAAACCCAACAAATTTAATTAGTGCAAAAAAACCCAAAAATTTTAATTACTACAAAGACATAGCCCATTTTGTAGCCCATGGCCTTCCAAGTACCAAAAAAAACCCCAAAATTTCCTTTTTAATACATCCCAAATCACCATATCAATCCTTCAAATATATCAACATAGATTTTTCTTTTCTTTTTTAAAGACCCAAAACTCTTTGAAAAAAAAAAAAAACAAAACAAAAAGACCCAAAACAAATCTAACCCATCGCGCCACCAGTTGCCTTGCATTGAGTCCGTGGTCGTCCATTGACTCTAGCTCCTTCAAAGCACCACATGTATCTCTCTCTCTCTATTTCTATCTCTTTGTTTAACCTGTGAAGGCTATGAACACCAAGTAATGTAAAGCAAAGACACTAAGTGTGCGTTTGGCATTGATGAAAGTTGCCAGTTTATTTTACTATTCAGCTTATTTTTGCTACTATTCATGGGCCCCACCTGTACTATTTCAGCTAACTTTTACCTTTATCTACAGTACTTTTAGCAAAAAGTTTTTAGTTTCAGCAAAATAAGCGAATATCAAACAGACCCTAAGTGTTTCTTTGGCATGATTAATTTTGCCAACTTATTTTACTATTCAGCTTATTTTTGCTACTATTCATGGGTCCCACTACACTTTTTGGTACTATTCATAGGTCTCACGGTACTATTTCAGCTAATTTTTACCTTTATTTACATTACTTTCAGCAAAAAGTTTTCAGTTTTAACAAAATAAGCGGATTCTAAACACTCTAATTGTGATTTTTTGCTTTTGTTATACCGTGTGCTGTATAGTTGTATTACTGTACTTTAGCAATTAGGAGCCGTTGGTAACGTTATTCTAGTAACGTTGTTTGTATTTTTTGGAAATACATGTGGGTGAAAAAATGTGTGGAAATACATATAATGTTGTTTAAAATAAAAACTGAAAACATGTGTTTAAATACATGTACCAAATGGGCCCTTAAATTTTAAAGGATTAAACTTGTCTGAGTTTCTTTTGTGGTGGGTCCGCCGATTTCATATATAACTTGTGGCTGTGATTTTTTTTTTACCTTTTTGTTTATAACTTTTATATAATATATTAATAATAATATTACTGTGCTGGCGTGTTGTTGATTTTGCTCGTGAGTGAATGTATGTGTTATTGGAATTCTTTTTTTTTTTGAGAGGATGTAATTTTTTTTTTTTTTTTTTTTTTTTTGATAAGAAGACTAATACTTTTATTTCAGAAAATTAGAAACCACGTACATCCTGGGCACACACAGATTCAATATGGCTAGGACATTCTTCTAGCCAAGTGACATACTCTTCAACTTTGCCTGCATACTGGGCCAGTACATGGGCTGGGACATTCCCCTGCCATTTAACGTGCGAGAAAGTGAACGTTCTAAAACCTTGAGCTTGACGGAGTATACCGATGACAATATTCTGGATCGCCGTAGATGCCGAGCCTGAGCCATGCACTGCGTTGTACACCAAGATTGAATCTCCTTTAAAGATCGCATCCCGTATTCCCACTTTCGCAGCGAAACGGACTCCCGTCTCCATCACTTTCACTTCCGTCTCCAGCGCTCCTAACGGGACTGCCATCTTCTTGCTCATCGCGGCGACCACCGCCCCTGTGTCATCTCTAATAATAACTCTGATCCCCATTTGCTTCCGTTTGGTGAACACAGTGCCATCAACATTGACCTTGTACCATCCCTGCGGCGGTGGGCTCCACTTTACTGTCACAAGTGGACTCTCCTGAGTAGCTTCGGGACTTTCATTTACACTCTGATATTCATCTAGGAGCATTAAAGCACTTCGTACCACAGCTTTCCCAGGCCTACCCTTTCCTCCATGACATATCTCATTCTAATCTTTCCATATACCCAACAAATCATTATAGTCCGCTCCACCAAACCCGGCAAAAAGTCACTCCACTTTTGCGCCTGACACATTAACTCCAGGAAATCTCATGATGGCAGCACCTCAAAAGGTAAGGACAATTTACTTGAAGACCAAATATCTTTAGCGTGTTCACAGTGCCAGAAAAGGTGGTTGACTGTCTCCACATGGGCCCCACAGTAGTCACAAAGACCAACTTTTGTGATATTTCTCTTACGTAAATTTTCTTTAGTAGCCAAAATGTTTCTACACGCTTTCCATGCAAAGTGTTTTACTTTGTTTTGGTATATTCATTCCCCATAAACATTTTCACACTCTCCTAAACTCAGATGGACTAGAGTAACTCGCTACCCCACCATCCAAACTGTCCTCCCTGGCCACCTTGTATGCGCTCCTTACTGAGAATCTCCCATTCCTATTCTCTGCCCACACTATTTTATCCCGAGCTCCATTAACACTTAAAGGAATGCTTAAAATCGCCTCAACATCCTAAGCTAAGAAATTCTGGCACACCACGTCGACCTTCCACTCCTTGCTTTCATTGTCTATGAGATCACAGACCATTGTTAACCGTGTGTTGCCTCTCTCGGGTGTTACTACTTTGTACGTTTTTGGTGTAGGAAGCCATTTATCCCTCCATATTCTGATATTTTCCCCATTACCCACCTGCCACCTCAGGCCCCTTCGCACCAGTGCTTGGGCTGCATGAATACTCCTTCAGGCATAAGATGGCTGTCCACCCAATTCTGCATCCACAAAATCACAAGTAGGAAAATACTTTGTTTTATACACAGGGTAAAACAATGAAGATGAGTTTGTTTGTAACCGCCACCCTTGCTTTGCTAAGAGAGCAAGATTAAACGTTTTTAGATCTCTAAACCCCAGCCCACCTCTCTCCTTAGGTAAGCACATCTTTTCCCAACTCATCCAAGCTAGCTTATTTTCATCCCTCACCTGTCCCCACCAGAATTGTCTCACCAGACCTGTCAGTTCACTGCACAGCTTATTTGGGAGCTTAAAACAGCTCATGGTGTATGATGGCACCGCTTGAGCCACTGCCTTGATCAGTACTTCCTTCCCGGCACTAGATAGAAGTTTTTCTTTCCAGCTCGAGACCTTATTTGCTACCCTTTGTTTCAACTGAGCAAATGTATTTCTTTTCGACTTGCCTACCAATGACGGGAGACCTATGTAGGATTCATGTGCTCGAATAACCTGTGCGCCAAACATGGCTTTAATTGATTCCTTCGTGCTCATTTCCGTGTTGGGGCTGAAAAACAACGGTGTCTTACTCCAATTCAGTTGCTGTCCAGATGATGTCTCGTAAACTTGTAGTATCCTCTGTATCTCATTACACTCAATTGTAGTGGCTCTTCCAAAGATGAGGCTATCATCAGCGAAGAATAAGTGTGATATTCTTGGGCTCCTTGCCGAAGCTACAACGCCCCTCAGCTTCTTTTCTCGGATGGCTTTGTGTAGTAATGCAAACAGACCTTCATCAACAATAAGAAACAAGTAGGGTGACAGTGGATCCCCTTGACGCAGTCCACGTGTAGGTGAAATCTGTCCATAGGGAACTCCATTGACCCACACCGCATATGTTACAAAGGACACACAACTCATAACCAACCTAGTCCATTTATCATGAAAACCAATCTTCCTCATTATCTGTTGCAGGCACTCCCACTCCACCCGGTCATATGCTTTACTCATGTCTAGTTTCAGCGCCATCTCACCTGTCTTCCCTTTCCTTTTCTTGTTGACATGGTTCATTAGTTCATGAGCTACCAACACATTGTCCGTGATAAGTCTCTCCGCAACAAAAGCACTCTAGTTCTCACCTACAATGTCCTATAAGACCACCTTTAACCTATTGGCCACTACCTTGGATGCTAACTTATAGACCACGTTACACAAACTTATCGGTCTATAGTCAGTAACACTTGCTGGGTCCTTAGTCTTTGGTATGAGCACAATATGCATTTCATGAAATTTAGGAGGTGCTATTCCATGGTTAAGGAAACTAAGAACAGTTTGAATAACAATAGAGTTTACAGTAGGCCAAAAATGCTGATAAAATAATTGGATGCATCTGTTTTAATGCTTTCTCTACTTCGTGGGCTTGAAAGTCTTGGATGAGCATGGAGTTCATTCTATCAGTCACCTTAGTATGTAAAGCATCAAGCATCTCATTGCTTACCATCGGTTGTGACGACGTGAAGAGCTTCTCAAAATACTCCACAAAAATACTGCCTATCCTCCTTTCTTCATCTTGCCAAGCACCATTAGAGTCCATGATTTTTGAGATCATGTTTCTTTGATTTCTATTCGATGCTTTGGTATGAAAAAAGAATGTATTACGGTCCCCTGACTTCAGCCAGCAATTTGTCAACCTTTGGTGCCACATGTCCTCTTCTGCCATTAGCATTTTGTTCAACTCCATCTTCGTTTCTTCGATTTCCTCCATGACCGCATTGTTGCTTCTCCTCTCTTCCAAGTATTGAAGCTTTTTCTGTAAAGAGGATATTTTCCTCCCCACATGCCCAAACATGTTTTTGTTCCAAGACACTAAGGAAGTGCGGCACTCCTCATGCATCCCTCTCTCACAAGCCGTTGTTACTATCTCATCACACCTATCATCCCTCAGCCACATAGATTCAAACATGAAGAGTTTTGGCCGCCGAACATTGCGCCGGCCGGTACTGTCTGTCTTGAGGACTAGCATGCAATGGTCTGATGCCGACGTTGCCACGTGGAGAAGCCTTGTTTGTGGAAAACACGAAGCCCAGTTTATGGACACAAAAGCTCTGTCAAGCCTCTCTCGAACCCAACCTCGCGATCCCAACCGCCTGCTCCACGTAAAATCTGGACCGATATATCCCATATCCCTCAAGTTACACCTGTCTACCGCCTCACGAAAGTTTCTCATCTGCCCCTCTGGACGTGCACCACCACCTTCTTTTTCACCGGAGTGCATTATTTCATTGAAATCCCCCATGCATACCCATGGAAGATCACAAGACCAGCTCAGTTGTTCCAGCAGTTTCCACGACTCCTCTCTTTTGCTTGTTTCCGGATTGCCATAGAACCCCGTGAACCGCCACTTCTTATTTCCCTGTTCTTCAGTTACAATGGCGTCAATATGGCGTGGAGAGTATGTCTGAACGTCCACTCTCGTAGAGCTTTTCCACAAAAGTGCCAAGCCACCCCCGCGTCGAACACTCGGCACCACCAAGCCCTGTTGCCGCTCCAATTTCCTTTTGATACTTGCCATCTCCGATACTTCAAACTTGGTCTCAATTAGAAAGACCAAAATGGGATCTTCCTTCAAAACTTTTTACCAGAGAGTGTTAACTGTACAGGGGTTCCCAAGCCCCCGATAATTCCAACATATCGAACTCATGGCTCCCGGCGGGGCTGTCCAACAGCCTCCGTCGCTCCAAGTTGCTGTGCCATTAGCTTGCTGAGAGTCAGAACCTCTCCTTCTACCTTTGACTGTTTCCCTGTCATCCCATTGTCTAGTATTTCGTTCAACGGTGTCCTTACCCTTCTTTTCATTCCCACTCCATCATCTTCAATCCCCATCACGACCTCCATTTCCGTTACCTCTCCTTGTATGCCGTTGCCACCCTCCTTTTTATTATTTTCCTTGTCCAGTTTAATTTGTTTCTAAGCCGAAACTTTGCTTTTTCTTGTTTTAATTTCTCCTTTAGGCCTTTGCGTACACAAGCCCATAGTGAATATATCGCCAAACTTCATGAAAGCCCAGTCCGATCCTCCCTTCCTAAGCGCTTGGTTTGTTTGGTCCAAAGACTCCTCATGTTGGCCCTTATTACAAATGTGCTTTAAAAGCAGCCTACTCCCATTTGCCTTACCCACGTTATGGCTGGCATTTGTAACTTCCAGCTGGCTTATCTCCTTCAATGCTTCCTTCTCTCCCGCCACCCTTTTCGTACTTGTTTCCTTTGTTAAAACTTCTCCAAATATTGCATCATCAATTTCCTTTAACTGCTCCTCAAATCCTGGGCATTACGGATTGCACGGAATCCTCATTATCTCTTGCCTTTTTGGCTAATCGGATGAAGCCACCTCTGCCCTACATGTTGCCACGTCATCATCCCCATGTGCACTCTATATGGCAGCCACCGTCAACTCCCTCCCCGTGTTAACCACCTGCTCCACCGTCGTGGACACCCCATCCGCTGCTGCCTTGTGTTCCTTCCTCCCCTCATTCTTTGATGCAACCACCAGTTGAAGCCGCTAAACACGCTCCAACGTTGCCCGTAGCCATGGTCCATATTTCTTGTCTTTTACCTTAAGCGATTCTTTACTACGCATCCATTGCATGTAATCTTTTTCATCATGATCAATCATCCTGCACCAATAGCAGAAGATGGGTAATCGTTCATATCTAAAATCCACCCATGACGGTGACAAGCCTCCCATTCGAACCAGTCGACCCTGACATAGCGGCATGGATATATCTATTGACACCCAAATCCGGAGATAATTCCCCAGACAAAAACCTTTGTTTTCCATTTCCACCTTCTCCACTCTTCCTAAAGACTCACCGATGCGTAGACCGACCTCTTTTGTTTGGCTCATGGTGGGTAAGCCATGGATTTGGACCCAGAAGGATGCTTTGTTAAATTTGAGTTGGCTCACCACTTCCCCAGCTTCTAGCATGTGTAGTACTAGGAGGTATTTGTCAAAAGACCATGGACTAAGCATGAGAACTCTGTCCAAGTCCTCCTCCTACTAAAACAGGAACGAGACCTTATTTTCACCCACATCGCTAACTTCGAAATTCTTCTCTGTCCTCCATACTGTTTGCAAAACCCTCGCCACTGATTCTAAGTTCACCCTCCTCTTCGTGCAAAACTTTCTTGCGAGGACAAAACCCGCTCCATTCTCTAGTGGACTAAGGTCCACCTCACTCCCTTTTCTTCCTGATAGTCGTAACCCTGCGCACTTCTTCGTTATGTCCTCCATAACGCCCCAATTAATACCGAGAAACCAACTTCCACCACTAGAAACGGAGAGAAAATCTTTGCCGTGCGGCAAACCTATTTTTCACCTCTAGGGCTTCGTAGAAGACCTAGAGAGAAAACCCTACCAAACTAAGAAAAAAGTATATGTTTTGAGAGGATGTGTTATTGAAACTTGATACATGAAAAGTGAATGTTATGTAAGAATCCTATATAATATTAATAGTGTTGTGTAGTTTATTAGTAGTGTAGACTTGATTGTTCATACATTTTTTTCTTTTTAAATTAACTGAATAACTTATTCATAAAATTTAATATTAATGTTTCAAAATATGAGTGATTAATGGGAAAAATGTTCACAATTTATGTATATTTTAAGGAAAGAAAATGCTTAGTATAATGAAGAATGTAGGGCACAATTTTGTTGAGTTAATTTTTTTTTTATGAAATAAATTTTTTTTACTTAACAATTGCGTTATATTTATTATTTAGCTGGCCCCCTCTGAACAAATTTCCTGGCTCCACCACTGATCATAGTTCAACAATATATCATGCTAATATTTAACAGTTTAGAGGATAAAAAAAAAATAACAATTTGGAAGATCTAATTGAATAATACGTGGTAGTCATTCTCCTTGTTTGGAAGGTTTTCTTTAAAAAAAATAAAAATCTTATCATGTACTCTTAGAATAATTTTTATAGGTTTTTTTAAAAAAAATTTATTAGCCATTATGCATTTATAATAACTATAGTGTGGAATGCATTTATAATAATTATAATGTAGCATTATTGAAGGAAATTAATGGCTATAAACGTGTATTGTCAATTGTGATTTGTGATGCCACTAAATAGTTTTTGAAGTTTTTTCTTTTATTAATTGTTGGTTTAATGCGGCATCTCTCATTTTGGAAGTTTTTCCCCTCTTTTGTAAGTATCGGATATTCTATTGTCAGAGGAACATTTTTGGTAATGTTTTTTTTTTAAAAAAAAACTATTAGTTATTATGCATTTAAATTTATGCAAGGCCTGTTACAATTTAAAAAGTTAAGAACTACCGCATACCCTTAGACCTTAGCGCAATGGTCACTCCATAAGTGTAAGTGCTTGTGATGTGTGGGAGGATAAAGGCCGGGGTTCAAGTCTCCAGAATAAAGCTTTACACATATATACACTTAAATTAGACTAGAATAATTTTTATTTTGTATAAAAAAAAAATTAAGCGGTTAGTGATTCAATTTAATACTAAAGCGTAGAGGAAAGAGAAGATTGACAGTCGGAGGGAGAGTAGGAATGAAACATGAAAGTGAAACAACCGAAATAACAATTTAAAAAAAAATAAAAAATAAACTAAATAAAATCATTGTAGTAGGCATAACGGAAAAGTAATCATTGTTCAATACCCTTTTTTTTTATTTTTTTTTATACAAGATAGAATTCCTACTCTAGCCTAATCTAAGTGTATATGTGTGTGAAGCTCCCTCCTGGAGACTTGAACCCAAGCCCTTGCCCCTCACACCCAACTAGGGGTGTGCGCGGTTCGGTCGGCTCGGTTTTTTTTCAAATTTGTTACCAAACCGATAAGGATCGGTTTTGTAATAATTAAAACCGATACATACCGATTAGGGTCGGTTTTTCGACCTATAGCGGTGCGGTTTGATCGACTCGGTTTAATCGGTTTGGTCGGTTTGAGACACTAACAATTTGTTTTTTTTTTTTTTTTTTTAATAAAAAAAATCTGTTCAACAGAAACTTTATAAAAAAAATTTGTTCACCCAAACAGTAATGATCCAAAACCTGTGCAAAAAATCTGTTCATATGAAGACATATTACAGTATTAAAATGAGAAAAAAGGAACTCAAGAATGGATAAACAATCTGAAAAGCCCCAGCACCTTGTGGCTTCCTTGTGACAGAATACTATTTGCTAAGGATATGTAAGGAAAATATAGGCCACGAAAGAAATGAAATGCTAAAATAATATACTTGAACAGTTGTTTCCTATACCTTATCTAAGAACACCTTTATCAACTCTAGTTTCAAACTTCAATTCAAAACCATACGTCATTATGAGGAAGGGAGCCATTATGCAAAAAAAACCTATTGATTTACCACCAAAGAAAAAAGTCTCTAAAGGAAAAGAGTCAACAAAAGAGGCTCTCAGGCCAAGCCAACCTCAGAGCCATATAAAACTTTAGACATACTTTTACTAGAAAAGAAAAATACCTATAAGTGGTAGAATGCCATAAACGAACAATCCCATCTTCAGACTCAGGCGGGAGGCGAGAACGAGAGAGAGTTAAAGGGTTATGGTCACAAAAGAATGAATTTATACTGGGCAGAATCTGAAAACCTAAACCAAAACGGCACCGTTTTGTCTTTTTTTTTTTTTTTAATAACACCCAGATCATACAACAACGTTTTATTAAAAAAAAAAAATTTTAATGAGAACCTGTGTTCGAACGACACCGTATCTATCATCTAAACTAAACTTGGGAGAAGAACAGAGCACTCAGATTAGAAGAACTGGAGAAGCCGAGAAGTGAAGAACGATATACATACAGGTATCGGTTCGGTTCGGCATGTATCGGTTTCAGATTTCCAGCTCCGGTGACCGCACCGCACCGGCATCGAGATTCCCTTCGCGCTCCGATCGCCGGCATCGGCTTCGTCGGTCGATTGCAATGGCGGTGCGGGACGATCGGGGCCGGTCGGTTGGATCGGTGCCGGTGACTTTCTGCTCACCCCTACACCCAACAAGCACTTATACTTATAGACTGACCATTGCACCAAGGGTATGCGGTGGTATCATTGTTCAATACCTGAACATAAAAAGAGTGGCAGGAAAATATCAATGTATGTAGGAATCATTGAATGATGCAAATAAAGTGCAGAATTAAAATTTTTTTTTTTTTTTTTTTTGTGTGTGTGTGTGTGAGAATAAAATGGAATGAAATAGAATCAAGTAATTATGTTTGGACGTTTTAAAATAAAGAAATGGCAGATAAACAATCTTGTTTGGGAGTAACATAAAAGGAAAGTAAGACAATCATTTTTTCACAATATTACTATTAAACCTCAATTTTAATATAAAAATCTAAATATATAGAGATATTTTAGGAGTTTTAGTGAAAATTTCATTAAACTTAATTTTATTCCTTTCAAATTCTGCAAATTTCTGGAGGAATGAAAATTTGAAGTTTTAAGGGAATAGTGAAAATATTCTCACCAATCCATTATATTCCTTTCTACTTAAACTTCTAAAAAAGATATTAAAAGGAATATTTTAAAAGAATTCTTTTTCATTTTATTCCATTCTTTCTCTTCTCCCAAATTAAGTGAGATGTCATTAAAGCCATAGGGTGTAATTTGGTTTTCGAATTAGCATACCTATAGAGACTGATTTAGTGATTACACATAAATGTGAACTTTGCATACAACAGTAACTAGAGAAAAAGTTTTAGGTCCTCTAGGGAGGATAGCTACTTTGGTCCAACCATCCAGTAAGATTTTGCTACATATTTAAAATGCTGAATCAGTGGCTAAGTCATGTCAGTGTTGTTTACTTTTAACTTATAGTTCTTTGTTTTATTGTTTCGCAGATGAAATCGTTGTAAATGATGTTAAATCGTTGTAACTTATATGTTCTTTTCTTTTCAAAAAAGGAAAAATATAAGTAAAGATTTTTGGTCGGTCATATTGCATTTCCTATTGGCTTTCTCATAAATTGTTGATTTTAATGAGTATTCTAGTCCTAGTCATTGCATGGAAATTTCATTGCCCATTATTAAATTCAATAATAACCCTGACAATTAAATTATGTTGACTGATTTGCACAATTTGGGATTGTGCATTTCAATTTAAGTTCGTAGGCTTTCAAATGTGGCTTTCCTTTAAGTGTACTTCAAAACAATTACATATTATGTTCTTTTGTTGTGGGTTTTTTTTTTTTTTTTTTTTTTTTTGAGAATCTTTTGTTGTGGGTTGGTTCTGAAGATTTGGAATTTGATTGAAATTTGGTTTTTTGTTGTTTGTTTGCAATATTTTGGTTTTTAATTAGAACTAGTCGCTAACCCGTGCAATGCACGGAAAAGTTATTGACTATGAAAAAAAAAATCCAACAATGAGTAATTAGACATTTTGCTAATTAGTATTTAAAAAAAATGAAGAAATATTTAAGTTCTATAATTTTCCATAGTTTAGAAGTGTTGTCTAACATAGTTTTGAGTGTATGTATATATATACACACACTCAAAACTAATATAAACTGCAAAGATATAAACAAAGACCGTGTTATGAGGAAGACATATCAAGTTTTAAATTTGAGTAGCAATATGACTTTCTTGTAATAATAACAATATAAACAATTCAAAAAATGTAACAATATCAAAATTATAATACCTAATTCCATTATCTTTTATGTTGAATCCAAACAAATAATTAATCAACCAAAAATCACATGAACCTAAATAAAAAACATTAAGGTGAAGAATTAAAATCAACCTACTAAAACACAAATACCAAAAACTCCAGACCTAAAACTTCAAAATTTATAGAATCCCCAAATTCTACTTCAAAACCAACCAAATTCAACAAATTTATATATAACATACCAAATAAAAATCTATCAGAAGACATAGGTTGCAGCTTTGATTTCTCTCCAAAAAATTAGAGATGCTTTATCTGCCATATACAATATAAAATAATTAGTAGAAATTCCAACCCAAAAACCAAACCCATGAAAACAATGTCAATATTAGGGCTGTCCACGGGTAGGTCCGGGTCTGGTTTGTGCCCAACCCCGAACCAACCCGACGGAATCGGGTTTTGAAACAACTCACCCGCCGCCGACCGCCGGAGTAAACGGGTCGGTCTGGGTCAGACTTCAACAGGTAGCGGATGGATCGGTCGACGCCCTACATCTGAGAAAATGGCGAGAAAACGGAGAGGAAACTGCGAGAAAAACCCAGATCCGGCGAAAATCTCATCAGAATCTATGAGATTTCACCAGATCCGGCGGTAATCTCACCGGATTCGATGAGATTTCGCTAGATCCGGTCAAAATCTCGTCAGATCTACGTGAAATATCGCTTGAATCTGGGTTTTTTCGCCAAGATCTGGAAATTTATTGCCGGAATCTAGGTTTTGCTCGTCGGAATCTGGGTTTTGCTCGCCGAAATCTGGAATTTTTTTGCCGGATTATGGGTTTCGCCAGTCGGTTCGGGTTCTTCGGATTTTGGGGGAGAAAACCCGCCAACCGACCCGCCGTTTACGGGTTCTGGAGGCGGAGACCCGCCGCCGACCGTCACCGGCGTCGGGTCGGCCGGTTCTCGGGCCGGATTGGACGGTTTTTGCGGGGGGGTCGGGTACCAGTTTTCTGTGGACAGCCCTAGTCAATATAAATGTGGAGATTAACCCAAATGCTCAATAGAAAATCAATTCTAAGCATAATAAAAGAATAAGATAGAAAGAAAATCTCAGACACATATGAAAGCAAATAAGAAATTCGACATAAAAGATAAAATTCATTAATAACAGTATAAACAAATATCCATATCCACATATGTTGAATTGAAATTCTATTAATAATAATATAAAGGTGGTAATTGTTTTTTGAGTGAGTCTTTTTTTTTTTTTTTTTTTTTTAGTCCTATCAGAATTTTTTGTTTTATTTATTCAAATAATACTGATGTGTAAAATTGTAGTGAAATTAAGAAAGAAAGACTTACCCCGCTCTTATTAAACTGATTATAATAGCGCTTGATTTCTTCATCAATCATTTCACGCTTTGCTATATATTCATATACTTTGCCATCAATTATGACCGTTTTTTCAAACTTATGGCCCATTCATGCAATCGTAGTCTAGGCTGAATTGGAGATCGGTTTCTGGGTTTCTTTCTGTTTGTGCAAAAGCGTGAGATTGAGAGAATGAAAGGAGATTGGGAGATAAATCATAAAACTGTTGTGTTGTGGACGTGGGGTGTGCTGTGCTCTTCTTGAGCCGAAAATTAGTAGTATTTATATGTTATCTCTTGGATGTATTAGACTTTGAATGATAGTCCACCTCTTTTTATTTTTTCAATATTTATTTGCTTCGGTTTTATATAATATTGATAATATATATATATAGATAATTTTATTTAAATATTAATGATAATAATGAGTTTGAGTTTAAGTTGGACTTGTTAGAAAGATGGAGTTTTACTCCTTGTTAAGTTTGGACTAAACATGTATAAAAAAAAAAAATTTTGGACTAAACAAAAATAATTTTTTTTAAATAAAATGATAATTTTACTTAAATATTGTGCTGACGTGAAAAATTGTGAGAGCTTCAAAGGTTTCGGTTTTATATATATATATATATACTAGGCAATACGTGGGACATGTTATTAGCGCAAAATTTATCTCATTGGTTTTCAATTTTGTAGAGGCTTTAAATCTCCTTATTTTTCACTGTTAATTGGAATAAAAAATAACTATAAAAAATGAAATAAAACATTTTACCATTTCAGTTGGATCTAGCTATTTCATATTTTCATTAACTTTAAAGATTTAATTCTAAAGATTATTTCTATTATCCCTATAATGATTGCACCTATATATTTAACGATTTTAAGATCAATATTATCTCTATAATGATAACACCTATTTAACAATAGCTTAAAGACTAATCATGAAGTATAAGAATTTGCAACAATTGCATTGGCAGCTTTTGTATAGTGAACCCCATCCCAGCTTATGCATTTTAATTCATTGACAGTTTGACACCCGCATGTGACATTAGGATTGTAATTGTACAGTGTCCTTCCATAGCCAAAACATGCCATTAACGGTTTCTCAAAGCCCTTCAAAGTATTAAGTGTTTGTTTGGATAGGAATTATCCTGCGTCTGCGTTTTGAGTTTTCACGTTTCCTTCCTTTTTTTTTTTTTTTTTTTTTTAGCCATGATTTTTGACTTTTCCACCCGTGCACTGTTCATGCACTATTTATGCACTGTTCACGGGACTCACAACCACTTTATTCAGAAAAAAATATTAAAAATGGGTCTCACAGTATTATTCACACATTTAAAAATTATTTTGCTACAGTGTTTTCAGTTTTTAGTTTTCAGCAAAATAAGCTGTATCCAAACGGACCCTAAGTATTAACCATTAACCAATATGACCACCGCACACCCTTGGTACGATAGTCACTCCACAAGTACTTATATTTGTGGTGTGTGGGAGTAAGGAGCGGGATTCAAGTCTCCAAGTGGGAGGTTCACACACATATACACTTAGATTAAGGGGATGAGAGTTAATGAGTTATGGTGGCAATCTTAAACAGCAATGAACAGAAGAATGCAAAAGAGATGGAGATGCAATCTTTATCTGAGGGTTTGCACTCTTTTGAATCAATATTAAAACCAAAAACGATGCTGTTTTGATTGGAGCAATTTAATAAAGTTTTAGCTCATATGCCAATACGACGCCATTTCGATCAGAGCAATTTAAGGAAGGTTAGGCTCTCCCATCACATTATTAACCTATTAGGTGGCCGGCCCTTTTTTATTTTTTTGTTCCACTTAATTGGTTAGGAATTAATAGAAGATTATCCTTTACAATCTCAAATTGACCCTAAATAAATGTGCCATGCCCATGGTTGTTTAAATTAAATAGAGGAGTACAGATGTAGAAAAGCCCTTGCTTACCACGTTCGAAGTTCACGGATTGCAGAATGTGCATGACACAGGAGTGTACCATAGATATTAAATGACAAAACACAGAGAAGATGAGAATAATCAGTAAAAAAACAAACAAACAAACAAACAAACACTTGGATCTAACAACTTTAAAAGTAAATAATAATGCATGAAACAATGATACAAACAGTCCAGGGCTGATATTTTCTTTAATTATTAACTGTTCAAATGGAAGTTTAAATTTGAAAGGCAACCATGAGCCGTTATAGGGAAGAGGAGAGAGAGTGTAACGGTCGTGGGTTGCCATGAGACTGTTGGTATGCACAGGCCAAAGAGAAGGGTTGAGTATTTAGGGTGAAGGATGGAAGACAATATGCTCGGCATTGTTTTACCAAGATTAAATAAATTTTCTTTAAAAAAATGGACAAAACTTAGTTACAGTACTTTAATAAGAGCAAACTTAAGAAATAACACCTAAACACAGTACCTAAGTTTTGTACACAAAAAAAGTATAAATAGGGGCTTTGAAACTTATGCTAATTTCAATAATTTGATTTGCAAAATGACATCATTGGGCTATGAGTAAGTTTAGGAGTGTTTAAAAAAAAATTAAAAAAAAAAACTATAAAATAATGTGAGTTCAATTCAATCGTTTAGAATAGAATGTGGTGGGTTTTTAAAAATAGAAAGAAAAAAAAAATGTGAAGAGGCTCTTGTCAAAAAATAAAAAATAAAAGGGTAAATTACAACTTACTTACTTGTGCTTTGATCGAAATTTAAGTTGCTTATATGTTGTTTGAAAGTTGACACTTCAAGGGGCTGTTTGGTACTAGATTTTAAACAATAGTTTTTAGTATTTTTAACACTGAAACACGTATTTCCACAACACTTAAACAACGATACTAGAAATCTCTAACCAAACGGGCTCTTACTCACCTAAGTTTTGACTGAAATTTAAGTTGTCTACCTGTAGTTTGAAATCTCATGGCGCAAATGTGCTGCTGGATTCTTTTTTATCTTGTATTTTCATGTTTCTTGTGTTTTTGGAGAAGAGTGACATAAAAATGGAGCAAAATTACATATTTAGCCATACTTTTAATAGAGGTGAGTTACAGAACTCTAATTGAGCTAATCTCAAATGGGTAAAGTATCAAAATTCAAATCACAAGTAGGCAACTTAAATTTTGATCAAATCACAGGTAGGTAAGTTGTAATTTGCCCAAAAATAAAAGAATGTGCAGAGGTAATATAAAACTCATAGAGTAATTATAGGAAATATATATGGATGATTATGGGTATATAAATTTATGATAACATTTAATGATAAAAGCACAGTCATTAGTGATATGTGGCCGTCAACTTTTTTTTTTTTTTTTTTTTTGAGAAATTGACATGAATTAATTAATTTTTACTATGTGGAATTTTATGTGCTCTTGTTTGTGATGAGTAAGATTAAGTTATCTCTTATACTTAACACTCGTATCACTCTTTTTGACGGGAATGATTAGAAAATCTTAAGAGAAAGAAATAAATAACCATCTCACCACTGTTGCCCGCCAATCATAATATGACACCTGTATGCTTCGGCATAGCAAAAGTGTAGTGTCAATGACATTTGTGTGCTTCGGCATAAAAAAATTGGAATGTCAAATGCTTACCATCATTGGGTATTTTCTTTTCTCTCTCTTATATGCCTATGCATGATTTACTTAAATAAAATATGTAAAGAAAAATGAAAAGCAAAAGGATCAAAAATGCTTTAAATATGATTGCAAGCGTGTATTCTAGGAGATGTGGGAGTTATAGGATGTACCTCGAAGGTGATAGTCTCCATCAAGCAGTTATGATTGTTTGTGAGTTAAAGTGATTTTCTCATATCTCAAATCATCATAACATGTATACACTTATGCAATCTTGCAATGTTTTTCACACACAACACGCAATATTCTTTACTACTCTTGATACATGTGCAGGTACAATGTGATTTGGCCATCACAAAGGTTTACATATGTTAATGTATGCTCACTAAACTGTCTTGACTTGTTTTTGAAAATATAAAATTGGTTAGACTTGTTTAGTGTGTGTGTGTGTGTGTTTTAGGATCTATGTGCTTCACATTTTTCTTGTTGAGAGATTTGTTTTTCACATGTTTTGCATCCTTCTATTATCTTGTCATCCATAGCATCTTGTTTCGTTACATTCATGCATTTATATGGATTTCTTGTGTCTCCTTGATCATCTTTATGGTTCTCGGGTGAAGTTTTCTAACTTCTTGTACCCTTTGTCAATCATGATAAAAAGGGGGAGAAATTGTGGAGACTTTGTGGTTTCTTTTTAGATTCTACATGTTAGGGGGAGAAATACATTCCTTTGTAAGGGGGAGATATGTTTCATCTTGTTAGGGGGAGTGCTTACTTCCTTCTTTTTGTACACCGGTCTTATGACCATGTTTACATACATTGTGCATATCTTTGATATATATATGATGATGTATGTTCTTCTTCACCTATCTCTACATGTGTTGTTTCTTTTCTATCTTTATACACATGTTTCTTATTTCTTGTATGCAATCTATTATTTCTGTTTCACACTAAGATGCCGTGATGAGTTTTGTTTAAAATGTTTCAGAAATACAGGTTGTCAAAGTCTTCTTGCCATAAACTCTCTTCTTGCAAAGTTTTTCAAGAGTTTGTGTTAGGATAGATTTTATTGTATTCAACAAGTGAATATGAGTTGAGTGATTTATGACTTCTTTCATGTGTTCATTTGTTTGTTGTGGTTTTGTCACAGATTGCCAAAGGGGGAAATTGTTAAGGACATATTTTATGTAATTGGCTTATCCTTTGACAAAAAGTACTTTACTTGTATTTAGGTAGATCTAGGATGTGTTTGATGCTTCAAGAAACTTTGTTTCAAGTTCAAGTGTTAAAGACATGCAAGTCTGTCCAAGAATCAAGTGAGAAAGTGCTGAATTTTAAAACTTGATAGCTGCTTGATAGTTGCTCGACACCTCCTCGACACCTGGCTATCTGTCGAGCTCTTAAGGTGTTTCTTATCACAATCTCGACACATTCTCGATAACTGATCGATCGATAGAGAAATCTTCTGTCTCCTCGATAGCTCCTCGACACCTGGTGGATCGATCGAGATGTTTCTCGACACCTTCTCGACACCTCCTCGATCGATCGAGAATTACTGAGCCTTACGAAATTCAGATTTCTAGATTTGATTTTTTGCCCATAATGACATGTATGTGTAGGGTTTCTTTTCTCATAACCTTAGACCTATATAAGGCTTATTTTAGAGGCCGTCACATAAGAGAATACAAGGAGAACATATACAAAAGGTGACCGATGCTTTATTCTCTCTAAAAGAAGCTACTGCGTCTTTGCACCTTAGAGTTTTGTAACCAAGTGCTTCTTGATCTTCATTGTTGATGAAGTGAAGAACTTTGCAGCCAACAATCTTCTTCTAGTTGGTGATTGAATTCGCGTACTGGGATCTGCACAATTGGTTAGTCACTTACTGGGATTCGTGCATCAAAGGGTGGCGTTCATATATTGAAGAGTTCAAAGCTTCTGAAGCGGTAAAAGGTTTCTGCTATGAGTTTATCTACGGGGATTATAGAGTCTAGGGACAAAGGTTTTGTACTAGATCTGAAACTTCTTTTCATTATAGTGGATTGCTTTTCAGGAAGGTTTCTCCCCAGGTTTTTTACTATGAAACTAGTTTGTTTTATTGGTTTTCCTAGGTCATCATATCTTGTCTTATTTACTTTTCTGCTGCATTCATTATTGACATGATATTGATGTTTGTTTGTTTTAACAAGGTTTATTCATAATTAATCTAATTAACAACTTGGGTTTAAAACTTGTTAATTCTATCAACCGGGGTCTAAATTTTCCAACATGTGTGATGGAATCTGAGGGTGTCACGTGCACCCAACAAATACATGAGCAACAGGCCAACAGAGATGTGTGCAGAGATAAGACATACATCATGACCAACGCTCGAAGACGAGCAAGCTCGACTTTATTGCATACTTCGATATACATGAATGGTACATGTTAAGGTATTACTATAAATTAAGTTCTTTTACACATTTCAATTTTCATCTTTAACTACATAATTTTCTTTATCTTTTTATTTTCCACTTTCAACAGCCAATCGAATGGTTTAAGATGTGGATTGTGATCCAGAATTACATTGATGCATGTTAGATTTCTACAATAAATTCGGTGTTACAAATTACTGGTCATTGGAAAATTACATTTTTTTCTGACCGGTTATCAAAAAAGAAAGAAAAGAAAACTACATTTTTAGAGAAAAGGATATGCTGACTACTGAGATTTAAACATTCCTCGAGGAATATTGAGATATTCTGAAAATGTGGAAATAAATTAACAAGATTTATGCCATTAATAAAACCCTCACCTTTTCGTGAATTAATATGCTTTTTCTTTCCTTAATTATAAGCTGAATGATATGTCATTTTTATTTTTAATTCTTGATAGCAATGATATGCCAAATTTGGCCAAGCCTGTCTGGCATATCTTATCTCTTTTTGCTATGTGTCCTTCGAAGGAACTTAAGGTCAGCTCAGTCAGGATTCACTACAAGTAGCCTGGTCAAGAAGCCATGTGACAAGTACCATATTCGATCAGCAGGTGCATAGTTTTCTTATAGTGGAAATTCTTTCTTCACGGTTGAGCTACATGAAAATAATACATTGATTTGGGTCTCCTCAACTGGGGGGAATATATTCTGTTATGGGCAGCCAAATACTGCACTTGATTAGAGGAAAAGATTATGCAAAGATAAAAGAAACCTTCTACATGGGGCAAATTGGTGAGGAACTTGCTAATTGAAGCGATTGGAATCTAGTCTTCTATTCTTTCATTGCCTATAAATTGAAACTCCAGGACTTGTCATTGGAGCAAGAATATTTGAGAGGAAGTTGTAAGGAATTAACCCAAAATTCCCAACCTGTGAGAAACAAAAAATAGAGAAAACACACGTCAAAGAAAACAATCACATACACAAGACAATATTTACGTGATTCAGCAATTTGCCTATGTCCACGGAGTTGCAGGGATTTTACTATTATCTGGAAAAATACAAAGTGCGGCTACAGTTTTTCACACTCTCTCAAGACGACAACAACACAATAAAACCCTAATCACCAAAAACGGTTTTTACATCCTAGCACAGGATTCACAATGGGCTACAAAACGAGCCAAAAAATTTTCGCTCTGGCTTGGGCCAAATGGACTAAGCCTCAGAAAATCTCCCATTAAAAAACCATGCAACATTATTTGGGTCGTCAACTAGATCAAACACAACTAGGCTCTACAAAGCCTAACAGAAGTGAGGTCTAACATGAAGATAAGAGTCTTGTTTGATAGCCAAGGATGACTTGCCTGCTACTTTCAAGAGGTTCAAGCTAGCTTTCAGCATTGCCTAGCTAGCTATAATCTCGTTTGGTTCCAACGCAAGTCACCATGGCTAAACTGAAAGTCTCTTCTCTCTCATGCTAGGCTTTTTCTTCTTCCCCAGTTAAGCTTAATTTTGATAGTATTATATGCCCCGTACATTGAAGATTGCTTCGAGCTTAAGAGGAAGGGAGATCTTACATGAAGATAAGAGTCTTGTTTGGTAGCCAAGGATGACTTGCCTAATTCCTTGGAGAGATTTCTAGTGTTTGACATAGTCTAGAATCCTTCTTTGGTTCCCAGGCAAGTCAACCTTGGCTTAACTGACAGACTCTTTTTTCTCATGTTAGGCTTCCTCTTCTTCCGTACTTACAACCTCTTGATATTTGACATAAACATTGGACTACTGCGAATCAAGAATACACAATGGCTTGCGCATGTATGCAAGGTATGTATTAGGTGAATGGGGGGTCATGCATTCAAGCCAAGGGAATTAGTTGAAATATATATATAAATGAGAAAATCACATCACTAGAATCTTATAGTTCATGTATTAATATTACCCCTAGCATGTAATTATTACATTCAAACTATTATATACAGTTTTACCTACTTCATTTTTTAACCGAAACAGTGATTTAAATTAAGTCACGATTTTGAACTTGGAAATTGTGACTTCAAATCATGGTTTTAGTTAAAAAATGAGGTGTATGTAAAATTGTATGTAATAGCTTAGAGAAGTGTTACATCCACAACATTTTTACAACACTTTCACAACAAATCATAAGTGGTTAATTATTATTGGTTCTATTTAAACCTACCATGGAAATTTTTTTTACCTTACCAGTAATAACCAATAACAACTTGACACTTATAATTTGTTGTAAAATTATTGTGAACATAGCATTTCTCATTCTCAATAGCTTATGTGCAACAAATATTAGTACTACCCTTAGCTTATTATTCTGGAACAATGTTGTGATTTTGTGATTTTTTTTTTTTTTTTGGGGTACAAAAGAGAGAAACTTGCACAAGCCAGGACCGAAATAAATTTTTATATAGGACTTGGAGGCCATTGTTGCCTGATTCGATATATAATTCTTAGAATTTTCTTTGCACTTGACAGAACAACAACCTTAGCCCCGATCCATGGATGTAAGAATGTCCTACATAAAATTGATAACCCAAGCCTTGGAATTTTCTTCTTTCTGCTGCAAATTTGTTGCAATTCCTTTCTGTTCAATATAAAAATTATTTTGTATTAACCATGCATAATACCCTTAAGAGTTAAGAGGAGCCTCTCTGAAGCAAAATATTACAAAATTATTGGAAAATTCTCCAATCATGAATTACAATAAATGATGAGCTTAATTTGTTAGGGATACCAAAAACTTATACAAAATATTCCACACCACTCTCACAATTTATTTCACTTAAGTCCACAACAATAAAAAATAAATAAAAAAAGTTGTGAGAAAATGTGAAAATTTCTGTGTGAAAATCGGTGGTTCTAGACATTTCGATAGATGATAAGCATATCAATGATGAAAAACTTCACTCTTACTTGGGAAATCATTCTCTCTTTTTTCGATAAGGTTTTTAATTATGTATCAAATATAACTAATAAATCATAGTTAACTTATGCTACTATATTCTATAAAAAAAAAAAAAAAAACTTATTCTACTATACACATATGAGCATAGTCATAATAGTGAGTCTATACAGGAGAATGTAACACACCAAAAAAAAAAAAAAAAACAAAAACCTACTAAGGAGCACCCTCATCCCATCATTTGGAAGTCTCACTCAGTCGTCTCCAAATGAAATGACACCTCGACAATAGGGGCATGTAGAGGCTGGAGCCAAGTAGGGTGCAATGCAACTGCGATGGAACACGTGCCTGCATGGTGGAAGACTCGACAACTCATCTCCATCAACAAAGCAATGCAGGCAAATACAACACTTCTCCATGTTATAGGGAACATGAGACCCATCGTGAAACACAATCACAGGAATCCAAGGGTAAACTCTAATCCTAATAAGTCCATAATGGTATGCCACATAGAGCATCGACATAATGAGTGCAAAAACACAAGTCATGACAACTAGTGTAGGCAGGTAATGATAACGCCAAACACTAAGTACGCTAGGCTCACACTCAAAAGGAAGCGAAATAACTACATCATCCATGTCAGAATCTCTGCAAAAAGAATATTAATTGATGTCAGCAAATTCTTAGATAGAAATAACAATATTTTACTTTTTTTTTTTATATGCAGAAACAAGAATTTGATTGTTCTTATCTAATTTTCCTCTAATGTTTTATCCATTCTTTGGATAGAAACAAAAACGTAATTGTCAAATGGGTGGGGTTTGGGTTGGGCATAAATGGAGTGAGTACATAAAACCCACCCATTATAACCTATTTAACCAATTAATTATAACCCAAACTCAACACAGCCCAATTATTATAGGTAGAACTCAACCCACTCAATTACGCATTAATCAATGAATATATATAACTAAAATACCCTTAAAACCTCTAAAATAGCCAAAATATCTCTAAAAATTATCAAAATGCCCCTCTAAAACTTGAAAAATGACCGAAATACCCCCTAAAACTTAAAAATAACCAAAATACCCCAAAACTTAAAAATTACCAAAATACCCACAAAACTTTCAAAATTACCAAAATGCCCCTAAAACCTCCAAAATGACCGAAATACCCCGAACACCTAAAAAAAAAACTAAAATACCCCTAAAAACTCTAAATTGATTAAAACAGCCCCAAAACCTCTTATTAAAAAAATAAAAAAAAAAACCTTTAAAATAATCAAAGTACCCCCTAAAACCTTAAAATGACCAAAAATGCTCATGAAACCTCTAAAATAACCAAAACACCCCAAAACCTAAAAAAATGACCAAAATGACTCCAAAACCTCAAAACGATTAAAAAAAAAAATCATGAAACCTCAAAATGACAAAAAATACCCCTAAAACTTTTAAAATGACCAAAATACCCCAAAATTTCTAAAATGACCAAAATAGCCTCGAAAGCTCAAAACGACAAAAAACCCGTGAAACCTCTAAAATGACCAAAATACCCTAGAATCTCTAAAATGACCAAAAATGCCTCGAAACTTCTAAACGACCAAAACTTTTCTCGAAATGTTTGAAATTGCCAAAAAATATAACTTATTGGTCATTCTGAAGGTTTTAAGGTTATTTTGGACATTTTAGATATTTCAAGGGTATTTTGGTCGTTTTTGAAATTTGGGGGTATTTTAGTCATTTTGGATGTTTTAGGGCATTTTTGGTTATTTTAGAGGTTTCGGGTTATTTTTAATCATTGTAGAGGTTTTGGTAGTATTTTGGGCATCTTAGAGGTTTAGGGGTGTTTTGGTCATTTTAGAAGTTTTGGGGTATTTTGATATTAAAGGTTTTAAGGGTGTTTTGGCCATTTTAGAGGTTTCGAGGGCGTTTTTGGTCATTTTAGAAGTTTTAGGATATTTTTGGTCATTTTAGAGATTTAGATTTTTTTTTTTTTTTGTGGGGCCATTTTAGAGGTTTAGGGGAATTTTGATCATTTTTGAAAATTTTTTTTGAGGGTATTTTGGTCGTTTTAGAAATTTCTGGATATTTTGGATCATTTTAGAGGTTTTAGGGTATTCTAGTCATTTGAAAGGTTTAGGGGTACTTCAATCATTTTAGAAGTTTCCAAGGAATTTTTGTCGTTTTAGTGGTTTTAGGGTTTTTTTTTTTTTTCTCATTTTATATATTTTGGGGTTTTTTTTTTTTTTTTTTGGTCATTTTAAAGATTTAGGATGTATTTTGGTAATTTTAGAGGTTTTAGAGGTATTTTTGTAATTTTAGAGGCTTCTAGGTATTTTGGCTCATTTTAGAGATTTTGGGGATATTTTGTTCTTTTTAGAGGTTTCCAGGTATTTTTGGTTAATTCAGATATTTTAGAGGTATTTTAGTCATTTTAAAGGTTTCTAGGTATTTTGGATAGTTTAAAACATTTTGGGGGTATTTTTGGTCATTTTTTAGGTTCCAGAGTTTTTTTTTTTTGGAGTGTAATTTAGTTATTTTTTTGGTTCCAAGGATATTTTGGTATTTTTAGTAGTTTTAGGGGTATTTTTAATTTTGTAGTTGAGTAATTTGAGTAAATGATAGTTGGGTCATACTTGAGTCTAATTGAGTACCTAATTAAGACCCAATTAATATTTATGTTAATTAAGTTTAATTGGGTCAATACTCATTTGAACTAATTAATAATTGGATAGGTTTGGGCCAGTAAATTAGTTTGGATTAATTTTGCTACCCCTAACTAGGACACAAGACAAATACCGCTTCATGCTATCAAAAAAAAAATAGAGAGACAATACCGCTTCAAAGTTTACATGAACAGGAGAATTAACAATTTAAGGAAGTATATGTTTCAAAACTATAGGTTTGTTTTTGTTGAAGTTTGATCAATGTAAACAAAACCTCGATCGGTTTATAGTCACTCAACAAATTTATGGAGATTAAGAAATTAAGATATCTTTTTTTTTTTTTGGTAGGTTCCAGTTAGCTCAACTAGTAAAGTCTCTAATGGTTGAATACAATATTAGGAGTTCAATCCCCGCCTACTTCAAAAAAACCAATTGGTGTCTAGATTTGATGATAAAAGAGTTATCATCAAGAGCGAACGCCATAGGTTAAAACTCTCAAAAAAAAAAAAAAAGGTTAAAATATCCTATTAATACATAATTAACAGCTTTAAAAATTAACTCAAAAGGACCTGTTTCTAGTGTTTTCCATATATAAGGTTCCACATAGAAGGCCATTGATCTTATAAATGACGGGACAAATGTTAGAATCTTCAATATGTACAAGTTATTAGGTTCAGACTGGTTCAATCCGTTGGGATCAATTAAGTAAAGCAAGTGAAAGTCCAATGACTCCAATCTTTAGTACTTAAAAACACCTCACGTCTATAGTTCCTCTCTCTAGACTTGAAAGCACACGTGGCAAACAAACTATCTGATGCTACGTGTGCGTTTGGATTATGCTTATTTTGCTGAAAACTAAAAACTGAAAACAATAAATAAATATTGTCCGGTTACTGTTCACTACTATTTAGCATTGTGTTTGCCTATTTGCACTGTTCATGTCCCATGAACAGTGCAAGAGGCGCTGAGCTAAAAAAAATAAAAAATAAAAGCCAAAAACGCAAACGTAGCAGACACAAACGCCAATCCAAACAAACACTACATGATTAAAAAAAAAAATTGCATCAAACCCGATTTTTATTTCTCACTGCACTCCCCTCTTTTTTGCCTAACTTTCTCTTCTCTCTGAAACTTCACCACCATGGCAACCTCACCAGAGAAGGTGGCCCATCAAGTCATACTTCATGATTTATGAGAACTTGGTCCAAACAGGCAAAAACAATGAAATTCTTTTCTCAACAGCCACCACAAGGAGGCTCAAACCTTGTGATGGAGGCTTGCTTCAGGGCTGAAGATGGTGTTGGCTCGTGGTAGCTTGTGTAGATGGCTTGTGGCTCATGTAGCCGGCTTGGTGGCTCTTGGTGGAGGAGCCTTGGAGATTTGGAGGGCCAGTGGGGATTGGTGGTATGTGTTTGAAGAGAAGAAATAAAGATGAGAAAGGAGAGAGAGCACAAGTTAGAGGAGAATAGATCCATAGGGGGAGCGAAATGCATGTTTGACATGATGTGGACAACACAAAGAAGTGGGTCTTATATATTGCTGATAATTACAAAAATAACACCATAACTCAGTTTTCATAATCGGAGAACAACTAAAAGTTGTTCTCAGTTTTCATCACTCAAACTTAGTTTTTTTTTTAAGTGATGGAAATTGAGTCATGGGAACTAATTCAAACAACTTGAATTTTGGTGGGACCAATGGATTTTTAGAATTGGGTGATGGAAATTGAGTTTTGAGTTATGAAAACAGCTAAACCAAACACTTTCTTAATAAGTGCTAGAAGACTCTTGGCAATATTATTTTCTTTCCTATGAGTATAAGGATTGATTTTTATCCATACTTCAATAAATAATTACACATATTTCTATTATCAAATAAAAATATATTATAAACAAGCATATAAAAGTGCGTTGCAAACAAATCAACATCTTCTGTCACACACTTCCTGTACCACTTTGTGTTCCACAAATAAAAACCTAACATGTGTTACTTATTTAAGCAAATCCAAAATTTATGCTTACCTAAAATAAATATATAGCCAGCACAACCCACTGCCACTACCAGAGGTTAGCAACAGCAACAACGCTACCTTTCACGACCGTCCATTGCCACCAAGGTTTTGAGCAAATTGGGAGAGGTAGAGTTAGGAAGCGGTGGATCTAACACAATATTTGGACGAATGGTACAAAGAAAATCCCAACATATCCCCACCACCACCTCCAACCTTCGTCGGAGTCAATGCCATCAAAGCAGCCATTTATAGCCATCCAATCATCGGCGCTGCTAAGGATTTGAAGCCCATCACGTCAATACCTTAACTCAAACCATTGGACTTTTCTTCTAGAGATCCTTTTAGTTTTGATTGTTGGGTTCACAATGTAATTCGTGGATTCTTTTGATTTAGATTGAATAGCCTTTACGTTGAATTTGTTTCTATTGTTTTAATCTCCATCTTTTATTTTTTATTTTGTTTCTTAATAAACAGTGAAGAAAGATGAGAAATAAAGTCAAATTTGTCAATTTTTTTGGTGGTGAAGTGATTAGGGATGGACCCAAGATTTCAACTTAGGGGTTCAGAGATAAGCGAAAATAAAAAAATTTAAACAAAAAACTTCAAATAAGCATCCATATAGTATTACCCTACTACTATGAATTTTATAATGCATTGCTTTTCCCAACTTTACCATTTTTTTACCATTATTTTTGCATCTTTTTCTGTTGTTTATTCCCTACTGTTGCCCACTACCAACAAACAGTCAAATGTGTCAAATACTTTATATATTATCAATTTATTTATTACTTTTTTTTTTTTGATAATAGGGAATATATAAATAGAAGTTACACAGCCTTGGGGCCAGAATCAATACATAGTCTATTACATCTAAGACCATTAAGGTCATATAGTAAAAGTGAGGACAACTCCACAGGTGGAGTGTCTAAAATAACAAAAGACTATTGGAGGTGAATTGCCATTCTTGCAAGCTAGTGGTGGTGGCATTTGCTTCCCTAAAGTAGTGATTCAACTTCCACCTGGGAATCTGATTTATTAAGTTCCTGCAGTCATTAAACATAGGGGCATAATCAGCAAGACAGACAATATTGTTGTTTAGCAGGTCCACAACTGATTTAGCATCAAGTCCTATCTCTATTTCAAGGATTTGGAATTGGATGCATAGTGCAAGGCCATCCTTTACAGTTCAAAGCTCAGCATGTAAGCTGTTTGCCCATCCTATAGCCCTACAAAACCCTTTAATCCACCTGCCGTGATGATCCCTAAGGAGTCCATCACCTCCTGCTAGCCTAGGACACCCAAAGGCAGAACCATCCGTATTAAGTTTGTGCCAGTGGGGTCGAGGGGTTTTCCATATGACATTGACTGGAATTTTCTGTTTGGGGTTAGGGGGATTAAGAGCAATACAGGAAAATTTAGTTGCCAATAGGGGTATGCAGCCAACCCACCAACCTGCCAAAACCGACCTGACCCAACCCAACCCAACCCGCTGAGTTAGGTCGGTTTTTAGGGATTGGTAGGTGAGTTGGGTTATGAAAATATTTTTAATAGAGGGTTGAGTTAGATTTGAGTCATAACAATAACAAACTCGCCTAACCCAACCCGACCTACCTATAAATTTTAATTTTAAATTATATATATTTAAAAATATATTATATAATTAATAATTTTTTATTTAATTTTTTTCCATTATTCGGCTATTCTTATTTAAAATCCAATTACCTCGCAAACCCTAACAATCTTATTTCTCTCTTTACTGCCTCCCACTCCCACTCTTCCACTCCACTCTTATTTGTTTATAACTGAATTGGGATACTGGTTCATGTATATTTTATTTATCAACTCAGTTTGATATATTTTGTTTATAACTGAGTTGGAATATTAATTTATGTATATTTTGTTTATCAATTCAAGTGACGAGATTTTTTTTTTTTTCTACTCAATTTAATAATAATAGTAATAATATTTTTTTTTTAAATGTCCAACCCATAGGTTCAACCCAACCCAACCTGATCCAAACAGGTTGGGTTGGGTTAGGTTGAACCCCTGTGATGGGTTGAATTTTTTTAAATCCACCATGGTAGGTTTGGTCGAAAAATACCCACAACCTAACCCAACTCGACTCATGCATACCCCTAGTTGCCATAAAGTTAACTTCATCTAACAGAAGGATGTTTAGTCTGGATTGTTGGAAAATAATGTTATTTCTTTGGAGCCAGAGTTTCCATATAGCAAAAGGAAGAAAGTATCCCAGGTGTAGGTTTTGTTGGGTGGGCATTCAAATGAAGCCACTGATTGAAGGGGGCGATGAAGAAATCTGTGTTAGTCCGAGACTGGTCAGCATCTAACTAGAAATTTCTAGCAATAGGGTAGTCTCTAAGTACATGAGAGCAAGTCTCATCTATGTTAAGACAGGATTGACAGCAAGGATTATCAATTATGCATCTGTGGTGAAGTATAGCATTCACAGGGAGGCTATTGTGTAGGCATTTCCATAGGAAAATTTGAAATTTTGGCAGTGTGTTGAGTTTCCACAGCCACTTGCCCTCAAAGCTAGGGTGTGGGCTTTCTTCCTCAAAGGCTAACTTGTAGGCATGATTAGAATCAAAATTACCTATAGCATTTCCATCCCAACTAGGCTTAGAGCATCCCAACAAAGCTATTAAAATGCTAAAAAGTTATATTTTAGCAACACAAACAACAAAAGCATGATATATCAAAGATGCTAAACTTAAAAAATTTAGCATCTAAGCTACAGTAAGCTGTCAAAGATAACAGCTTACTGTAGCTACAATCTTATTGTGGTTTCAGTTAGCTCAACTGATAAAGTTTCTGATAGTTGAATAACAGATCTGGAGTTCAATTCCCGTCTACACCAAAAACCAATTGGTATCTTGATCTAATGATAAAGAGTTATCATTAAAAGCGAACGTCATGGTTGAAAAAATTGAAAGATTTTCTATAAAAAAAAAAATTAAAAAAAAAAAAAATAGCTACAATCTTATAAAAATATTAATTTTTTATTCCATTCTCTCTCTTCTTTTCTTAAAAAAATATTTATTTCTTTTTACTAATAGGAATAGCTTTGAAAGTTAAAAGGAGGTGTGTGGGGATTTCAAAGGAAAAGTACGGGATGTCCCACTGCCCATTTCTAATAGCATCCTTGACCAATAAACTATCTTCCACAAGAGTGAGGGGTCCCTGTCTCAAAGATCTAAGGAGCTGTCGTACCAGAATGATAAGGAGCTGTTATTGCCAATAATCCAATGGGAACCTTTAGCACACAGGTTTTCACTTTTGGTTATGGCAGACCAGGTTCTAGAAAAGCCCCATTTCCTCGAATTGCCATTCCTCCAATATTTTTTCCTGAAACTCTCAGCCCATAGCTCGCCTTTGCTGTTTTTAAATCTCCAGCAAAGTTTGGTGGTTAGGACAAGATTTCTTTGCTTGGCAGCCTTGATCCCTAATCCCCCCTCCTGGGGACTTTCAACCAATTTACAAGGTGGAATTTCTTTTTATCATCAGTATAACCCCAGATGAAATTCCTGTTGATCTTATCTAGGGTGTTATGGATTCTACTAGGTAAAAGGGCACCTTGCAGGACATAACTAGGTATAGCAGAGGTTACAGAGGAAGCTAGCACTCTCACACTCAGCAGGTGCAAAAAAAAAAAAAAATCTCTGAGAGTCGACTCCCAAGTCCCAAGTCCCAAACACAATCACATATTTAAATTCAATTCACAATCATCCTTAAAAAAAAAAACAAAAAAAACAAAAAAAACAAAAAAAAAAAAAAAAAAAAAACAAAACCACAATCACAGATTCACAAACATTATAATTTATAAACGTATGGCTTATGGAGTGGAGAGAGAAAAATTAGATTTTGAAATTTAAGGAGAGAAAAAAATACTTGAAAGGGCAGATCGGGATAGAGGCTGGAGGCTGCAGCAGCCGGAGAAGGTGGTGGGTTGGGCAGATCAAGCTACCGGAGGCGCTGGAGTGGCAGTGGGCCTGTGGCGGCGACATGGGTCAGTGGGAGGCGGCGGCGCTGACGGATGGGCGGCGCCGTGGCTGACGGCCCGTGGCGAGTTGGAGGCGCCGTGGCTGACCCTATGCTGTCTCCCCTCCAATCTCTCTCTCGGTCTCTCTCTCTCTCTACTTTGTTTTTAAAAAAAATCTAAATTCAGTTTGTATATGACCTGGGCTGGGCTTTAGGCTATCTGGGCGGCACTGACTAAGGGCGCTGGTAAGGGTTTGGGTAGTTGTATACATAATTTTTTTGGGCCAGGAGGGCCTGGGCCCCCTACTGGGTCGGCCCCTTGGGCCCCCTTACATAGTGGCACTCTTCACTTATTCGCTTTTCCTTTATGAGATAAAATTAATTGGAATTTTATACTCATAAATTCCAGATTCATTTGATTTTTAAAACTCGTGTAAAAAACAAAAAAACTTTCTTTAAAAAAAAAAGGTGGTAGTAGAGGTATTTATTACAAATCTCCGAGACACGAAACCTAAAAAATACTATAAAATAAGATAAAATTATCAAACATTATGAAAGCTACCCATAACTATGAGAAAAAAATATTGATGTAGATTTTACCTGGCTGATTTTTTATTTCTCCTTCTCAACTACTGTTTTTTCTTATTTTTGATTTATAGCTCTCGTTGATTTTGAAGAAGCAGAACAAGGCATGCAAGCTGACTATTGTTGTAAACACTCAATAATTTTTCTCTCTTTCAATATAAGTTGTTGGCTTTTATATTTATATATATATATATATATATAATTAATTAATTAATTTTTACCTTACAAGAATTAGGATTTTGAAATATGCTGTTAACTTGATATAATTGTTATATATAAAAAAGTTTTAGACACCTCAAATTTGTTTTTTATTAAATAAAATAATTGTGCTGGTTTTGTTTTATGTTTAAGGTCATGAATGATAGCAATAACCATATTAAGAGTGATCATCAATCAGTTCAAAATTTTATTTTTGAAGATGAGGATTTACCAATGATAGTTGCACCAGTAGTAGAACCTATATTTAAAAGATAGCAAGGATGAAATTCATGCTAATGTACCAGAACTAGAAGAAGTGGTTCCAAAAATAGGGATAGAGTTTGAAACTGAACAAAAAACATATGATTTCTATAAAAATTATGCACATGCAATCGAGCATAGTATTAGGAAAAGTAGGGGTATAAGGGCCAAAATGGGCTTTTATCCCTTTCTCACAAATTTTTCAGCAAAATGCTCCATGTCTGAAACTAATTAGGAAAATGCCCCTGTTTTGAAACTCAATTTTCTAAAAATAGAGTTCCAAATATAAAACTCGATTTTTGGAACATCGAGTTATAGCGAACAAGGACTTAGGGAATTTTTTTTTTTTTTTTTTTTTTGGAACTCGAGTTCCAGAATTTTTTTTTTTTTTTTTAATTTTCAGTTTGCTATAACTCGATTTTTAGAAAATCGAGTTTCAAAACAGGAGTATTTCTTTAATTAGTTTCAGATATGTAGTATTTTGCTGAAAAATTTTGGCGAAAAGAGCAAATGCCCATTTTCTCTAGGGGTATAAAGATGGCACAAAAACATGGTTAGATAGAAAATTTTGTTACTCTTGCCAAGGCATACGAGAGAAATGACAAAAGAGATGGCAACGTGAAATGTGATCATCTAGAGACAAGATGTGGTTGCTTGGCAGAAATGAAAATTAGTTGTAGATCAATTGAAAAATATGGTGTTGTCAAATTTGTGGCAAAGCATACGCATGTATTAGCTTCTCCTCATAAGCACATGTTTCTTAAATCTCAAAGGACCATTAATCCTAAAGCAGCTGTGGATGCTGAATTAGCAAATAGTTCTGGAATTGTACCAAAAGCAAGTATTGGGCTAATGGCTAGAGATAAGAAGAATAGAGAGATCAAGAGAGAAATTAATTAGGGAGAAGATATTAAGAAGAAGATAGTCAAAATCTGTGTCTACATTCTTGTTTTACTACTAACCAATTACAATACATGTCCAATCTTAACTACCAGTAACTCACTTGCCAAGCATAACAACTAACTGCATATCAACTAACTTGACAGCCAACTAACACTGCCACATCAGCATTACTCTAACCACCAGAACACGTACACATTATTTACTCTTATTAACTTCATGGTCGTGCTGCAACTGTAGTCCTTGTCATCATCTCCAACTCTCTCATGCGCCTATAGGAATATGGGCGCCTCCTCCTCCGTGCCACCCAAATCCAAATGCAGAGGCAGATCAGGCATAGCAGCACTACGAGTGGAATCACAATCCACAGCCAGTAGATCTGGGAATCTTCTGAGACGCCATTGCCAGCCCCTGTAGGATCAGAAGGATGCTCTGGGGGAAGTAAGGGCGAAATAATGTCTATAGGTACATCCCATGGATGCGCTGGTATGATATCATCATCCATAAACTCAGCTACCCCAAAAGCGTTAAACTTATGATCTTTACAGCAAGGAAGAACTGAAGAAGGATAGAGACAAAGCAGTTTATCTGCTTCAATTTTAGGCCTCAAGTTCAACCCATGCTGCTCTTCACAGTGATACACACACAATGACAAAGAACTGAAAGAAGTGAGAATGAAAGAGCGAGAAAGCAGGAATGAAATTGAAATTTGAAACTGAATCAGAAGTCTCAAGTTATCAGGTGAAGTGATGCGGTGGGTAGGTAAACGTGTAGTAAATGCGTGGTGAGAAGAGAATATAGAGTGGGAAATGTTGGCTACCCGTGAGCTGTGTCAGTGAGAGTTTTTATATTAAAAAATTCTTTGTCCTAGATACAGGAGTGTCAAGTGAGGGAATTTGGAGGGATTCGAGAAGTGCATGATTAAGTTGGATATATAAAATTTATTTATTTATTTATTGTGTTTTTAATTTATTACTTTTAACCAAAATTTAATCCAATTCAATTATTATGGTTAAATTTTAACCCACCTAATTATTCAATAATCAAAATTATTAAAATGCCACTAAAACTTGAAAATGACTAAAGTAATCATAAAATCCTTTAAAATTACTAAAATACCTCCTAAATCTTAAAAAACCAAATATGATCATAAACCACTAAAAATTACTAAAATACCCTTGAAACATAAAAAAAAATGACCAAAATACTCATAAAACCTAAAAAATGACCGAATTACCCCTAAAACCTAAAAAATTATCAAAATACCCCTCTAAACCTAAAAAATTACCAAAATACTCATAAAACCTAAAAATTGACCAAAATGCCCCCCTAAACCTAAAAATGACCATAATACTTCCGAAACCTAAAAAATTACTGAAATACCCCCTAAAACCTAAAAATGACCAAAATACTCTCGAAACCTAAAAATTAACTGAAATACCACCTAAACTGAAAAAATGACCGAAATACCCCTGAAACCTAAAAATGAACAAAATATCCCCTAAAACTATAAAATGACCAGAATACCCCCAAAACCTAAAAATGACCAAAATACCCTCAAACCTATGAAATGACGAAAATACTCCTAAACCTTTAAAATGACCTAAATACACCCAAAACCTCTAAAATGGCCACAAATAACCCAAAACCTCTAAAATTACCGAAAATTACCCTGAAACCTCTAAAACAACCAAAATAGCTCTAAACCTCTAAAACGACCAAATTACCCACTAAACCTAAAAATTGACCTTTTTAAAAGGTATTTTGATCACTTTTTTTATCTTATTTTCTCTTGTTTTTCTATGTTTTTTTCTTGTTTTTGGGGGAGAGAGACATAAAAGGGAGCAAAAATACATATTTAACCCCATTTTTAACAGAGGTAGGTTATGGAACCCTAACTGAGCTAATGAGATAGGTAAAGTGCCAAATTTCAAACCATGGGTAGACAACTTAAATTTTGACCAAACTATAGATGGATAAGTTGTAATTAGCCCTTAAAAATATCTCTTTCAGAATATTTATAGAATATTTTATTTTCCCAATAAGAATCTCAAAAAAAAAATCCTTTTGAAATCCAAAACACCACTCCTTGAAATAAAAAAGTCTCTTATTCCAAAAATAAGAAAAGTCATGAATTTTCTTTTTCCAAAACATGTTTTCAATCAAAAATCTTTTTAAAAAATGATCTCAAGAGAGTACAATTATCTATGGTTCAAATTAGTTGAACTAATGGACTCTAAATCCACTTTGATTTTTTTTATTCTTGCATGAGAATAACACTTGGAGATTTGCTTGCTAATACTTTGAAGGAGTAATGTTAGTCCATTTGTTTTTCCCTAAGCAATTTATTTCACAAGTAAATGTAAGTATGTATAATTTTTTCTATGCACATTATATTCTGTGTAAGTATATTCACATGCTATTCTCACATGCAATAGTAAACTTTCTTTCTTTCTTTCCTTTTTTTTTTAATCTGGAAATTGAAGGAAAAGCCATCAACTAAGCACTAGCTACGGACAAAGCAGAGCCCAGGTCTTGCTGCAAAGCAGCTACAAAAGAAGCAGGCCCTATACAAGGGGCAATCACATACCAACAAAAGAGTTCCTAAATAGACCAACTAGCTAATTCATGGACAGTCACGTTGGCTGTCCTATTAATCAATTGACTCTATACAACATTTAATTCTCTTGTTTCTTTATTCTGAGCCTTGGAGCAATAGCATCCATACATGACTTTGAATCCACGCGTTGCAAAGAACACCATGGATGGGAGTAATCGACCACGAAACCTGGTGTCAACAATGGTGGTATGGTTTTGGCCATGGGTCTAAGACTGTTTCCCATTTAAGACACATGGAGTAAAATTGGACTCCAATTTCAAATTTTAATTGAATACCTGGAAGTGTGGTCTCTATATAAATTTGGACATATAGCGCAAAATTGAACTTTAATTTGAAATTTTAATTGGACTTTCTCTAAGCTTTACCTATTAATTAATTTATATATATATATATATATATATATATATATATATATATATATATAATGCCAACTGCCAATCGCCTTAATTCAATTGGCACCTTTTAGTCTTATAATATTAGCTAATGATATATATTATCTGTAAAATTTATTGTATGCTATAGTGTTTTAGCATACAATTTACCCAATTATTGTATTCACAAACTCAAACGTTGTGGATGATATAAGAAACAAATGGTGCTTTTAGCACAGCCTTGTTTATTCATAGTCAAAATCCAAGTTTTGTCTTTCAATTGGATTTTTACCATTATAGACAGGTGGTCACTCAGATCACATGACATGAAAATGATATATATAGGTTAGGTGAACAAAGTGCCACTAAACCACAAGTTCATTGACAAAAGAAAAGAAAAAATAAATAAAACATAAAAATTTAAGTTCGGAATATTCCATTTAAATATATTAGTGTTTTATAGTAATTAGCCATATCACACGCGTTTTGCGCATGCGATGAGGTTTTTTTTTTTAAGAGATAATTACAACATGTTGCTAACTCCGCAGCTCGAACCCTTTTCTCCCTAAATCTCCAAGCACTTAGTACATGGAGAGATGCCAATTCAGCTACAAGGTCTTTGGCGGTTTTTTTAGTTTAGTGAAAACGTTGGGCTTAGTGGTCCTATTTTATTGCAAAAACAAAAATTATCTTTATTTTTTATATTTAATTTTTATTTTGAGAATTTAATTTATAAGTGGATAAAACAATTTGAAAATCAATAGGAGAGTGACCCTATTTTTTAGGCAATGTTTTAGTAGGAGTTAGAGTTGTATTTTTACCAAATTATCTTTTAGTTTTGTCTCTACGTAAACATAGGAGTGTAGGAACATTTTTTAACAAAAAAAAAAAATGAGAAATCCAAACAATGAAACCCTTTAAATAGTAGTATAGATAAAAAGTGAATATAAATAGTTAACTTTCTTGTTGGCTCGGGTTATCGTTTTTTAATAATGGATGAAAATTTTTAGAATGATATTTTGAGTGAGAATACTCATTTCTTACTTCTTAGGTGACTAGATTTAATCTTCATAATAGGTTCCATTCTTGGTGGACAACCTTCATCTTGAAAGCCAAGTTCTGAAAATTTACCAATTTTGATGTCGTAATTATTTAGCACATTTCCAGAAAAACTTGGAGTCATCTGTAAAGTTAAACTAATAGCATGTTAGTTTAGTAAACAATAAAAAGTTAAATCTAAATTGGTAAATACAAAATACACACTCGAAAAAATAAAAGTAAAGAGAAAAAATAAAAAAATTTACTTGGTACAAGTCACATGTATCTAAGCAATATGTGCAACACAACCTTAACTATGGAGACAAATTAAAGACTGTAGAAATCACAATCAGATATTGTTCTCAAGCAAATAACTTGAATCTTTTTGGCTATCTGAATATATATTTCCAACATTTGCTTCTAATCTTAAGTGTCATTTACTCAGTTTTCTATAGATAGTTAGGTTTAAAGCACCATTTGCTTGACTTACCAAAATGCTGATCTTCTTTAGCTTGGCATGCTTGTAACCCAATTTTATTTTATTCTATAGAGCAAAGGCCCAACCAACACAACCCAAATTGGCAACTTTTGTAAGCTGTCCAATTGTGAGAATAGAAACCCATCCCCTTAGTTTAGTGCATATATATAGTTTTTTTTTTTTTTTTTTTTCCTTTTCTTTGTGCATATATAGTTGAGAGAGAGAGAGAGAGCATTGTCCCTTCTCTTTCCCATTGGTGGTTCGTACACTCCGTGTCAAGGCCATAGATTCTGATTCATTAAAGCAATCACAATAAAGGTGTTAAAATGGCTTAAAAGCTATTTTAACACCACAATGACTAAAAACTACATTACAGCAAAGATGCCAAACCTATTTATTTTTAAGGTTAAAATGCAAAACTGACTCTCTAATTTTTACTTTTTGTCATTTCAGTCCTCTAAGTTTTAATTTTGTCATTTCAGTCCTCTAAGTTTCAAATTTTGTCAATTCAGTCATCCGTGAGGACTTTGTTAACTACTACTGTCTACTAACCAAAACGACATAGTTTTGGACTCTTTTTTTTTTTAGTTTCTTAATTAAAAAAAGAAAAGAAAAGAAGAAGCTAAAAACGTTAATTACAAAAAAATGAAAAAAGAAAAAAAAAATGAAATTTAGGGGAACAACGTTGTTCCCTGCCAACTGAAAAGAATCTTACCAACACCCAACAAAATCAAAGAAAAGATAGTGTACACAATGAGAAACCCAAGCACAAAAGCAAGAACAAGCAACGACAAAGAAGACCCTTTACAAGCTCTTCATCTTCAAGAAGTCCTTCAATCACATCACACTGGTCCTTCCATGGCTTCTGACCTCTCTTCTCCCTCTCCCTATCTCTCACTCTCACTCTTTCTCTTTCTCCCTCTTTCTTTCTCGGTTTCTCCCTCAGTCCCTCAGCCCCTTAATTTGTTTCTTAGAGAAATCGGTTTCATGATTTGAGGCTAGGTGTCGTATCGGTGGGTGGGGGTGGGGTTTTTTTAATGTTTTTCAGTTGGCAGTCCGCAAGAGGGTGTTTGGTTTGTGTTTTCAAACAATTATTTTCAGTTTTTAAATAATATTTCACACATTTCTATACATTTTTTTACCCACACGTATTTTTACAAATGTTTTTAAACAATAATTTTCAATTTTTAAACACATGTACCAAACGGACCTTAAGTTTTTATTTTTTATTTTTTTTTAATTAATGTTTGCGGTTTTTTTTTAATTAAGAAATTAAAAAAATAGAGCCCAAAAGGGTGTCCTTTTGATTAGTACACGGCAGCAGTTAACAAAGTCCTAACAAAGAATTGAATTGACAAAATTTAAAATTTAGAAGACTAAAATAACAAAATTAAAACTTAAAAGACTAAAATGACAAAATATAAAAGTTGGAGGATCAATTTTGTATTTTATCCTATTTTTAACTTCTAGCTACAATGAGATGCTATAACAGCCCACTGTAGCTAGAAGTTATATATAACCTGGGTTGTGGGAACTTTGGGTATGTTCCAATCTCCTAACTTTTGATCTAGATCTGAGAGCTGGTACGACTCACTGTTGATGGTTCCATCTTCTGCTGGAATCTCAGGGAGGGATGTACTGCTGGATCTAATGCTAGTGGATGAGTCACTCCTTCTAAACATCCTATTTATCATCTTGGATTAAAAGCCTAAGAAATCAATTACAACCTAGACTGCTTCTATCTTCCAATTTCTGGATCTAACCTTAGATCTGAAACAGGGTGTGTATGGATACCTTCTATGATATGTTACCAACTTACAGCCGCTCGGACGCCTTCTATGTCTCCTGTTACTACTTACCGCCGCTATTCCCTATTACTGAGTGTATACGAACCTTCTTTCTCCCAAAAACGCCTCAACGCCCTCTCTGGCTAACGGCTGACTGGGGATTCCTTCGGTTCACACTCAACCTCGGTACTGTAGACTTACTGGGCAACAGATTGACATAAAACTGGTACTTACACCTAGACTTACTGGATAACATTTCTTCACAGAACTTGGCTTAGTACACATCTTGCAACAAACTTTGGGCTAAAAACAAAGATAGGAAAAAGAAGATGATCTGGGAAGCAAAGGATTAGCTTAAACAGATAAGCACAAGATAATGAACAGTTTGAATGAACGGGAGGCTCAGCCTACCACCAAAAGAAAGAACAGTAAACACTGACTAAGACGAAGTAGTAGATGAAGAAAGCAACATATGGGAGTGGAAGTGCTATCAGAAAATAGATGTAAAACAAAATAATGTTTGTTAGAGATAACATACTTCAAAGTAATGCACAAAATAATGGATAACTATGGCGGTTGAACTGGCCAACTTGATTATAATTCAAAATAATTACAGTAACTTACAAGACACTTTCGATCGAGCTCAAAATGGCTCTGATACCAAATAGGGGTAAGCTACAAACAGAGGGTGCCGTTCTGAGGGCACTGGGGGCGGAAGCATAAATAGGTTACAAATGTAGTTCCGGTACAAGTGTAAACTAGGGGATAGTAGAAGAGAGCCATTTGTGTTTACAAAGTAGTTCTGAGTACAATGTGAACTGAGGGTCTCTGAGGTAGTTTGGAATCTAAGCCTAAACTGAGCCTGCTGAAGACTGAAGCCAAGGGTGCCTTATATAGCTGGAGGGAGCCTTGGGTTGCTTCAGGAGTCTGCTGGAATTGCGGACGGAAATCACGGAAGGTAAATTGCTTTCACTGAGGTGAATATCTTTTCCACCGAAAGCAATAGTAACTTGAATGATTCTGTCGGGGCACTGTAGAGTGAACAGTAACTGGTCACTGTTTGTGAACAGTGTCTTGTCCCCTTGCTTTTCTTGAATAGTAACTCTGCATAGTGTTCTGGACTGTGCAGTGGAGAGTAGCTTTGTCGGCAACTTTGCGGGTGCGGGTACTGTTCTGAATAGTAACCGTTTTGGCAAAGGTGGTTCTTGAGCTATATTGGGGCTGCTGGAGCTGTTCTGGAGCATCCGGAAGCATTCCTGGAAATGACTTAATCGCTGTCCAAATTATAACCATCATAAGGATCCTGGGAGTCCTGGAATGGGTCAATCGGAACACGACTACAAGAGGCTTCTGAAGAGGCAGGAGAGTTCTTTTCTTCTGACTCTAAAAGATCTGATTGGAGAAGCAGTTGCTGGGCAAGATCTTTGAGTTCACTGCTAAATTTTCCGGTAAATTGAGCGGACTCTAGACTGGACTGTGATCTGGTGCGATGAGCAATGGTTCTCTGAACTGGAAGAGGAAAGTCATTGTAAATTTTGGAGATAGCATCAGTTGGTCTGAATCTGTCCCACCATTTTACAAAGAATTCCCTATCGAGTAGATTTCTGTTGATAGCATAATTCCACATGCTAATCCAGTGGATCTTGTATTGTATTGTCATATGCAAGATGGCTGGAAACTGGGAAGAATGCCTGTCAGTCTGGAATCTTGAACTAAAATATCTTAGTGCGTCCTGTAGAGGTTCGGGGAAGTTCTGTGGAATTGATCCAAACATTTCCCACCACTTGAGGAACCACGAAGGTATCTGTCCTTTGAAATTCCTGTCAAACTGAATGAACCATGAGTGGTCATAGTTATCATTTTGGAAGAATAATACCTTTTCAAAGGCATCCATATAATCATAATAATTGTACAGGGGTTCTGATCCCTTGAGTACTGTAAGGGTTCTGAGTGAAGAGGGGTGTCCCCAATCTTTACAGCTTACAAAACTCTGAATTATGAATTTATGGAATAAGACTTTTGAGGGATTATTCCTTTCTCTGATGTCTTCTATTTGGGCAGACTTTTCTTGGATGAGAATGCCTTTATAGAATTTGATGTTCTTCTCTGGGCTTTTGGGAAGGAAATGCCATTCATGGGGCAATACTTCCATTGCTAAAGCTAGAGGATCTGATATGTGGGCCAAGTGTGGCTCAATATAAGAGATATGTTGAACAAAGGGCTTCTTGATGTAAGGAGCTCTTCCTGATTTGGGAGGTAAGGTGAAAGAAGATTGCCTAGGCATAATGGGGCGAGGGGATCTTCTACTGTGTATGGAGAAATTGCCTTAGGAGGGAGTGTGGCTAAGGCAGAACTATAGCTGTGTTGTCCTTGGGGCCTTTGGTAATTTGGTTTTGGGATTATGGAAACCAAATAACGATTAGCAACAACGGACGAAGACACAGGTAAGGTCTTTGGAGAGGTAGAAAAAGGTACCAAGGGGCCAGGGTTCTGTGCCTGACTTGTACTCCTAGTGGTTGGTTTAGGCAACTTAGGAGGTTGGGGCTGTACGGGTTTCTTCCCGGACATTTTGGATTGGATTTTGCAAGAATTCACGGGTTAGGAAGTCAGGTATACTGTTCTGGGTTCCTGCAATGAATTCTATGTTAAAATCAAAGACTGAAAGGATGGCTTGCCAACGTGCAAAAATCTGTTTTGATGCAATGTTTTGAACATCTTTTTCTAAAACATGTTTTGCAGATTTACAATCAATCCGTATCAAAAATTTTTGATTCAAAAGATCACTTTGAAATTTTGAAATGCATAGTACTATAGATAAAATCTCTTTTTTAATAGTACTATAATTGAGTTGAGTGGGAGTCCAAATTCCTGAATGAAAACAAACAATTTGTTCAGGGGAAGTGGGACTAACACGCTGGAGGAGAATGCCACCATAACCAATGTTAGAGGCATCTGTCTGAACGACCTTGAAGGAATTTTCAGAAGGGATTCCTAGACAAGGGAGTGTCTTGACATATTTCTTGACCTGTTGGACAACCGATGTATGGGTGGGTGTCCAAGGAGGTGGATTGGTTCGAAGTCTATCAAAGAGGGGCTTGCACTATTGCCTAAGATTTTGATAGAAATCAGCAATGTAATTGAGGGATCCTAAGAACCTTTGAAGTTGGGTCTTATCAAGGATCTCATCTGGAAACTTTTCTGCAAACAGGATGGCTCTATCAATTGGTTTAATAACTGCATGTTTTATGTCAAAACCTAAGAACCTAACACTTGTTTGAAAAAGCTTAATCTTCGGGGCCGAGACAACAAGACCATTTCTTTTGATGGTTTGGAAGAATGTTCTGAGATGCTTCCAATGTTCGTCTAGGGAATCTGAGAAGATGAGTACATCATCAATGTACACAATGATATGACTGGAGAATGGATTGAAAATCTCATTCATAATGTTTTGGAATTCAGAAGGTGCATTCTTAAGACCAAAGAGCATTACATTCCATTCGTAATGACCAAAGGGTGTGGTGAAGGCTGTCTTGTACCTATCAGACTCTCTGATTTGTATCTGCCAAAAACCACTCTTCATGTCAAACTTACTGAAAACCACTGCTCTACAAAGCCTATTAACTAAGTCTCTTTTGTTGGGGATAGGATACCTAATCCACTCTAAGACTTTGTTAAGGGGTTTGTAATTGATGACAAGTCTAGGGACACCTCTCTCAATCTCAGCGTTTTTCTGAACATAAAAGGCTGGACAAGACCATGGTGACCTAGAGTTTCTGATGATTCCTTTTCTAAGAAGATCCTCTATTTCAGCTTTGCAAGTATCCATAAGTTCTTGACTCATTTGGATAGGCCTGGCTTTGGTTGGGATGTTCTTTTCATGGAAATCTTTGACATAAGGCAGTGCTACTTCATGCCTTTTCCTATGCCAAAAGGCTGTGGGAAGATCAGAGCAAACTTCTTGCTTGAGTTCTTCTTCAAACTTCTTAATCTTTGTTTGGTAAATCTTGCAAGCTAATTGCTCATCAACTCTTTTGTAGCTTAGCTCATTACTAAGGTACTTGAGGTGTTGGGTTTTGGCTTTGATAAGGTTAAGGGTCTTGGAGATGGAAACCTCTTGGAGACTATTGATGTCTTTAGGTTCAAGGCTCCTAAGAAACTTAAACTTGACTGGTTGGCCAAAAGGATGGGTAGTGTGTTTAATATTCAATGTACCTACCAATCACTCAACTCTACTACAAAAATTCAACTTTCTTATCTAAGTTTTATTTGAATAAATTTTCATTGCTCCAGTTAATTGTATACTTTGATATAGATTTTCTATTTACACTGAATGAAGGCCAAACACGGAAAACATAATCTTTCATGACTGAACAAATGATACTACAATTCTATCATCAAATTCCTCCCATTTCCTAAATTATTAAAGCAAAATTTAACAATTATTCAAGTTTTGAGATAAATTAAGGAGGGAATCCTAGAAAACAACATGAATGGACAACTAATATCTATATGAATGGTCCTTTCAAAAAAAAAAATCTATATAAATGGTAACCAAAACCTAATTGAAGAATCAAAGTCATGGATTTCACTTCTAGATTTATTGGCAAAAAAATTCATATTATGACCATCCATTATAAGCACATCATACTCATGGGCAGTAAAAGTAAAGAAATAACTTTTTTTAAGAACAAAGAAACCATAAAGAATTAATAGCTTTATTGAATTATTCACCTCATACCTCAAAGAATGTTCACAAATTCTTCACTTAGTTATTTCAGGCCTTGTGAAGAAGTAGAATGTTGAATGGAGGGAGAGGTATAGTGCAGAAGCCAAGAGTAAGGAATAAGCTCCACCGCCACAGATGGAAACAGAGTTTCAAAGAATAATTGCATGATTTGGCAAGGTGAGATTTTATAAGGACACTTTAGTAGGACATATAAACATGACCATGTTCCTATAATTTAACTGAAAGATATATAAAACAATCCCTATAGTAACTAAATTTTATTTGTTTATTTTTTTTTAAAAGCCATTAAAACAAATTGCATTGTTCAAACGTATTATGGTGCAGAGTCCTACATCATACATACACATGCATTTATTTGTTGTTGAAAATGTAACTTGATCTAAAATATAACTCAGTTAAATATGATTATGCAGGATGAGAATGGTATTACATATTATCTTAAAATAAGTAAGATTGCAAGATTAAATAATTTCTACTTGGCTCAAGACATACCAGCAATATTTCAAGATCAAAATGTAAAGAAAAATATGGAAGAATCTTCAACCTGTAGAGGAAGAAGCTCAAGTTTGAAAAAAAAGGGAATGAAAAGAAAAACGCAAGAGTGAGTGAGACATTTTGTCAAACACATGATGTACATGTTCTAAATGGGATTGAAAGGACAATTTAACAACATGAATCCCTCAAAAAAAAAATACAAAACTGAAGAAAAAACCTTCAAAATGATCCATTAAAAAAACAAAATCAACATTAGAATGTTCTATTATCGAAGAGTAATCTGACTTTTCATGAGAAATTAATAGTCTATTAGATATTTTTCTTAGGGTAAAAATCAAGCCACATACACATTGTTCTAATCTTGCAGAAATTGAGTCCAAATCTTCTGTCTCACTTTCTCTACTCTATTCTATACTCTACAAATAAAAACTTGCCGCATGTCTATCTACTTAATTAAATCCTAATTTTGTGGCTTTATTATTTCAGTTACCTAAATTAAATAAATAAAGAAAATAAGAAAAACCCAAAAGTCAACACATCCCACCACCTACACCACCACCATTGTTCGCCGAAGCCATCAACACCTTCAGTCACAGCCATCCATCGGAACCGGAAAATTTTGGTCATAATTTTCCTCATCACAAAGAGCACCTCAAAATATAGGGTTTAATATGACAAGTTTTTATTTCTCAAGAACCAAAGGTCGAAAAGATATAACGTGGTACAATTAGAAAGACAAAATAAAAATAAGAGTAGTTTTATTTGAAAACTATTATAGATTTTACATCACCCACCCACCCACCCACTTTTAACTGATTGAATCAACCATATTCCTGGGAAAGCCGAGAAAAGGAATGATAGAATATTGGACTTTGTTGGAGTTTGAAGGTCCTAGATTTGGCTTGGCTTTGTTTAGAGTTCCAAGATGGTACCTTACTTGGATGGCTGTGATTAGAGTAGTTGGTGGCTCCGGCGAATGAAGGTGCTGCTACTAGTGGTGAGATGTGTTGAATGTTGAGTTTTTCTTATTTTCTTTATTTATTTAATTTAGGTAACTGAAATAAAGAAGCCACAAAATTAGGATTTAATTAAGTAGATAGACATTTGGCAAGTTTTTATTTGTGGAGTATAGAGTGGAGTAGAGAAAGTGAGACAGAAGATTTGGATTCGCAGAAATTGATGGTCTCCTTCATGTGCTTGATCAAACCCGACAAAAATCACAACAGATTGCGGTGCCTGAATCGCACAGATCATGTTGTTCAATTGAAGGAACTCACAAGAAGGTCATTGATATAGATTCCATTGTTCTTTCAATCATACAACCAACTCGGTCAGCATCATTGAGTCTCCTGTAGACCTTTCCCAAGTCTCTTTGAGTAGAGATTTGTATGGCTCAGTGCTTCTTCTCTCATCGCAGAGGGAGAACCATTGGCGGAAGAGAAGGGTATAGACATTAAAGAAGTAAGAAAGGGTGTTGTTTGGTCTTTTGTAACTACTGTCCAAGGGACCAAATGGGTGGTCTGAGGAAGGAGATCGATTCTGAGGAAGAAGATGTCTGTTGGTGGGTATGGTGGGTTTTTAGATGCGTTGTGATGCGATGCTTTGCTGTTGGCTTGCCGTGGGTCTGATCGAGGAGGAGCTGGTAGAGGAAGACAAAGAAGAGAAGGCACAGTATCATGAAAGGTAAAGGCAGAGTCTTCGTGAAAGGGAAAGGCAAAGTCGGGTTTTAGAAAAGTTCAATTACGTTTTTTTTTTTTTTTTTTAATATTGTGCTGACGTGAAAAATTGTGGGAGCTTCAGAGATTTCAGTTTTATATATATGAAGGAAGCCCCTTAAATAATAGTATAGAGACAATGTTTTAGTGGGAGTTAGAGTTGTATTTTTACCGAATTGTCTTTTAGTTTTATCTCTACTTAAACATAGGAGTGTAGGAGTATTTTTGAACAAAAAAATGAGAAATCCAAACAGGAGAAGCTCCTTAAATAATAGTATAGATATAGATATATAGATGATGATGATTATTATTATTATTTTATTTATTTTCTTGCTTAAAAGAGTGTTTATCAAAAACTAAGTAAGCTAAATATAGTAGAGGCATATAAAATGCAGGACGATGATATTCATCATTCTTAAAAGTTTTTAGTGAGTGAATATTGCCTTAAAAAAAAAAAAGGTTCTAAGAAAACTATCATAGAAAAATTGATATCTCATATGTTAAATAACTACTTTATATTTGTGTATAATCAAAATTTTTATATGAATGAGATTAGCATTGTATGACACGAATCTTTTAGCATGTGATTTCATAATTCTTTAGATAGAAACTCTATCTTAATTTTTGCAATCAAGGGCAGCACGTGCCACCAAAACTAATAATTTTACAAATAACGACCTAGTACACAAATTCAACAAACAAAATTTAATTACACTCATCACAAATTCAAAACATTCTTCCTTAATCTTTCCTTTTCCTTTTCAGCTTTTCTCCATCGATCTTAACCACCTTTTCTCTTTACCATTTTGTCCCCTCAACCAATTCATTAATATTACTCTTAAGCAAACCCCTCTGGCCATCTCTCAACACATGGGATGGCCAGAGAGAGAGAGAGAGAGAGAGAGGTGCCAGCCACCAAGGGACCCACAAAAGCTATTAACTTCGTTAGCACTGTGGAAGGTGACATGCTTGCTACGAGGAAGGGCCTAAGATCCAGATCAAGGCCTTGGGTGACACCGATCCTCGCTTCAGTGAAACTTGCAGGTTAAAGAGCCATATCGAGGTTTTATGGTGTTGAATATGTTTTTGGTAGAACGGATTTGTGGTAGTTTTAAGGGTTTTGGCTGTGGGTGGTCTTTGTTTGGGTTCAGCCCTATGAAGCACAGGTGCATTTCCGGATTCGGGTGCGGGTGTGAGTGCAGGTGTGAAACTCGACAATTTTTGAAAAAGTAGGGTGCGGGTGCGGCGATTAAAAAATTATTAAAAACATATTTATTTATATTTTATATATATTTTTACTATTAAATTATTCTTAAAAATTACTATGGCCTGTTAGTAGTAAATAGTTTTACTATGGCACGTTAAAAGCAAAATGTACAGCCAAAGCCCATGAACATGAACAATCAACAAAGCCCATGAACAATCACATTGTTGTTTCCCTTTGCCTTCACGTGAATCTGATTTTTGCAAAGTCCGACAGCGACGATTCTGAAAATTTCAACCCTTTAAACTTTTCTTCATCTCCTTCTCACTTATCTTCACCTTAGTAATTTCTTCTTCTTATTCACAACCAAACAATTTCGGCCATTTCGGTCAGTTTCGGCCGCTGGCTGATACGATCCGATACGGTAGAAATGACTCGATTCTGGCTGAATCGGCCCGGTTCAGCGCGAATCTGTAAAAAAAAAAAAAAAAAAAAAAAACTCAAACGCGGCACCAATGCGAGGGCAGCGGCGTCGCTCGCGCGTCGCCACATCAGACGCAGGTGCAGCGCCCATTTTGCCGCGTCCGTGCATCATAGGTTCAGCCTTTGGTGATTTGGGTGGCTGATGGCACTTTTTGTGGTGGAGGTTGATGGTGGGTTATGATAGTTACATGATTAGTGTTTGGTTGCTAGGAAACTAGAAGTAAAGAAAAGAAAATTGAGTAAGACTCAAGCGATCCCAATTGAGCGATTAATCTGGTTTTTTTTTTTTTTTTTTTTTCAAGTTTAAAGAAATATGGGTTTTATTAATTTTTGACTGAATGGATATCTTTAATTTTGACATTTTATCTATGTATACTACTATTTAAGGGGCTTCCTCTGTTTGGACCAAATTTTTTTTCCCCAAAATACCCCTATTTCTCTAGGTTTAAGTAGAGGTAAAAACTAAAGAATAGTTTGGAAAAATACATGTCCGTCTAACTTGCACTAAAATATTGCCTACAAAATAAGAATACTCTCCCACTAACCCACTTTTATTGTTTTTTTGAAATACTTTTTTATTATTTAAAAGGAAAAAACACACCCCACGTACTGATAGTTAAAAAAAAAAAAAAAAAAAAAAAAAAAAAAAAAAAAAAAAAAACTAAACTAAATTAAGTACTGATAAAAAATAAAAATAAAAACTAACACACGTAAGTGTCCACTAACCCACTTTTATTGTTTTTTTTTTTTTAATACTTTATTACTATTATTTAAAAAGAAAAAAACACCCCACGTACTGATAGTTATAAAAAATTTAAAAAAAACAAAACAAAAACAAAACAAAAACTAACACACGTAAATGTCGGTGTTTAAATACATCTACAGTTATTTCCAAAAAAAAAAAATCCCCAACAATTATAATGTTATCAAATTACTTCCATAAAAAAGAAAATACTCCCCATCTCCATCCTCAAGTCCCTACTTTTTATACTAAGAGGAACAATAGTACTATTTCTTTATTTATTTTATTTGTCTAGTTTAATGTTTAGTATTTTATTTTAGTATTTTTATTTCAATTACCATGAGTAGCTAAATTTATAATTAGGTTTGAGGATGAAACCTTGTTAAGGATTGTCAGTAATATTTATGTGATTTGATTTTTCTCACAATAGTTGTTATTTAATGATTTAAATTGTTCTTGCTTCATATCAATTGACTAAGATGAGATTCTAGATATGAGTTCAATTATGTTTTTCTCATGATTTAAGATTTTTCTTAATTAATTGAATGTTTGGTTTATTATTTTTTGATTTTAAAATTGGATATCTCTTATGATTTGTTTGGCTACGGATACAATTAATGATTTGATTTTATACCTAAGAAGCAAAGAAGAGCATGCTTTAGATATTTAAATAGAAGTTTTAATGATAATATTTTCCATGATCGTAAGATTAATTTCTAGATTATCATGGAGTAGTTGGGAAAAATTAATGATCATAAATATATGCTGATATGAATTAACAAGGAGGATTCCAAAACTTTAATTCCTTTCTCTAGATTGTTTACATCTCTTTACTGCTTTATATTATATCTTTGCTTAATTTAATTATTTGCTTAGTATATTTAATTTCAAACAATCAATTTTTATTAAACTAGATTAGGATTAATTTGGTTAAGATTTGATTAATTTTCCAATGTTCATTCAAGTCCCTGTGGGTTCGACCTCGTTCTTATCAAACTATATTTTGGTACGGTTCGTACACTTATGAGTACTTTAAAATTTCACAACAGGAAGGTAAAGGTACCTCAAAAGATCTGTACCTTTGTTTGGAGGCTTCTCTATGACAAAATTCCTACTAATCTTACCTTTAAGAGCAAAGGAATTCCAACCACAAGCTGCTACCCTCTTTGCAATGCAGAAGATGAATCCACTTCTCACCTCTTCCTTTATTCCCCCTTCACTAGAGCAATTTGGCATGGGTCACCTTTGGTGTACACACATCTGAATTGAACAACATCATTATCCAAATTTGGATTAGGAATGTTATACTCGAACATAAAAGATTGGAGCCAGACATGATGCTTTACCTCCAAACTGTTTTCACAACTCTATAGACCATTTGGAACCATAGAAACATGGTGGCACATGAAGGGAAACAACCTAAGCCCATGGAAGTGATTCTAACTGTTCAATCTTTAACTTGTAGGTACCATGAGGCATTCAGCAGAGACTCCACTTCTACCCCCTAGATTGCAGATCAAACTCCTACAATTCAAAGATTTGGTGGACCTTGGCAGCTGATCATCAAGATTGCTGGAGCTAGAAGACAGAAAACTAAGAGATGTGGTTTTGCCTATGAATCCAGAGACGGGCAAGGAAACATCATGATTTCCAGTTTTTCAAGTTATGCAGCAGTGACTGCAAACAATGTAGCCCAGGAAGCTATGGTGGAAGCAATTGATAAAGCTAGGAACCTTTAAATATACTCATATTCTAATCCTGTGCAGTAGCAAACAAATTGTTCAAGTTGTCAACAAGGCTCGAGCTCCAAACTAGCAGAAATAGAATATGGTGGTAGATCTCTGCTATTTTGCTCAGAATGGATTGTTATTTCATTCTTGTTTTGTTTCCAAGGTTATAACTTGTAATGTATATAGTGTCTGTTTGGGACAAACTGAAATTTCAGCTTATTTGCAATTTCAACTTATTTTTGCTACTATTAATGGGTCTCACTGCACTTTTTGTTACTATTTATGAGTTTCACTGTACTATTAAGCTAACTTTTATATTTATTTACAAGATTTGTTTTGTTTCTTTTCTGTGTTTGAGAGAGAGAGATGAAGAGAAAGAAACCAACGAATTACCATATCTAAATTCAAGTTTTTTTTTTTATTATGTATATATGTGGATTGATTTTGTTTTGTACAATATTCATTTATGATTTTTCTGAGTTTGATTTTCTTGTGTTCTTGTGTTTGATTTTTTGGGTATGTATGATTTTTTCTGGGTTGTGCTCTTCTGTGTTCTTGATGAAGAGGATGTTAGAACTAAATTCATGTGTTTTTTATTTTTAATTCTATTTTTTTTAATTGATCAATTAAAATTAAAATTTCTAAACTGACATGGATCTAATGTGGCATTTATTAAATAAAAAATAAATTTTTTTAATATTATTTTAATGTCCACGTAAGCATTTACAGTGTCAACAGTGCATTCCGTTTGCCACATCAGCAATTTTCGTTAAGTGAGTAACGACAAGGACCAAAATGAAACGCGTTTTTCATTTTAGGGACTAAAAGCGGTAAAATGAAAATGTAGGGACCAAAATAGAAATTGACCCAAAATATAGGAACTAAAAGTGCATTTACGCCAAAAATGAATGGATTCAGGCCCAAAGAGCCCAACACAATGAATTTGTAGAGAATGAGCTTAAAAGCTAGGCTTCAATGGATCAGACAACACGCATAGTGAATCAAAGATAATAAGAAAGTAAAGAAAAACAAGCTCTGTGCAAAGAAAGCCTTCCTCAGCCAAATCCAAGGAGAGTGGTCCTTATATATATTTTTCTTTTAAACTTGGATATAATTTCAAGTTCTTCTTGCTACAGTGTTTTCTCTATAGATTTTTCGATCCCTTCTCCCTGGAGGGTCTTTTACATTATATAGCTCCCTTTAGATGATCTTGGCCCTCCATTTGTTAATCGTCCAGGCCAATATTTGAGTACTTGTCCCATCAGAAACCTTCCCAAACCCCTTGTGAATTGCAGTAGCCAAGGCAACACTGTTCAGGAGTCTTCTCTACATAAATGCAGCTATGAGGTTTGGTGGGATGCATTAAATGTGGTGGCATCCACCATCCCTTCAGTCATGTCAAGACTAACCCTATCGCCAAAGTTCTTTCTCTACAGTACAACCCCATCTAGTAACATGCCACTGTCGTGGCCTTATTGTCCGAGGGTGTGACCTCCTCGGCACAATAATGGCTCCCTCGGCCATAGGAATGACACGTGACGCAATTACCTTATTTAAATTTATGTACCCCACACTAATAATAAAAAATTATAAATAACAGAGAAGTAATATAGTTCTTTTGAGTGAGAAAATAATTGATTTATTAGAAGATCTAAATTTGATCAAGAGGACGTTAATGATCTTAAATAATTAGACTCTAATAACTGTAAAAAGTAATGACATTAATTTAAAAATTAATTGCTTTTATTAACAATTAATAAGATACTATTTTAATGCTTGAAAGTGTCATACTGTGATCACTAATTGTTGAGACTTGACGGATAAAATGAATTCTAATTTTTTTTTCCAATATTTTTTTTAATTATTTGGTAATAAATTTTTTTTGATGATCATTTGGTAATGAGAAGTGCTACGTTCACAACATTTTCACAACACTTTCACAATAAATCATAGGTGCTAAGTTTTCATTGGTTTTAATTTGAATTTACAACTTAAATTACTTTTTTGCCCACCCATAACAACCAATAACAATTTACCACATAAGATTTGTTATGAAAGTGTTATAAAAATATTGTGGACATAGTATTTCTATTAGGAATAGAATTTTAGTTGTAATAGAATTTGGATAATTATTCACTCTCTTATCCAATTTAATTTATAAAGTTATTTGGATTTAGTTTTCTCATTTTCTTTTTATTTTAATGTACAAATAATTCAATTGAAGGTAGATATTGATATCTTCAAGAAAGCAACCAATATTAGGTCTTATCTAGATATTGATATCTTCATGAAGGTAAGAAAGAAGTTGTTGTGAATGACTTATTCTCTATCTTTGTAAATGATAGATAGTCTAGCTCAAATTGTGTTTTTATCAAAGCTTATGCTCAAAGTAAGATTTAATAGACTCATCTTTTCTGGTCTAGGGAAGTTACATTCGTTGTGATTGACAAGTTATGTGGTTTTATTTTGGCTTCAACTATTTTAAGAGAGCATTAACTGAAGGCCAAGAGGCAAGCTAGCATCATTATAGATTATTTTTCTAAAGGCAACATCAGCATGGAGTGTCAAAGTTCCATAATAGTTTTGCCCAATTTATCATTTATTTGAGTTCACTTTATTATAGGTTTTGGGATTGAGCACTGATACCATGGTTGGGGATCAAATGTTAAAGGGGTATCTCAGGCTCAAGAGGACAAAGAAAGTGTGTTATAGCAGGTAAACTCGATTAAGAACAACAATTTACCTTAACTTTTGTTCATTGAAATAATTATGTCTCAAATAATTAAATGAAAGATGAGGTCTCTATCTCAACCAAAAATAGAAAGAAAGTTGTGGTGCTGGTTGGACGAGTAAAAGCATTGTTTATGGATGAAATATTGGTTTGGACTGCTTGACAACTTTTCAAATAGTGAATTTGCTCAAATAATGTTTTCACATTCTCCATTGAACTCCTGTCATCTCCTCCTTCAGCCAGCACAAGAGACTTTGATCTTTTTTATGATATTATTCTCCCCTCTGATGGCCAGATTGTGAACCAAGGTCACGAGCTTGATTTTTTGAATCCACGGGCTTTAAATGTCCTGCAAGGAAACGTGTGGCTAACTTCTTTCAAGAAGTAAATGTAGATATAGGTTTTTCTGTTTAATATGTTCCAATAGAAATAATTGATCTCTGAAAGGTGAGCATCACATGGAGACTCTCATTTTCAATCCATATACATAGTAAAATGTTTATAGGTGACATCACATAAAGACCAAAAGCAATATTGGGCATGTCAAGATTAACCTTACTGTTTTGTTGAATTTGTGGAGGCATTTCAATCATTCCATGTGGGAAGGAGTTTAATTAAATTTGAAAATAATTAAGGTTAGTAATTACTTTATGTTTTGCTAAATTGTACACACACATTGCTTAGTTTGGCAATTGCTTTTGATTGGTGTTTTTAATTTTTTACAAAAATGTGGTTTTTTATGTATTTCTTTTTGGGGTTTTATTATGGTACAGGAATGCGCCTCTCTTCAAGAAACTGGAGAGTTCATTTCTTGGTGGTTTTGTTATTGTAATATATTTTCACTATTTTGTATGAAACGAATGATTTTTGTGGATGTTAAATTTGCATTTGTTAGGTTGCATTTGAGTTTGAGGATTTAAAACAAAGGTTTTAAGAATAGTTGTTAGTATAATTGTTAGGTGATTTTGTCCAACCGAATACACTTGCGATATTATGAATTTGAAATGATATCTAAAATCTAATCATTTTATGTAAGGAGACTTAGCCCAAAAGGGGGAAGAAAGTGTCACGCTTGGGTATTAGATTTTTTTTTGTTCTCAAAGATGTTTGAAATTGAAAATTTTTTAGATCCAAAATGCCATAAAATTCAGTTTGGCAACAATCACTATTAAAGGATATAATAGTAATGGATATCGTTTTGCATTTTCCTTTTCACCTTTCTGAAAAGCAAACGAACTCAAACAGTTAGATAATTATTTTTCTCCATGCAAAAATATTGTGTTGTTAACTCATACTTTCATCCACATGTGGTGAAAATGAAAGTCACCATTCATTAAGATTTATTTTTGTTTTTGTTAAATGTGAAATATATTTTTAAAATTTTGTGCACGTATTTTTGTAACATGATTTTACTCTTATAACATAGCCTTTTTTTCTTTTGTTAAATTGAAATTTTTTTTTTTAAACTTTGCGCATTTACCCTTGCAACACCATAGTTTACTATCTACGGGGAATTCCAATTTCAAGTGAATAAGTGATGGATTTTTTTGTGGTGTTCAGTGTTATGTCGTTTCAGGCCCTTCAAAGAACTGATTTTTTGTATAGTCGTAGTTTTGAAAGTGTATCTCGCAATTTAGAGTTATGTTTTTGTTGTACAAATCCGTTGTTTTTCCTTTGGTGTCTAGATTTGTTGCCATCTCTAGCCTGGTGTGTAGCTTTGTATATGTGCAATTTTGTATTTTCTCTCTTTGGTATTTTGTATTGTATTGAACTTATTGTATATGATTCTTGAGTGATAAATCAACTTATTCATCAAAAGAAGGAGTTAAAGCTTTAAGGTATCTAATTCAACCTAATATTTGATTGCTAAGAAGGGTAGTTGGGTTGCTATGATTTGATAAGTAACATGGACATTAATACTCTCTCTCTCTCTCTCTCTCTCTCTCTCTCTCTCTCTCTCTCTCTCTCTCTCTCTCACACACACACAAACACAAACTAATATCCTATATGTTTAAAACCCAAGATAATATCAATGATACCACTACAATTGACCATTCCCATGCGTAAGAATGGATTACATACTAGTGCTTTATAATGTAGAAGATCATTAGTCTAAAATAAAAAATAATTAAGTTTCTTGTAGGTATATTTTGTTCTAATAATTATAATCTTCAAAATTTAACATGCATTTTTATGATTTGAATGTAGTGGTTCTCTTATTTATTTATTTCTTTATATTTCTATAACCATCCCCTGGATATAAATCTATACCTACCAGTATCACCTCCTAGTTAACATTGTCAAATCTTTAAATGATTTTTTTTTTGGTATATCATGGTATTGACATAAAATGATAAAAGCACTGAATTTTATAGGGGAACTTTAACATATTATATATATAAATATATATATATATATAAAATATAAAATATAATTTTCTAGTTCATAGTATTTAAATGGTGGCTTTTGATGGCACAATTATGTTAAACTAGATGTAGTTCATAAGCTAATTTCGTTTTTCTTTTTTGGTTACTAGTATGCTACATATCACACAATAACGAAATATAGAATTGCTCATGGTGCTCGGGCGATCGTCTCTTTGCATAATCCAAGAGTGGAAATGGGCCAATACAGTATGGCTCAAATTTGGGTTCAAAAGGGACAATACAATGGACTTGAAAGCATACAAGACAGTTGGGTAGTAAGTGACAAAATGTATTTCTGTGTCTCTTGAATAATCAGTTCAATATACATAGATTGATGTCATTAATAATAAAACCTTCCTTTATATTCCATATTACACTTTTTTTTTTTTTTGAGGTAGAGTTTCAACCTATGGCGTTCGCTCCTGATGATAGCTCTTTATCATCAGACAAAGACACCAATCAGTTTTTGGTGTAGGCGGGGATTGAACCCCAGATCTCTTATTTAACCATCAGAAACTTTACCAGTTGAACTAACTGGAACTCACATATTACACTGTTATAAATTATTTTTATATCATTGTATTAAAAAATTGAATGTTACCAAAATGTAATGATCAATTAATTATTCCCTCAAAATGTAGGAACCAAAATAATATGTTAACAGCCAAAGATTTTGTAGCTGAATTGGCACCTCCCCATGTACAGAGTGCTTAGGGGTCTAGCGGGGAAAGGGTTTGAGCTGCGGGGTTAGCAGCATGTTGTAATTATTTCTCAAAAAAAAAAAATGATAACATGTTTACCAAAAATATATATATATATTTATATATATATTTAACATTTGATTTATAAATGATATTATAATTTAGGGTAAAATGCAAACTAACCCTCTAAGTTTTTTCAAATTTCATTTTAGTTCTCTAACTTTGCTTTTGTTAATTTCAATCCTCTAACTTTCAAGTTTATTCAATTAAGGCTTTTCCATCAACTTTTGTTATATGTTGTGGTTAATTTTTCAATTTTATAAGTTTTTCTTCAAATTTTTTAAATTAAAAAAAAATCAATTAATGATTGAAAAATATTTTCCAGATTTTTTTTTTCAAAAAATTTTAACAAAAGTTAACGGAAATGTCTTAATTGAATAAATCTGAAACTTAGAGGACTGAAATGATTGAAAGCAAAGTTAGGAGACTGAAATGAAATTTGAAAAAAGTTAGAGGGCCAGTTTTGCATTTTAGCCTATAATTTATAAATGCTAGCCACAAGCCCACAATGATTGCCTTGAGATGGTTTGAGAGCCAGCCCACGTGAACACAATATCAGTGGGCTTTCTTATTTTGTAACAGACCAAGGAAGGCCCAAATTTTCAAACAAAGCCTATTCGGGAAAGCAAGGGCTTTTTTTTTTGGGTAAAATTATCCACTATAAAATCCAGGAATGGAACCCTAATTTTAGCTTCTCTCTCTTCAGTCTTCACCTTGCTTTCATTTCCTCTGTCTCTGTGCTATAATTATTTTTTGGTAGAATAGCAGTCCTTAATTTTTTGCCCCATGATGTACACCAAAATTTTATTGAGCGGTTAGGCATGGTTTTTCAATTCATTATCAGCTCTTTACTCAACACCTCCTTTCACTGATCATTCAAAGCTATGAGATCTGAGGGCTTTTTTTTTTTTTTTTTTTTTCATTTACATGCATTTCTTATATTTGAGGTTCTATATATGGAAATTATACTGTGAATCTAAGATCCTGTTACCTGAAAATTGCAATGTTGCCATTCTCTGAAGTTTGTGAATAGTTGCATAGTATTTTGTATTTGATTTAGTAGAATTCCGAATTTGTTATATTGTGAAATTGTTTCATTTGTGGGTCTATGAAAATATATTATTTGTTATAAATTCAATGATGTATAAATGTATTAGACAGTGTAATTGGAAAATTGGGGTGTCAATTCCAATTCAAAGGTGTTTGAGCCAAAGGCTTGACAATGTACTTGCGTTGGATCTTGAGCTCAAAAGCTTGATATCTAGCTTGAGCTTAGCTTAACTTATGAATCAAGCCAAGCTCAAGATTTTTTAGGCTTGATTTGAGTGCCAGATGATGATAAGAAACTGATTGGAGGTTTGTAACGTGTATAGAATCATAGAAGAAACTTTAATTTTTTTTTTATTTTAAATTTAACTAAAATTTAGGAGTTTTTAAATCAGGAATTTTACATATCTAATCTTATTATTTAAGTTTTACAAATTGGTAAATTTGAGAGTAATTTAGGCATCAAAATTAAAGATCCCAAACAAGATAAGCTACTTAAATAGTAGTATAGATATAGAATAGTAGTATAGATAATAATGCATGAAACAATGATACAAACAGTCTAGGGCTAATATTTTCTTCAATTATTAACTGTTCAAATGGAAGTTTAAATTTGAATAGTTAATAACTGAGAATCTCAACAATACTAACGAAACGAAAAAATACCTGCCAATTGATGTAAGGAAAGGACTCATGGGAGAATTCGGGTTGCACAAAATGAGATGCAGGCAGTGAAGGAAATATATATTGTCTGTTGGGTAGTTGAAGATATGAAGGTTAAGGCAACCATGAGCCGTTATAGGGAAGAGGAGAGAGAGTGTAACGGTCGTGGGTTGCCATGAGACTGTTGATATGCACACGCCTAAGAGAAGGGTTGAGCATTGGGGAGGGTAAAGCGAAGGGTTGTGTATTTAGGGTGAAGAATGGAAGACAATATGCTAGGCATCTTTTTACCATGATTAAATAATTTTCATTAAAAAATAGTAATAGATGGGGGCTTTAACACTTAATACTAATATTAGTAATTTGATTTGCAAAACGTCATCGTTGGGCTATGAATAAGTTTAGGAGTGTTTAAATTTTTTTTTAAAAAAAACCTATAAAATATTGTGGCTTCAATTCAATAGTTTAGAATAGAATATGGTGGGCTTTGAAAAACAGAAAAAATAAAAATGTGAAGAGGATCTTGTCGAAAAATAAAAAGATAAAAGAATGTGCAGAGGTAATATAAAACTCATAGAGTAATTATAGGAAATAAATATGAATAATTGTGGCTATATAAATTTATGATAACATTTAATGATAAAAGCACAATCATTAGTGAGATGTTGCGGCCAACTTTTTTTTATATTAAGAAATTGACATAAATTAATTAATTTTTACTATGTGGTATTTTTTTATCTGTCTAAATCATGTTAAATATGAACACATGTCAATCCGTAGAAGAAGCATACACAACACATAACACAAACTAAAATTAGGCTTCTGTAACCAACAATAGGTTTCGGGGCTAAAATGACCAAGAATACTAAAATTAGAACTATAACCTTTTCTATTTGTGAAAGTAGATGAAAAATATAGAATGAATGAGATCAAGGTCAGAAATATAATTGGATGATATTATAGTACCTGAGAAGTGAGGCATGGATGAATTTGGAGAGTGAATATGAGACTGCACCTTTGAAGAAATCACATTGGCTACCTGATGAGAATCTCCAATTTGTGAAATAACTCTAACACTCACTACAAGAAAATAGCCTTATTGCAATGAATTTTTTTGTTGCAATAAGCTTCATACTGTTGCAATAAACCTCTATTGCAACGAATTTTTTTTGTTGCCCATTGTTGCGATAAAGTCTGTGGCAATAGACTATTGCAACAAAAATTTTGTTGCAATAGATTTTTGTTGCATTAAGTTTGTTGCAATAAAAAAATTCCATAAGATTAACTTAGATGGGGCAATCTTTTCAAGCCAAAAAGAAGCTGGAGTTGGTGTTATTATCTAAGACCATGAAAGGAAGTTCCCTCAAAGAATGGGGAAAAAATGTTTATGTTTTGGTCATTCAAAATGAGCACAATCACTATTACATTTACATAGACATCAAGTGTTGTTGTACAATTTGGTGGCATTACAAGGGAGCATGGCTGGTTGGAAACGATGAGATGAGGGATCTGAGAAAAGAGATTTAGAGCATAAGTCTTAAAATGAAGAAATGGCTCTAGATAGAACAAACGATGAATAAGAAATCATCTTTTTTATTAAGAATCTCAAATAGAGCATATTTGAGCTTTGACTTCAACTCAACAATATTTTTGGTTTCTAAGTAAAACAATGTGTGAAATTTTAGCATTTCTGAGAGCTTAAAATAGTTTAATGGTAATTTAAGCCTTCAAGTTTTATCACAGCAGTATCTCAATCCACTACAAAAAAAGAGAGCTATAGCTGCATTTCAAAATCGCAGCTATAGACCCTAAAAAACGCAGCTATAGGCTATAGCTGCGTTTTCCATGGCTGTGTTTCCAAACACCGCCTATCCTGTGTGACTATAGCCCCCTGCGGGACCTAGAGCTGCGTTTTTAAAAACGCAGCCCAAACCGGGGTCTGTAGCTGCGTTTTAGACACTCTATAGCCGCGTTTTTACACACCCACAGATGCGGGACCTATAGCTGCGTTTTGTAGAAAACGCGGCTATAGACCCGGCTTGGGCTGCGTTCAAAATGCCGGTATAGGCTAAGGACCTATAGCTGCGTTTTGTAGTAAACGCAGCTATAGCCCGGTTTGGGCTGCGTTTTTAAAAATGCATCTCTAGGCCCTACATTGGGTTTTCCTGTAGCCGCATTTTCAAAAACGCGGCTATAGGTCCTTTTTCTTTCTAAACACAATCCTGCTCAATACAAGACCTGTAATTCCTGCCTACACTCAACAATTCCCAACCAATTGCTAGCAAACAAAACAAGTTCATTGCCCAAATAATTACATAAACAAAACAAGCTCCCAACAAAAAAATTTTACATCACAAACTGACTACCATTATCTATCCACATAGATCCCAGCCAACTCAAGCAATCCAATAAGGTAAAAATCAAAGAAGAACCACCAAATAATACATTCTAAACAAATCTAATCAAATACAACTTCCAAAGCTTAAAAAAAACCAATCTTTAACAAATCCAATAACAAAAATGCTTTAAAGATTATAGTATAAAGAGAACCACCAGACACAGCCACCAAAACCCAGCATCGATCTCACAACCAGAATCACGCCGATCTCGCAACCACTAGACACCATCACGACAACAACCCACCCCACCACCACGGCAACACCATCAGAACCCACCCAAAATCAAACCCATTCCAAAAATCCAACCCAAACCCATCGGAACCCAGCCACAACTACGGCCCCATGCCATCACTGCACCTCTACAACCAAAACCCCCATGCCACCACAACCCACCACGACCCAGACCTGCTGCAACCCAAAACCCACTCCCACACAAATCAAAACCCCACACCCACAAAAAAGGAAATAGTTCAAAAAGTTCAAGCCACAAAAAATGAAGCTAAGGAAGAAATGTAAACATAATTCCACTTAAAATCAAAGAAAATATATATTATGGTACCTGAATTCCAAAAGTGATACTCTTTGAGAAGTGCAGGGAGAGATTTTCTAACCAATTGCATATCACCAGTCCTGCTGTATATGGCATGAACCATAGCACTCAGGAGGGGAGGCTGGCTGCAAAAGGTACCCCCGAGTTTGTGGTTTAACTCCAATTATATAATCATTTAGATTACGAAAGAAATTATGTAAATGAAATTTGCATAAATGAGATTCATATTACAAAATGTCAAAAGGGAGAAGAAAACAAAAACAATAACTTGAGGATCAAATGATTATGACAAAAAGTGTTATATAAAAGCTGAAGCATTAATACCAAGTTTAATGAAATGAAACTGTATGTGCCCTACCTTTCAACTAGAGACTAGTGGTCTAGTATTCATTTTATTTATAATTAAAAGGTAGCAAAAACAGTTTAAATTTCAGGTTTGGACTATATTAATTGACAGTTTAAATTTCAGGTTTGGACATAATGACGAGTTTTAACTTTTTAAAATTTTTACATTATGGGTTATACAACTTATATATACTCATAGCCTTATTAATTATAATGTCCTTTAGAGTTGAGACACCTATGTTAAGACATTAATTTGGATTAGACATGACTGAGAGAGAGAGAGAGAGAGAGAGAGAGAGGTCTTTAACGGTGCCTAGTGCCAATTGGTTTTAATAATTATAACATCTCACTAAACCCATGACCAAAATAAAGACCCTCTGATGGACTAGCATTCCTGACAGAAATAAAGACCAACAAGTGTTAGAAACCGAGCCCCTAGAGGCACCCTCAGTTTGTGGTCATTTTAAATTTGCCCCTTTTAACATTTTTATGTCTCTAATGTAATATAAGATTTTCATTTGATCTGTTTATTAGAAATTGAAAAGGATTTCTTAAACCATATAAATATTATAAGAAAAAAACAACATCAATAAATAACTAGATATTTTATTAGCACAAAAAAAAAAAAAAACTAGATGTTTTAGTAAACAATTAGAGGACATAGAGAATAAAAGAAGTGTTCATGTACTTACCGTTGCTTCTGTGGAAGGTACTTTTCCAAATCAACAACCAGCTGATTGATACCAACAGAAGAACCTCAAAAACTACTGAACCTGATATGATCACCACGGTTTGTTGGTCCTTGTTCTTTGATTCTATAAGCATCCACAAACCAAAATTATAAAACAATAATAATAATAATAATAGCATTAAATAATTAATTAATATATTTTTATTGGGCTAGACTACTTGTCCAGACGTATATTTAATTGACATCTAAATTTATAATTAAAAAAAATCCCACTTAACTGTACTGTTTTATGCCTCAAAATATATTGAATTGAACTTGTCCCTGAGACTTGAGAGTTGAGACTTTGAAGTTTGAACACCAATTGCATGTTGCTCATTTCACATATAGATGAGAGAGATAGAGAGGGAAGAGGCAAAAAAAACTATATAAAAATGTTAAACAAAAAAGTGATCCAACATAAACAACTAAGAGCTACACTGCCATCTCCTGAGTTTGATGGTTTGGTGGATAAGTGTTTTGGTCTAATCTTGATATCTTGTTGTTGAAAACTTGTTAGAGACAATTATTATTAACAAGAATTTAAACTTTAAAGGTTCTCCACGATGCTCCCCACCCCACTTTTATTTTCTTAAAGAGAAAAGGTTCACATATATCATATGTACTGTATGTGGGACCTCCACAATGTGAGTGTGATAGTGAATGGTCTTACCAGAGTAGCAGTGTAGAACAAGGCAATTGATTCTTCAATTTTTCATTTTATTTAATTAAACGCAAGCTAGACCAGGTTGAGATTTAATTGGTTTGGTCGAAGTAAACCTGGAGTGGGAATATGGATTATATTTTAGTACTAGGAGGCTACTGGCTAATAAGGGCTAAGGAATGGCATCATTAATATTGCAGTGATATTGTACTAATAATTGCTATTTGATGAAACCTATATCACTATGTTTTAATACTAATTAGTTGCTGACAAATACTATTAGATTTTCTTTTGTGTGAATTATGATAAGAAAGACATAATTGTTAATCTATGCCAAACTATAAGAAACTCAAAGTGTAAAAGCTAAAGCGAGACACAGGAACAAAGTCATCCCCACAAAATCAAAAGGTTAGTGGTAGAATGAAGGGCATTCTGCCAATTTCAATGGCAAAAAGTACAACGGCCATGCTTATAGGGTACTGATATGTCAAACAGTTTCTAGGACTCAAAAACACAAATTTCAATGACCAAATTAGAAACTAACAAAAACAAAGGACTTACTTTCAATCACAGGATTTGAAAATAGCAAAAAATCTTCTTCCAGTCCAATCACAAAATATCTTTTATGTTCTACAGTAGTCAAGAACAAGATCCTTCCAAAGTTGTACCTGCTTCTCACGGGTGTCCCTTACACCAAGGTATGTTATAGAATGAATCACAATTTCCAAATGAAAAATAAGATTCAATAACACAATGTTGAAAAGATGTCACAAAATAATTAGTAAATATAGAAAGAGAGAGAAGAAGATTACGTGAAGTATGGAGGGTAATTGAAGAAGTAAGGTAGATTAAAATCATCCAATTTCTGCATATCTCAATTATAATAATAATGATAATAATTGCAAAATGAAGAACAAAACTGAAATTTCAGAAGCAGTCATCAACTCAAGTGGCTAATCAGCAAGCAACTGTACTAACAACAGTAGATTCTGTGTGTCTGTATTCGAACAAGGCCTTACCAGGAACAAAATTTGAGTACATTTGCGTGATCTAGAGAGTGGAGAACCCTAACCTGCACGCAAATGCACTGCAAAAGAACAAGGCAATTAAAAAAAAAAAAAACTCATATCATATAAACACAAACACAACACTCTGCATATCTAAAAAATGCGAAACTGGTTGTGTTTAAATGAGCTTATTTTCAACAGTTTCTTCTGTTTATTGTGTAAAAATTTAAGTCGTACATTCTCTTATGATGTGAAAATATACTCATTGAAACCAAACTTAGACCATTATTGAACTAGTTATACCACAAAAGTACTTCCTAAAAAAAAACCAGCAGCTCATTCAACATACTTGTTTGGCATCAAAGTAAAACTAATACTATATGTGATTCAAAGAAATCCACAATTAGTAACAGACACTATTTGTGATTCAAACTAATTTAAAAAAGTCCAGATTTGTGATTCAACTAGTTTGAAATTTAAAACAGTGCTTGCAATTTTACACAAATTTGAATCAAAGTAACCACAAAGGAAAACACAAATCGGTTCAGGAAAAATAAAATAAAGACTATAGCTTACTTCTTGAAGAACCTTGTTCTTCTGCGATTTATCGACACTCTTGATCGTGAAGTACTCGATTGTCTTCTTCTTCCTGCCTTTATACACAGTCTACGAATCCAAAATTGGAAACAAACAAACCAAAAAAAAAAAAATTAACCATTTTTAGAAATTTGAAAATGGAGAACAGAGATGAAGAAGAGTGCTCCACAATTAGTACATGACAATTGCTACAATTTTTGTGAGTCTTGTGACTTGTTTAAAAAATACACACGGATGGGTTTATGAGTCATCACGAAATGGGTTGAAGGAGATTCCTCCAAACTGATTTGGAGGAATCTCCTTCAACCTGATATATCATAGGAAATGAGAATATCTCAGAAATATTGCTAATACACTCTATAGCTATGCACACCAATTGCTTTATTTTCCGTTGGCCAAAACATTAATGCATGAGATTGAGAGTGCAAAAATAACTAAGCAGCAAAGCACCAACAATCAAAAAACTTCCATATTATCAATTCAAAAATCAGAAAACAAGAAAACACAAAAGAGGATTGGCTTATTAAGTCCATACGTAATGATTACAAGCTAAACAAAACTAAACTATAATTCAAAGTCCTCATATTAAAAACACAGCATTAAATCACAATCTAAAAACGCAAACTTTTTTTAGTTCCTCTTCTTTTTTGGCCACATTTCTTCACATCAATCAAACACAACACAGATCTATGGCTCTCTGTTTGATCGCCAAGAAAAAAATAGAACCAAGCAATTGAAAATTTCATATAAACTAATACCGATTTCTTGCGCTAAATTTCACACATGAAAAAGAAAGTTAACCAAAAAACAAAAACGTAAAATTTCCTACATTTTCTCATCAAACAAACAGATCAAACAGAGAGAGAGAGAGAGAGAGATTACGTTTTCCACCGCAAAGAGAGAGAGAAGTGAAACTAGGTTCACCGGAGTTCCCGTCGCACCAACCACCAGTATGCTCGTTGACCTCACCGGGGTCCCCGGAGCTAGGTTCACTACATCACAACAATAACAAAGTTTCAAAAATACCCAAAGCCCAGAACCCTAATCAGCAAAAAGTTCCAAAATTTGAATCAAACTACTACATCACAAGCTTCCCGAAGCCGATCCGTACAAACCACCACCACCACCCAGATACACAACACAACAATAACAAGCAGAACAACAAAGCTCGCAGATCCGAGTATAATCGGAGCCCGGAAAAGGGTAAAAAAAAAATCAGAGAGATGTTAATAAAGGGGATTTACCAGGAACAACCTTAAAATTTAGCAACCCAGATGAAAAAAAATACAATAAAGTTACCTTCTTGGGATCAATCTCAGCTTGCTTCTTCTGAACCTGGTGGTACAACTGTGCTGCGAGCTTTTCACAGACCTAGCATTTGGAGATTTGGGTGGAAAGGAAATCGGAGAGGGTGGAAGTGAGGGAAGGAGGGGAAAAGGCGATTTCGAAGTGGGGAGTGTGTTAGGTCAGAGCACGGCGGCGTCGAGCTGCGTGGCACAGAGCACAGCGGCGAGATTAGGGATCGAGAGCTAGGTTGAGAGTGAGCTGAGAGTTTTTGTGAATTTAGGGGTTTTTTTCAATTGAGGGTTTTTTTTTATTTTTATATCAAACCTTGGCCGCATTTGATAAACGCAGCTTTGGGATATATTAAAAGAAAAAAAAAAAATTTCTCCGGATGGGTCTATAGCTGCGTTTTTAAAAAACGCGGCTTAAGCCGGATCCAGATAAACGCAGCCTGTCCCTCACAAAACGCGGCTTCAGAGCTGGTCTATAGCCGCGTTTTTAAAAACGCGGCTATATGTCCTAGTGGAGCTGCGTTTTCCAGAAACGCAGCTCAAACAGCACCTTGAAGCTGCGTTTTTGAAAAACGCAGCTCAAAAGCGCGTTTTTTGTAGTGATCTCATCACCAAGGGATCATGAAGAGCAAGAATTTCAAGAATTGCTGTTCTATCATGGAAGTATCAAGAGTGTCAAAGATTCTTGCAATTGTGCTCTAGATCAACCTGTTATGGTGCTTTGCACTTGTATGTAAATCTATAGAGCCATTTCAAGGCATCTTGGAATTTTACATTAATTTCTTATATGTTGGCTGCATCTATAGTCTATAGTAATTCTATTAGTAGGTCATTTTTTGAAGTAATTCTATCAGCTTATAGATGTTACTCCATGTTTTGAAGTAATTCTATTAGCAGGTCCATTTTTATTTATCCCCCCGAATTGATTTGTGCTTAGCTATATCTCTAATGCTGCTTGTTATATTGTTGTATTTCATTCAATCTGACAACAATAAATTACTTTCAATTTATATCATTAGTTTGGAACTTCGGTTGTTAGTAATTTTTTTTTCTTTTTAAATTACTTTCATTTTCTTTATTGTATATTTCTCCTCAGGTGGTTCCTTAAATTATCTTTGCTTTCCATTTATTATATAGTGCTGGCACCATCAACATTGTGAAGTCAAAATAAAAATTCTCCCTATACAATGAGAACACACATTCTACCACAAAAGGCTTAGTAAAATTAGGTAATGCCAACACAGGTGGAGTAGACACAGCCACCTTGAGAGCTTTGACAATCTGGTGCTTTGATAACAAATTGATAAAAACTGACAAGTTCTTAAGAGAGTTAAGAATGTTAGAAATATATTAGACATATTAACCCAATGTAATAAGCCCAAGCTCACTTCTACTTGTACTAGTAGTTTAGGATTTAGTCGCCTATATATCCTCATGTTAGGGTTCATTGTAGCATAGTTTATTGTACTATACTCTTACATAATAAAGATATAACCCTTAAAGGTTTCTTCCGTGGACGTAAGCCGACAAAGTTAAACCATGTAATTCTCGTGTTCTTGGTGTTCCTATTCTATGCTTCCCCTTCTGCGTCCACTCTAGAATATACAATATAGTATAACACATTGCGTTGCTAATATATTTAACATGGTATCAAAGCCAAACTTCGTTCTTGACATTAAACAACTATCTCTAACAAAGAAGAACAATGTTTCTAGAGATAAGGAAGAATACAGAGATCAAGAGAGAAGAGAATTAGGGAGAAGATATTAAGAAGAAGAGAGTCAAAAGCTGTCTCTACATTCTTGTTTTCCTATTAACCAATTACAATACATCCCCAATCTTAACTACCAGTAACTCACTTGGCAAGCACAACAACTAACTGCACATCAACTAACTTGACAGCTAACACTGCCACATCAGCATTACTCTAACCAACAGAACACATACACAATATTTACTCTTATCAACTTCATGGTCATGCAACTGTAGTCCTTGCTATCATCTCCAACTCTCTCATACGCCTATAGGAATGTGGGCTTCTCTTCTATGCCACTCAAATCCTAATGCAGAGGTAGATCAAGCATAGTAGCACTACGAGGGGAATCATAATCCAAAGCCAGTAGATCTGGGAATCTTTTGAGATGCCACTGCCAGCCCCTGTAGGATCAGAAGGATGCTTTGTAAAGTCCGGGGGAAGTAAGGGTAAAATAATGTCTGGTACATCCCACAGATGCGTTGGTATGATAGAAACAACAATATTTTACTTTTCTTGGGAAACAACAATTGATTGTTCTTATCTAATTTTCTTCTAATGTTTTATCCATTCTTTGGATAAACTCAAAAACCTGATTGTCAAATGGGTGGGGTTTGAATTGGGAGTAAATAGCAATGTGTTTTGAGGTTATTTATATGGAGCAGTTCTGATTTTAAGAGAAATCCTAGAAGGGATTTAGGGGGTTTTTTTTTTTTTTTTTAATTTATTCTTTTGTTCATACTATTGTGAATTTATTCAATATCTTTTGTTGCTTGTAATCTTGTATTTTGGAGGAACTGTGGGCCAACTTCTATTTTTATTTTGGATTCTTTATATCAAAAATTTTTTTTTTTTTGGTTTTTTTTTTTTTTTGAAACATTTGAGGATTGAAATTTGAAACTGGGGTGGTCAGGTGTGTTAATGCTCTTTTAAAAAGACAAAATAAAAGATAAGAACAAAAGTTACCGTGTACTTATTTACAAAATGGGCTTTTAGGTACAAACCTTTTTTTTTGACACGCTTTTAGATACAAACTACTGAAACTAGTACAATAATACAAAAGATTAACAATAATGGCTATTGAGAACTGGTTATCTGTTCACTGTAATAATAGCTATTAACTATTTATCATTCTTTGTCTGGCACTTATTGATTGCTATTGAGTACTGATTACTCTTCACTTACGCGCTTTTCCTTTGTGAGATAAAATTAGTTGGAATTTTATACTCATAAATTCCAGATTCATTTGATTTTTCAAACTCGTGTAAAAAACAAAAACTTTCGTTAAACAAAAAGGTTGTAGTAGAGGTACTTTTAGTACAAATCTCCGAGACACGAAACCCAAATAATATAAAATAAGATAAAATTATCAAATATCACTCATGAAAGCTGACCATAACTATGAGAAAAAAATATTGATGCAGTAGATTTCACCTGGCTGATTTTTTATTTCTCCTTTTCAAGTTTCAAGTAACGGGAAAGGCAAACGTGATTAACTGTGGGTCACATTAGACTTCCTACCTCACGTGATTAACTTCAGCAGCATTTTTTTCCCCTCTTTGTTACGGTTTCCTCACGTTTGGTTTTCACTCTTCAATTTGCTCTGTCGCCACTGTTTTTTCTTATTTTTGATTTATAGCTCACATTGATTTTGAAGAAGCAGAACAAGGCACGCAAGCTGATTATTGTTGTAAACACTCAGTAAGTTCTCTCTTTCAATATAAGTTGTTGGCTTTTATATATATAGATGGGTTTAAGTTACACTTAGTATAACTTTGTAAGAATTACACTTGTTTTAAACCATTGATTTCTCATAGATCTAACGGGTAGGAAAAATATTAGCATTTATTGCTTTCCAACTCAGCTTTATCTAATTAATATTAACATATCTCTCTCTCTCTCATTTATTACATTTATAAGCATCTTAACATTTAGGGAGATAAAAAAGAATTGCAAAATCACTCATAACTATGAACTTGGATTACAACCAAAACTAAAGAAACAATGAAACAGGAAATTGTGAAGCTATGTAGTGTAGGTTTAGTTAAGTGTCAGGTAGGGAGAGAAAACAAAGATGACGTCTTTTCAAAATGAACTTTGCTAGAGCCTCTGGAAATGGATTTTTATTGGGTACCAAAGAATTCCTTTTTTAGTTTATAACTGATCTAAACAAATCTTGTTTGATTTTTCTCCTACAAAATAAAACCATCTTTTTTCTAAAATCTAAATCAATCCCAATATTTTTTACTTTTAAGTTTTCCCCCACTTATGGGCCAAGGCGACTTTAAGATATATATATATATATATATATATATATATATATATATATATATCTTATAAGAATTAGGATTTCGAAATATGTTGTTAACTTGATATAATTGTTATATATAAAAAAGTTTTAGACACCTCAAATAATTGTTGTTTATTAAATAAAATAATTGTGCTGGTTTTGTTAAGGTCGTGAATGATAGCAATAACCATATTAAGAGTGATCATCAATCAGTTCAAAATTTGATTTTTAAAGATGAGGATTTACTGATGATAGTTGAACTAGTAGTAGAACTTATATTTAACAGATAGGCAGGATGAAATTCATGCTAATGTACCGGAATTAGAAGAAGTGGTTCCAAAAATAGGGATGGAGTTTGAAACTGAACAAAAAACATATGATTTCTATAAAAATTATGCACGTGCAATCGGGCTTAGTATTAGGAAAAGTAAGGGTATAAAGATGGCATGAAAACATGGTTAGATAGAAAATTTTCTTGCTCTTGCCAAGGCATACGAGGGATATGACAAAAAAGATGACAACGAGAAACGCGATCATCTAAAGACAAGATGTGGTTGCTTGATAGAAATGAAAATTAGTTGTAGATCAATTGAAAAATATGGTGTTATCAAATTTGTGGCAAAGCATACACATGTATTAGCTTCTCCGCCTAAGAACATGTTCCTTAAATCTCAAAGGACCATTAATCCTTAACCAGCTATTGATGCTAAATTAGCAAATAGTTCTGGAATTGTACCAAAAGTAAGTATTGGGTTAATGGCTAGAAGGGTGGGTGGAATTGAAAATCTTGGCTTCATTCTTGAGGATTATAACAATTATTTGTGTACAAGACAAACATAAGAAATGAAAATTGGGGATACAAGTGGCCTACTTGAATATCTACGAAAAATGCAATTTGAAAACCTTAATTTTTCGTTCTTATGTGATTCAAGTTGAAATTGGATGATCTTATTACAAACATTTTTTTGGGCAGATTGTAGGATGAAATTGGATTATGAATATTTTGGAGATATAGTGTGCTTTGATACAACTTACAAAAAAAAAAAAAAAAAAAGCATCCTCCTCGATAGCTTCTTTGATATATGGGCTGCAAGTTGCTTTCAATGAATTTCGTAATGTCAATCTTTCCCATGTTTGTAGGAGTGGCAATTTGCCTGCTTATCTCTTAGCTAAGCACGCTTTAGACATTAATGACTTTTCTGCCTGGATTGAAGGGAGTCATTGTTTTCTACAACAAGCTCTTCTTCATGATGTATCTTTTGTTTTAATTTCTTAATGAAGTTCGTATTTTTTATCAAAAAAAATTTATATACACTTTGTTGTTTATTTATACTACATTTAAGAGTTTTCCTGTTTGGATTCTTACTTTGGGTGCCAAAAATACCCTACAACTCACTTGTTTAAAAAGTTTAAATTATAGAGTTAGATATGTAAAATTACTAATTTTAAAATTCCTAAATTTCAGAAGATAAATTTCAAAAATTAGTTTTTTTTCTCTTCTCCAAATTCAAATTTAAAAGGGAAACAACAAAAGATGTTTTCAAAGAAAGTGATCTAGTGAAGAAAGTTTAGTTGGTTTACCATGTTATAACTACAAATTTTATTTTATTTTTATTAGATTACTATGTTATGACTACAAGACTCTTAAAATTTGAATCTCAAGATTTATGGGACAATCAATGAAGCATTTAATTTCTAGATTAAGCATTTCCTTCACCATTAGTAATATTTTACGTTCTGCAAGGACAAATAGACTATCACCCAAGTTTTTTTTTTTTTTTTTTTTTGATGAGTAAGACACTATTACCCAAGTTGACTCCCTGTTGGCTATAATAGTACTCCTTCCGTCCCACTTTGTTTGTCCTATTTGAAAAGTCAAACTTTTTAAGGGAACATCATTTATTATCTTGTCTACCTAAAATGTATAAGTTTCCAAAACTACCCTTAAATAAATTTATCAAAAAATTGAAAATAAAATAGTTTTGAAATAAAATAGGGGTATAATAGGAAAATTAGTAAATTAATGACTTTTATTTTTAGAAACAGAACAATATTTTGGGACATCCCAAAATGGAATAAAGGACAAATAAAGTGGGACGGAGGGAGTAATTTATAAAGTGAAGTAATATTAAGGAGAGCCACTAAAGAGCCCGTATTTAATGCTGTATTATTCTAAAGAAGAAAATGTACTAAGGCTGGGTTTGGGAAGCGCGTTTTACGTTTCCCAGACTCAGCGTTTTTGTTTTTAGTGGGTCCTATGTACTGTTTACGGGACTCACAAACTACTTTTTTCAATAAAAACAACTTTAAAACTGGGTCCCACAGCATTATTTACACATTTAAAAATTATTTTACTACAGTGTTTTCAGTTTTCAACAATAAGCGGTATCCAAACAAACCCTGAGGAACTCCTTTCCCTTCCCCTTGTGTGTGTGTGTTTGTTTCTAAAAAAAAAAAAATGGCAACAGTAAAGCGGGAACAAAAACCTTGTTTCATTCCTTTACTTCTAAGCAACTCTTCAATTCGCTGTCGTTCTTTCTTAGCAGTTTCCTCTAAAGGTCTGTTTGGATACAGCTAAAAATTGAAAACTGAAAAACACTGTAGGAAAATAATTTTTAAATGTGTGAATAGAACCGTGAGACCCATTTTAATGAAAAAGTTGCTAAAAAATAAAATTGGTGTGCACTGTTCACGGAAAAAGTCAAACATTTCGGCTCAAAAAAAAAAAAAAAAAAAAAAAAACAGCTAAAACGCAAAACGTGGGTTGCGCTTCCCAAATGCACACTAAGAGGACGTTTGGATACGCGTTGCGTTTCCTGCGTCCCGTTTCCTGCGTTTTCACCTTTTCTTTTTTTTTTTTTTTTTTCAGCGCTCATTTCAGGGGACAGCGGCTACTGTTCATGCACTGTGCATGAACAGTAGCCGCAACTTTTGACTTTTCCCATGGTGAACAGTGCATCGTTCACTGTTCATAGACCCACAAATTCCACTTTTCAGCAACTTTTTCATTAAAAATGGGTCCCACGGCACTATTCACACATTTAAAAATTATTTTGCTACAGTGTTTTCAGTTTTCAGTTTCAGCAAAATAAGTTCTATCCAAACGGACCCTAAGTCCACCTACCCTGGAGAAGATTGTGATGGCAAAGGAGGATTGGCAGCAGCCTGCAGAAAGCTAACATGATAATCAATTCAAAGAATGCACCTTTGACATGGTAAAACTCCTAAATTTTAGCCTCTTTTATCTCTCCCCTTTTTAATATTGAAATTTACTTCTTCTTTCTTTTTCTTTTTTCTTTTTTCTTTTTTAATTTCCAAAACAAAATGGCCGAAGGTTTTGGTTAACTAGTTAAAAAAAGTTTTTTTTTTAAAATAATTATAAACGGTTAGAAACAATTTTAAAGTGCCAATAACTAATTACAAAAAGTTTATTTACAATTCACACGTGCTAACATCTAGTTTCCTTTGTTTATTTATCCAAAATGCAGGCGTTTTGATAACTTGCACACACATGTTGTCCACGTGCTTCACTTAAAGGGGACTTAACAATTCATCGTCGTTTCCAGTATTTAGCTTCTTTTGAATTGCAAAACGGTATCGTTTCATTCAAACTGCTTAGTGCAAATGCAACATTTGCTTCTTCTTTTTTTTTGAGAATGACATTTGCTTTGATTTGCTTTAAAATAAATAAATAAATAAAAAGAGAGTAAAAAGTTTACAAGACTGATCACTGATTTAAATGCGAAGCAGGCTGAATTCAAGATGGACAAATAAGACATGGATTTAGTTTAGCGAAGTCAATTAAGGGTCTCTCTTTGTGGTTATTTCTATTGTTTATTTGCAAAGCCAAAGATGAATGATACCCGTAGATATTTTAATTTGTTCATCAAATCAACTCTAATGCCTCTTGATGTTTGGTCCAGAGTTTCACATTCTTATCAAACTGAGCATTATAATTAAGGAAAATGCTAGGAACACCATTACAATGCATTCGGCATTCCCAATCTTAACTACCAGTAACTCACTTGCCTAGCATAACAACTAACTACGCATCAACTAACTTGACAGCTAACACTGCCACATACACAGTATTTACTCTTATCAACTTCATGGTCGTGCTGCAACTGTAGTCCTTGCAATCATCTCCAACTCTCTCATGCGCCTATAGGAATGTGGGCGCCTCCTCCTCCGTGCCACCCAAATCCAAATGCAGAGGCTGATCAGGCATAATAGCACTCTGAGATGCCATTGCCAGCCCCTGTAGGATCAGAAGGATGCTCTGGGGGAAGTAAGGGCGAAATAATGTCTATAGGTACATCCCATGGACGCGCTGGTATGATATCATCATCCATAGCTCACTCAAGCTCTCTGGAACTTGACCGAAAGGCTCTGGTATTCTCTCACTGTGACTGTTTGTTTGTCTCTTGTCCAACCAGTTAAGAGCCTACGAGGTTCAAGAAAGAATGTACATTATAATTTGTTTGACCTCTTCATGAACAAGAGATTCTAGAAAAAGAAGGTTACAAAACATTGGTTACTTCTAGGTGTGTTTCCCAATTGATCCTATTCTCTTAAATCAGTCCATATTTTTGAAACTACATGATATTAGTTTTGTCTGAGTCAATGTCACAAAACCTCATGATATTAGAGCAAACAGTCATAATTCCAACCTACTATACTGCAGTGACCCCCATCCCCTTAGCTTCCTGAAATGTTTCCTACCTTCTAATTTTTTGAGCTGTAAGATTTTCACTTTCAATTATATATATCAGAAACCATGGAACGGATATAAGTAGTATAGCTTCAGCGGTAGGAAGAGGAAAAAGAATAAGGGAAAAACAATATAGATTCAGCAAATTAGAGTAACCATAATGAGAAGCAGGAGGAGCACTAAACACCATCAGGAACCATAGTTTACTTTCCATAAAAACACAAGCAAGAATTTCAAAAAGACTAAACTACCAGAAGACAATCAACAGATTCAATATCAAAATTCAAACAACAGCGGCAAATCCCCAAGATTTAATTAAGCTTTATTTTTTAATTAACTTGTCAAGGCCAACAATAAAAACTTAAAACCCAGATCTATTCCGGCATATCCAATTGTTTTCTACTTCTGATTATATATACCGGTATTGTCACATATCAGGACAACATATTAATTGTAAAGTTGTGATTTTCAAATATGTATTTTGTTGGCTTTTATTCCGTGTCAAATTTGATTATAATTTTATTCAATCTTATGTACCCTGTATTTGTTCTGGGAATTTATTGTAAGGGTTGTGTGATAGTGAGAGAGAATGTGAAGACTCAAGCAATTGAAGCAAAGAAGGTTTTCGCGGGTATCTCGCAACTAAGCTTCCCGCGAGAGGATGCATGTGCCCTGCACCTGACTGGAATGCGAAGAGTCAGTACAGATGGAAACAGCTGTGTCTCGCGAATATCTCGCGGGTAAGGCCTTCTCGCAAGACACCCGTGAGACATTCTGTTCTGCCAGACTATACTATCTGATACACATTTTCTGCACCCACACTATATATACTCACATTACCCACAAATGATAAGGAGAGCCTCTAAGAGAAAACCCTAACAAAAACACTTGAGAGTTAGAAATTGTTATACTAACAATTCTCTACACATTTGTTTGTGAAATTTCCTCATCTCATACCTCTCCATTTTCATATCATTGAGAGGTTGATAGCCCAAACACTTACCACACCCTTTGAGAGTGTCAAGTGAAGTTTTGGTGCTGCTGGAAAGTATTGGAAGAAGCCTGGAATGGCAGATGCAATATGGAGCTTGTTGCGGGATCCGGAGAACTAGACAAGACACAGTTTTGAGAAGCCTTGTTAGAGTAGGAGCTTGAAGGGCTTAGGTACAGAGGGTAGATTAGGCTTGGAGAGTCTCTTGCTCACCCATGTATCCCAACTGATTGTCTAGTGGATCGATTACTGCTTGGAGGGCGGCGGAGAGGTTTTTCACCAAGTTCTTCGGTTTCCTCTTCGATAACACATCGGCGTGTTATCTGTGTTTGCATCTCTCTTCCCTACTCTTGTTCATTTCATTTTACTGCTGTGTTACTTTAAATATGAATTAGAGTAGCTCTCTCGCTTGTATGCTTGTGTTTACACTATTCCGCACTTAGTATTAAGTTAATGTAAAATCAACCAAGCCGTAACTTTGAATTGGGGGTCTAAACAGCTCTTGTGTTATTTAACACATTTTTTAGCTTTCAATTGGTATCAGAGCGGGTGCACTCATTATGATTTAAACACCTTAGTGCGATCTTTGACCCCGTATTGAGATGGACCGGTCTCAATCTTTAAATGTTCCACCATATTTTGATGGTAACAACTATACTTTTTGGAAAGTCCGAATGAGGGCATTCTTGTATTCTATTGATGATACTGTTTGGGATGCGGTAGAAGTAGGATGGACTAGACTGGAGGCTGCTAAATCCACTTGGGATAAGGCAGCACTTGCGGCAGCTAACGCTAACAGTAAAGCTTTGAATGCAATTTTTTGTGATGTTTCTCTAGATGAATTTCACAGGATTTCCCACATAACAGAAGGAAGCTTGGGAGATATTGGAGACCACATATGAAGGAACAAAGAAAGTAAAGGATACAAAGTTGCAGATGCTAACCACCAGATTTGAGGAGCTGAAAATGAGTGAGGACGAGTCATTTGACTCTTTCTACAGTAAGCTGAATGAAGTGGTTATTGGCAAGTTCAACTTGGGTGAGAAAACGGAGGACTAAAAGGTAGTAAGGAAAATCCTCCGATCATTGCCGGAGAGCTTCCGAGCAAAAGTCACAGCTATAGAGGAAAGTAAAGAGTTGGATGAAATCAAAATCCAAGAGTTAATTGGATCTCTCCAAACATACGAGCTGGGATTGCCTTCTCATAAACCGAGCAAATCTCTTGCTCTTAAAACCATCATCGAGAGAATGGACAACTTTACCATAGAGGATGATGTGGAGAAGGACGTAGCATTCCTTGCAAAGAACTTCCGAAAATTTCTGAAAATGAAAAACAGTGGGAAGCCCTTCAGCAAAGGAAAGTTCTCTTCCTCCAAGGGTGATAGGAAGGAGTTCAAGATGAAAGATGGGAAGGAGTTTCAATCCTCTCAAGGAATTGTATGTTTCGAATGCAATGGTCATGGACATCTCAAGAAGGAGTGTCCTAACTATTTGAGAGGGAAGGGCAAGGCATATGTCACAACCCTTAATGATTCGGATTCTTTCAATTCTGATTCAGAAGCAAGCTGTGATGAAGAAGGGAATTTCTCAGCATTTATGACTATTGCTCATGTTGAGTCTTCGAAGGACTTGAATTTGCTTGTGCAAGAACTTGGAGAGCATAGTGATAAGGAATCCATGGGAATTGTAGAAGAATTGGATGCTGAAGAAGATGAAGATACAGCTGGTCTTCAAGAGAACTACAATTCACTTCTTGAAAAGTCTGGAGAATATGCAAGGGTGGCCAAGGCAGCCGTGCAAAAGATGAAGAAGGCAGAGGAGGACTATAAGAGTCTTCTAGTGCGCTATAAGGAGGCCAAGTGTGAGATTGAGACGCTGAATAGTGAGTTAACCAAGGCCTACACAAAGGTGAAATTTCTTGAGCTAGAAGTGATTCAAGCAAATGCTAGAGTAGACCGAGTCTCTACCAAGAAGCTTGATGATGTCATCTCTTCACAAAAATCTTTCTCCGACAAAACCGAGTTGGGATATACTGGAGAAAGTAGTTCGAGTATCAAGGTAACCAAGGAAGTAAACTTTGTGAAGGCAAAAGAACCAAAAGAAGTTGTCCCTACTATTGAGAAAGCCAATGTGGAGAAGAAGAAGAATATGGCTGAGCAAAGGGTGTTGAACAAGCCCCTTAATCAATTTGTGGTCAGGTCTGATGCCAGAGCAAAATTTCATCCTCGATTGCAAAGAGTTTCTAGAACGAACCATGTATGTCATCACTGTGGACTTCAAGGGCACACCAGACCCAATTGTCATAAGTTGAGAGCATTGAGAAATGCTAGTGATCAAAGGTCAAGAGGACGAAGAAATGACAAGAGGACTTGGGCTGTTGAGTCATCAAGAGGTCGAAATAGTGATCCCGGAATGATGGACGTGATGAAGATGATTGGTGCATTTACCAACTGCTTGGAAAGCTTCACTAAAAGGTTTGAAAGTCCTAACACTCGTACCCAATCCTATAAGGATATCACCTCAAACACACGTGACGTGTGGGTAAAGAAGGGTACTCATGCATGATCACCTCCTATGTCCATGCATCAATACTTCCAATGTTTAGGATCATAGGTTCATGCATTATATTATGCATTGCTTTTTGCTTAAAGCATGTGTTTCTTTTACAAGTTTTTGTTTTATACTTGTGTTTATTGATCTTACTTTATTTTTTCTGTTTTTGAGTGTGTTCAAAAATTCAAAAACCCATAAAAATTGAAAAATCTTCAAAAAGTTTGATCGCTTGTGTTGTGTATATCACATGGGAGTTTGGCCTAGTACCTTCGTACTAATGGCATAATGCATTTACGAGCTTAGCTTGTTTTGTATGCACAAATATCTTTGTGAGAGAAATCTTGAAAACTATATGTGATTGTTGTAAATAGATCTTCAAGCTTGTCATAAATGATTGGTCAATAGTCTTGATGATCTTAACACATGCATAGATTTGTGCCTATATCTCTTCCCACTTTATTTTATGTTTTTGCATTAGAGCTCACCAAATGTAAATCTCAAAATGAAAAAAGGATTATGAGCTGCAAAAGCCTGTCGCACATACTAGTATTTGACTAGGAAAAAGGGAAAGCGACCTTTTAAATTGAAATGTATGGTGCTCAAAAAGCCAAAGGCTAGCTCTCATTGTTGAAATATCAAAAATTTCAAGCACCGATCTCAAAAAGAGATGTATTGTTCAAAAAGGATCAAATGTTATGATTTATGCAGAAGCCAATGAAAAGCTTCTAAATTTTGTAATCATTCTCTTGTGGGAGGTCATATATGTTCATCTCTATAATTGAGATTGTCCACTTGATTTCGTATCAACTGTGTATGACTTGATTGAATTGATCATTGAATCTTCACTCTCGTCTATGGACTATTCCACATTTGATACTCACACACAACACACAAGTCTTTGATTCAATGAATGCCTATCTCATTTGTGTGATTGTACATGTTCAAATGTGATGTGTATGCTCAAATACTTGATGATCAAACCCAAAAAGATTTTTGAGTGTTTTATAAGTTTTTGAAAGTGATTTTATACTTTCGTGCTTTTAGTTTTTGTTCAAAATGCATTTTTGTGTTTTTCTTCAAAAACTAGTTCAGAGGTTGTTTCGCGAGAAGCTCGCGACTTATAGCTTCCCGCGAAAAGTGCTTAAGGGAAATTAAAAAGTCACATTTTCATACTAAAACTCTCGCTACTGCCTCGCGAGTACTTCGCGACTAAAAACTTCTCGCGAAAAGATTTTTAGGCAAAAACTGAATTTTTCACAAAATCACACAGAGAGTTTCGCGACTGTCTTGCGCCTTCTTCTCGACCAACAGCTTCTTGCGAAAGCTATTGAGCTTCAGTGGTCCTTTTCGCGAATGTGTCGCTACTCTCTAACCCGTGAAAAACGTGTGTTTTCAATTTTTATGTAGCAGATGTGACATCTTTTCAAAACTCATAACTTCCCTCGCATTGCCTCACTCGAACCTCTCTCAACCCAAAACCATTTTTCACTCAAACCCCTTCAATTCCAAGCTTGTTTTCTGCGTTTTTAACTTCAAGGTATGTTTCTCTAAAACATTTTTCCTTCTATTTGTCATAGATTATGCAGAAAATTAGTTAGGGTTATCCAAATTGGGGATTTTTCGAAAAAGGTTTGGGATTCTAAATTTTTGTGAAAATTTCTCCTAAAACTTGATTGTGCTGAGTCCCATTTGGTGTTTGTATATCTGTGTTGGCCCCATGTGGCATTCTATTCTTGTATTGAGGCATTTTTCCTTATGTTCATACATTGTTCATTTGTGATGTTCATTATTGCATACCAGGTGTTTGCCAAAATGTCCCAGTGACATTTTTGTGCTAAAGTGGATTCAAGTGAATTCCAATTTCTGGGTTTACATTGGTTTGACCTTGTTATCACTTGGTTTGACATATAAGTATGTGTTTCACACACTCTGCCCATGTTGCACACACTAGGGCCTTCTAGGCACACCTCATGCATCTCCTAATGCATCTCCATGCATCACATGCTGCACACACATTCATCAGCATATACTCAGCACAAACACATACATGCATAGTTGCTTATTCATGCATTATGCTTATGCTTAATTGGTTAATATCTTTAGCATGTTGTTTGAGTTGGTTATGCTCTGTTTTAGGTTGTTTTTACTTGTGCTTTGGACTAACTTGAATCTAATCCAGTTTTGTGTTCTGTTCTTTGTGTTTTTGCACTTGCTGTTTGTGTTTTGTGGATATGTTTGCAGATGTCTCCGTTTAAAAGCTCAACTGTGAAAGGAGGTTGCAACAAAGGGAAAAAGCCGATGATTGATGTTGATGAACCTTCGCCGAAGTCAAAGAGAACTCGTTTTTCAACAGGAGTGTATGACTCTGACTTGTTCAAATCCTATGCTGCATTCCAGACCTACTCAAGCCAGTTTCGAGATGCTCCATTGCTGGTTGAAAGGGCCGTTGATCAACCCTCTCTCCGAGACACAGATATCCCAATATGGTTTGCCACCAAAGATTGGAATTTTCTCCTCTCAACTCTTGAGGATGCATATGAGAACTTAGTGAAAGAATTCTATGCCAATGCCATTGTTGAAGGAGAGGAAATCAAGTGCTGGGTGAGAGGAAAGCGGTTCTTAGTTACACCCACCTACTTGGCCGAAATTCTGAACATCCACAGGCCAATATTGCTTATCTCTCAGGTTTATGATGAACTCACTCCGGATAAGGAGATTCTACGGGAAGTTTTAGGAGCTAATTTGGAATTCTCCTCCAATAGGAAGTCAATAAGTGTGGCATCACTTTCTCCTGAACTAAGGCTGCTCACAATGATCATGTGTAGCAACCTCTACCCTCTGTCTAGCACTGGTTACATGAATCTCGGTCGAGCATTATTCCTGCATGATCTGATCTTTGACGTGGAGATTGATGTGTGTTCTCACATTTTTCACATTCTGGCAAAAACGGTTAATCGGACTGGTTCAAGGAATTGTATTCCTTTTTGTCGCCTTATCTCACGGATTTTGAAGCTCAAAGGTGTGCATCCTTCGAAAGATGAGCATCCATATCCAAGGCCAAGTCCAATTAATATCCACTCTCTCCATGCAAGCATAAGTCACACTAAGAAGAATCCCAAGCATGAAAGTCATGCTACTCAGGGTAGCTCAAGTTCTACATCTCATGTTTATGATGAACAGCTAGACAACATCATGGCTACTCTCCAAGAGATTACTACCAAGATATTCGGACTAGCTACCATCATGCACTCCCAACACATTCGTTTCAACACCAAGTTCACATCTCTTCAAACCCAACTGGACCAAGTTCAAAGGAAGCTAGAGGAACATGACGACTAGTTATTCCATGACAAAAAGGGGGAGATTGGATGGTGTTGTTGTTAGGGGGAGTGTAGTGATAGGGGGAGTGCAGTGAAAGGGGGAGGAGAAGACTCTAACTACTATTTGGTTTATCTTTGTTTATTTTTAGCTTTTATAACTGCTGGTTCATGTCCATGCTTTTACTGGTTTTTGTTTAAAACTTCAGTACAATTTGCTTTTAAATGTTTCAGTTTATATTCAGTATGTTTTTGTGACTATCTCAATGCTTTTGTAGCATTTTCTTTGTACTTTTAGATATTGCTAATATGTTTTGAGTACTTCACACTTGTGCCCTGGTAGGATTGTTCCTAGATGCATATACTTCGTGTATTTTGCATTGATCGTGTGATTGGACATGCAAGTAATCATATGTGATTGCTTCTTTTTACATGTTCGGATGAACATTTACATGTTATATGTTCGTTGGAGTCATTCTTTAATGACTGCCATTATTTGATCAAGCTTTGTGTATACATGTTATCAAATATTTACAAACTTGGTCACGCTATACTTGCTCTTATACATACCTTGTGTTCAACTTGTCATAAGCTTAATGAAAGTTTTGTTTGTGTGCGAGTGTTTCATGTTACAAGTATAAACGTGCAAGTGTTTCACAGTTTCTAGATTAGGTGTGAGTGAGTTTTGCCATTGTTCCCAAATTCACGTTTAAGTCTAGAGTCTATTTTAGGGGTTTTGTCACAGAATAGCCAAAGGGGGAGATTGTAAAGTTGTGATTTTCAAATATGTATTTTGTTGGCTTTTATTCCGTACCAAATTTGATTGTAATTTTATTCAATCTTATATACCCTATATTTGTTGTGGGAATTTATTATAAGGGTTGTGTGATAGTGAGAGGGAGTGTGAAGACTCAAGCAATTGAAGCAAAGAAGGTTTTCGCGGGTATCTCACGACTAAGCTTCCCGCAAGAGGATGCATGTGCCTTGCACATGACTGGAATGCGAAGAGTCAGTACAGATGGAGACAGCTGTGTCTCGCGAGTATCTCGCAGGTAAGGCCTTCCTACGAGACACCCGCGAGACATTCTGTTCTGTCAAACTGTACTATCTGATACACACTTTCTGCACCCACACTATATATACTCACATTACCCACAAATGATAAGGAGAGCCTCTGAGAGAAAACCCTAACAAAAACACTTGAGAGTTAGAAATTGTTATACCAACAATTCTCTACACATTTGTTTGTGAAATTTCCTCATCTCATACCTCTCCATTTTCATATCATTGAGAGGTTGATAGCCCAAACACTTACCACACCCTTTGAGAGTGTCAAGTGAAGTTTTGGTGCTGCTGGGAAGCATTGGAAGCAGCCTAGAATGGCAGATGCAACATGGAGCTTGTTGCGGGATCCGGAAAACTAGACAAGACACAGTTCCAAGAAGCCTTGTTGGAGTAGGAGCTTGGAGGGCTTAGGTACAGAGGGTAGATTAGGCTTGGAGGGTCTCTTGCTCACCCATGTATCCCAACTGATTGTCTAGTGGATCGATTACCACTTGGAAGGCGGTGGAGAGGTTTTTCACTAAGTTCTTCAGTTTCCTCTTCGATAACACATCAGCGTGTTATCTGTGTTTGCATCTCTCTTCCCTACTCTTGTTCATTTCATTTTACTGTTGTGTTGCTTTAAATATGGATTAGAGTAGCTCTCTCGCTTGTATGCTTGTGTTTACATTATTCCGCACTTAGTATTAAGTTAGTGTAAAATCAACCAAGCCGTAACTTTGAATTGGGGGTCTAAACAGCTCTTGTGTTATTTAACACATTTTCGAGCTTTCATTAATGAACATGAACAAGTCTAACTTATACCTCACCCTCAACAACATACCTGAGCTACATCAACTAACCTCTTAGAAAAAGTTCAGTCTGAACTCCTAGGTTGGAAAGCTAGACACCTCTCACAAGCAGGGAGAATTAATGAACTCCTGAATCCAATTGCAAAAAGCTTGACTTCGTTGTGTGTGACTTTTGTGGGGTCATGACCCTTTAGTCAAGAAAGATGCATTGACTTTTGTGGGGTCATGACCCTTTAGTCAAGAAAGATGCATTGGGTGAATTGGGACACTATCTATAATTTATAAACATGTATGGGTAGGGGGGTTGGGTTTTAGGAAAGCTAGCCTTATGAACAAAGCTCTCCTTGCTAAACAAAAACAGTACTGGAGGCTAGCTCAAAATCCTGACCTCCTTATTTCCAAAACTGGCACTACTCTAGAGTGTACTTAGTGCCATCATATATAAAAACAAAATTAGGTGAAAAATCAATTCATCAAGGTTTTGAATCTTTCCTTTACCTCACTTCGAGTTTTAACTCAAATTTCCATTGGGTGCTCCAATTTCCATTCAAAAGTACAAATATATTATTTTGTTGTAGCATGAAAATATATTAAATAAATGGATCATGAATGGCTGCTTTTATTATCTAATTTACTTACATCAAGCAATAATTTTAGAAATATACTTTTGGGTTTCATTATTATTTTAGCTAGCTAAAAATAATATTTATGAATTGTGAGAAATTACTATCAATGTGGTTGATTTTCACTTCTTTATATATTTTTCCCCCTATAAGAGAGCGTCTTTTAGGTTTTTGGGCTATATAATTAACGAGAAGTAGTCCTCTCTTTTTCCTTAAACCTTGTCCTATGATATACGTGGGATTCATTGTGATTTTTGTTTTAAACAAGCACTATTACTAAAGTCAATACACTCACAATGTTGTTGAATTTCTATCAGTAAATATTTCAATGGAAAAAAAATAATACCTTAGAGAATTTATATAAGAAAATAGTTAAGTAAATTGTATTTCTGACTTTAATGGATAAAGTATTACCTGAAATATTAGAACATCAGTAACAATTTGTCCTTTATATATAGAAGTATTGGTGTAAAAAGAACCAAGGTGAAAAAGAGGATGCACTTGTACAAACCCTGGGCATATAGAATTGAAACAACCGGTACGTCTTCTGAAAATTGTCTGCCTATAAACATAGAAGTGAAAGTAGAGATATATTCATGAAAGTATTTATAATAGGTATAGGTAAGGGGAAACATAATTTGGTTCTTACTGTCCAATATGCAGTTATTCGCGTACGAGTATCATTGTTTGTATATTCCTGGGTGCACCTAAATAATCATTAAACATTATGAGATTTTCTTTTAAATTAAAAGAAAAAGTAAATAATACTCAATAGGGAGCTTCTAAAAATGTGATGACATACATGTATGTAAGTATTTCGTTTTGCACTAGATTATACGTAAATATTTTTTTCAGAAACATTATCTTTAAAAATTTTAAAAAAAAAGACTAAATTGTATCTAGCTATGCATGGAAAATTATTGAATATTCCGAAGTACCATATATATGTACTCCCCCTTCTCACATGAATTGTAGGTCCCACTATGAATTTAATTAGTGGGACCCATAATTATGTGAAAGGGGAGTATGCATTTATGGTACTCCAGAAGTACTCAATATTTACCCGCTAGTTATAGGAAAATTATTAGGTACTCCCAGAGTACCATAACTGAGTAATTTTCCCTCTCACATGAATGGTGGATCCCATTATGAATTTAATTAGTGGGACTCATCATTCATGTGAGAGGAGGGAGTACACATTTATGGTACTCCAGGAGTACACAATAATTTCCCCTAGTTATATGCTATGCAAAAAAACCTACTCCATTATCTCATAAATGTTTATTCTTCATTAAATTAATATTAGAGAAGTGTATTGCGGCAAATGAAAGGAAAGTTAAACTATTATGACATCAATCCACATACATCAAACTGAATGTTGATGAAATACAAAAATATAATTTGTCACTTACTGCCCAACCAGCTTGTATGCTGTTAAGTTGTCCATTGAGTCCATTTTGAACCCAAATTTGAGGCAGACTGAATTGTTCAACTCCCACTGTTGGATTTGCCAAAGAGATGAGTGCTCGAGCTCCATGAAAAATTGCTCCTTTCAAATTTGTGGTAAGTGTAGCAAACTAGTAACAACAATAAATATTCAATTTTCGACTTAGCTTAACATAATTGTATCATCAAAATCTACCATATAAATACTATGAATTACAAAATAGATATTTTGTCCAAATATGCAATTCACAATGTTTTTTATATGCCGATACCATCATATATTAGAAAATTGATATGTTCTGATAAAACGTGAGTTCATGCCTGATGAAGTTGATATGTTCCCACTAAACATTACATAAATGTACCCAGGATATAATAATAAGCAAGGACAATTTTATAATACCCACATTAATTGCGTACCATCTTTTGGTTGATCATGAAGAAAAGTCAAAGCCCAGTGGAACGAATCCAAAGGGTCACTATAGCTTCTAGAGAAGTTGGATTTCGAGTAAAGTGAAGCGTTTTTTTGTGGAAGGCATGTAATGAGGCATTTCCCACCAAAAAAGAACTTATGAAAGATAGAGAAATATTTTGCAATCTAATTTGTGTACAAATGCCTCGAAGATCTATAATTAATGCACCAACTCCTCCAAGGCAGGTGCCTACTCGTTGCCGTTGGTGCCCTCCTATAGGGACTTTTTTTAAAGCAAATTTCGATGTAGCGATTTTCAGAGAATTGCAAACTGCAAGTATTGGTGTTGTCATCAAAGATTTTGTGGGTCAGGTCATTGGCGCTTCGACACAGAAAATCTCACCACCAAGTTCGATGGAAGAAGTAAAGGTGCTAGCTAGCTTGTAGAAGAGCAGTGATGTTTGCTTAACGAAGTCATTTTTGAAGCCAATGCACAAATTGTTATTAACATGTTGCAGAATGAGGATGAGTGTTTTGCTGAATTTGGTCAAGTTATTAAAAGATTGTAAATTAACTCTTGATCTCTAGCTTTAGAGGAGCCAATTTTAATCATGTAAAACACGACTGCAATGTAGTTGCTCATGCACTTGCCAATAAGGCAAGGTTTATAGAGTTACAAGTTTGGTTAGAAGAGGTCTAGAATGATGTAGCTCCTATTGCAATTCGTGATATTTCATTATTTCCTAGTATTTCAATAACATTATTGAAAGAGTAGGAAATCTCAACTGTTTAGCTATATATATATATATGATTCTCAAAAAAAAAAAAAAAAAAAAAAAAAGCTATCTATATATATATATATATTTATATTTATATTTTTTTTTTTTTCTCTTAAAAAAAGATTTGTTACTTCCAGCAAAGTCAAATGTCTAGCTACTCAAAGGTTTTCTAATATCCTTTATAACTTTAGCTAATGATATACATTATGGGTCCGTTTGGATACCACTTATTTTGCTGAAAACTGAAAACACTGTAGTAAAATAATTTTTAAATGTGTGAATAGTGCCGTGAGACCCATTTTTAATGAAAAAGTTGCTAAAAAAGAGGTTTGTAGGTCCCGTGAACAGTGTATAAGACCCACTAGTGTGACATAAAGCCACTGTATGCGCTTTTCCAAACACTCATTCACGCGGTATCCAAACGCTCACTATGTGTAAAATTTGGTGTATGGTATAGAGTATTAGCATACAATTTTCGTAATTATTGTGTTCACCAACTCAAACGATGTGAATAATACAATAAGACCACTGCACACCCTTGGTGTGATGGTCACTCCATAAGTATAAGTGCTTATGGGGTGTGGGGGACAAGGGCTGGAGTTCAAGTCTCTTGGAGAGAGCTTCACACACATATACACATAAATTAGGCTATAGTAGAATTTCTATCTTGTATTATAAAAAAATAAAAAAAATACAATAAGCAAATAATAATGTTGTTACAAATATAGCCTTGTTTATTGATAATCAAGCTCTAAGTTTAGTCATTAAACTGGATTATGTTATAGACAGTGACTGGATAAGTGTTTATTCATATAACACGAAAATGATTAAAGTTAGGTTTGAGAAAGTTTTGGTATTGAAATTAACAATAGTAACACTTAAGAGATCAAAATTAAGTTATAACTTAAAATAATTAGTCACACTAAGCTTGTAAGGACGTTTCTTAGTGTTAGAATATAAGCCCAATGAATTTAGGCCCTTAGTTGTAGGTTATTTGTATATCACACATTATTTACCTATATATAAGGTAGACCAATTTTTTTTTAGGTAAAACGGAATTTCATTGAAGTAAACTAAGAATTACAAAGTCTAGGGTATAAAACACCCCAAGCATCAGCTAAGAGCTGGTACAAAATACAAGAAGGAGGATTGGAGTGGGAAACAAGGGAATTGAGATTAGGCGCTCCTTCTTTTGCCAAAATATCCGCGCAATGGTTTGCTTCGCAGTGGATGTGGTACAAGCAAGCTTCCTCAAAATGATGGAGGATGGACCTGCAATCAGAAATGATACCATTATAAGGGTGTGATGAATCAACACTGTGAGATATAATAATATAACAGCTGCTTGGGCATCAGTTTCGATCAACAATTTTTTGATGTTTAAGCTTCTCGCAAGGGAGTGGCCGTCTCTAAGGCCCCAAAGCTTAGCAGCTAGTGAATGTGTGTGACCTATGGCTCTATTGAAGCTTCCAATCCAGGAGCCCTTGTGGTCTCTGATAATGGCACTAGCTGAAGCCAAACCTAGGTTGCCTTTAGCAGATCCATCGGTATTAAGCTTGTGGAACCCGAAGGGAGGGGGCTTCCAACCAATATGGAGAACCTTACTCTTGCTATGGGCGGACAATGAGGGAAGGGTGTGAAAAAAGTCTTGAGTAGTGGCCTTTATTTTTCTATTACATGCTGGGAGATAAAGGGTTGGCCTTCCATGACAAGCTTGTTACAGGCTGACCAGATAATCCAAGCAGCCCAGGGAAAGGTCGTTCTCCAGGGTATGTGGGGGAGGCCGGGAGTTGTGGAGGCGGAGGTTGCCATAAGCTTAAGCCAATTAAGGAGGTTTGACGTAAGAAAACTAGTGGGGAGAGTATGCTGAGCGAGGTCATTCCAGATGGGAAGGATAGCAGGGCAGTCACGGAGTATATGAATGGTGGTCTTCGAGTTAGAGTGGCAGAGAGGGCAGGAGTCGTCATTGAGGATGAGTCGCGTAACAAGTTGCGCTTTAGTGGAGAGGCGATTGTGGCAAGCTAGCCAAAGAAAGCTTATAACTCTAGGGATGGTGGGAACCTACCAAAGCCATTTCCATGAAGGAGTGTTTGTAGGCTGAAACTAGGCTGCTATGAGGTAGGCTGAGCTGGTGTCAAAGTGACCATTCGGTGATGCGCTCCAGGTGGGAAGGTCATTTAGAGAGGAGGAGAAAGGTTTAGGTGTTGCTCGAATGATGTCACAAATATGGTGAGGGGTCTCAAAGGACAAATTGTTGAAGGACCAATTGCCTGAGATGTCCCATGCATCTTTCACTTTCAGGGAAGGGTCATTTACATGGAGGGGACCATGCATGAGACTTCTTAGAGGCCCGTGGCCCGTCCAATCATCCAACTAGAAGTGTGTTGTCTCCCCATTTCTGAGTAACCATTTAGTCCCTTTTACACAAATGGGTTGAGCTTTTTGGATATTGGACCATATGGGAGACCTGCGCTTGGAGGTATTTGAAGTTGATGGATATTTTTTTCTCAAAGTTTCGGCCCAAAGGTCCGAAGAGTTAGTGTGCAGGGCCCAGGCCCGTTTGGCTAGAAGGGCTTTATTGCGTGCCATGCTTCTCTTAATACCTAAGCCTCCCAAGTGTTTAGGCAACGTGACAACATCCCAGTTGACAGCGTGCATCTTCTCGCTTGATGTCGCATCACCCCAAAGAAAATTACGATTAATTCGGTCCAGTTCATTGCAAATTCTGGTAGGAAGGAGGTTACACTGCATTAGGTGGGTGGGTATCACTGAAGTGACAGAGTTGACAGGGGTGAGTCGGCCAGCTAAGGACAAGGATCAGGCCTTCTAGGCCGAGAGCTTCATTCGAATTTTATCAATGACAAAGTCGAAGGATCTTTTATCCCTCCTATCCGTGAAGATGGGCACTCCAAGATATTTGCCAAAACTGTTGGTGCGATTCATTCCTAACTCGTGCTCAATGAGGGAGATGTGCTCGGTGTTTGTATGAGGGGAGAAGAAGATTTTTGATTTGTTAGGATTTACTTTTTGACTGGAGCAGGAGCAGAAGTCACCAAGCACCTTCGTAATGGTGAGGCAGTTTTTCTTTGTAGCTTCTGCAAAGAGAAGTAAGTTGTCGGCGAAGAAAAGGTGTGAGAAAATCGATCCTTCTCTGGATGCTTTAATGCCGGTCCAATTTCCGTAAGATTTTTCCATTTCGATGAGGGTAGCCAGGTATTCCATGCAAAGTATGAATAAGTATGGTGACAAGGGGTCACCTTGGCGTATGCCTCTTGAAAGGGAAAAGGACTCATGTCTCTCACCATTAACTAAAACATAGATGTTAGAAGAAGTGATGCAAGACATGATGAGATAAATCCAGTCCTTAGGAAATTTAAACTAGCAAAGGACATGGTAAATCTCCATTCCATCCTATCGAAGGCTTTTTCGAGTACGATTTTGAGGGCCATGAGGCCACTCTTGCTCTTGGAGGTGGATATGGTGTGTATGATTTCTTGCGTTAGAATAACATTGTCACTAGCTTTTCTTCCTGGGATGAAGCTTGCTTGAAATGAATGAATGAGGTCCGGGAGGAAAGCTTTGAGTCTCTGAACCAGGAGTTTCGTTACTGTTTTGTATAGGGTGTTGCAAAGGCCGATGGGTTAGAATTGATGGACAGTTTCGGGTCTAACTGTTTTCTGGATAAGGCATATAAGTGTTGAGTTTAGGTTTTCTGGGACATTCTTATATTGGAAGATGGTTTTGATGAGGGAGATGACGGAAGGGCCAACAATGTTCCAGTATCTCTGAAAGAAGATAGGGTAAAAGCCGTCAAGGCCCGGCGCCTTGTAGGGTTTAAAGGAGAATATAGCCTACTTAATCTCAAGGTTAGTTACTTCTCCATTCAAGGCAAGTTGGATGTCGTTCGAGAGGGAGTTGTGGTTGGTCGGGCAAGGCAAGTGCATGGGAGCGTGAAGCATGTCGAATGTGAACAGTGTGGTGAAATGTGCTAGAATCATGCTTTTGATGGTTTGAGGTTCGTGGGACCAATTTCCGGTTGAATCTCTGAGGCACCAAATTTTGTTATGGTGGTGACGACAAATGGTAGAGAGATGAAAAAAGTTGGTATTGCGGTCGCTGAGGAGGGTCCATTCGATGTGAGACTTCATGGCCTAGAATTCCTCTTTAAGTCGAAGAATCTGGTTGTACTCGCTCAGAAGGTTGTTTTCAAGGTTTTTTAAGAAGGGGCAGTGGCGGTTGCACAGTGATTTTTGAATGCCATTCAGACGGGCGAGGAGACGCTTCTTCCTGTGAAAGATATTTCCAAAGGAATTTACATTCCAAAGTTTGACACAGTGTGTGAATTCCTCCATAGCTAGGGTGATGTTCTGGGAGTGGTTGTTCCAAGAGTTTTGGATGATGGTTGGAAAGGCAGGGTCGTAAAACCAAATTGTTTCAAGCCTGAAAGGTCTTTCACCGAGGGTATGGAATTCACAATATGCAATTCACAATGTTTTTTATATGCCAATAACATCATATATTAGAAAATTGATATGTTCTGATAAAACGTGAGTTCATGCCTCATGAAGTTGATACGTTCCTACTAAACATTATATAAATGTACCCAGGATATAATAATAAGCAAGGACAATATTATAATAGCCACATTAATTGCGTACCATCTTTTGGTTGATCATGAAGAAAAGCCATAGCCTAGTGGATTGAATCCAAAGGGTCACTGTAGTTTCTAGAGAAGCTGGATTTCGAGCAAAGTGAAGCATTTTTTGTGGAAGGCATGTAATGAGGCATTTCCCACCAAAAAAGAACTTATGAAAGATAGAGAAATATTTTGCAATCTAATTTGTGTACTGATGCCTTGAAGATCTATAATGCACCAGTGCCTCCAAGGCAAGTGCCTACTCGTTGCCGTTGGTGCCCCCCATAGAGATTTTTTCTAAAGCAAATTTCAATGTAGCGATTTTCAGAGAATTGTAGACTGCAAGTATTGGTGTTGTCATCAAAGATTTTGCAGGTCAGGTCATTGGCGCTTCGACACAGAAAATCTCACCACCAAGTTTAGTGGAAGAAGTAGAGGTGCTAGCTAGCTTGCAGAAGAGCAGTGATGCTTGCTTAACGAAGTCATTTTTGAAGCCGATGCACAAATTGTTATTAACATGTTGCAGAATGAGGATGAGTGTTTTGCTGAGTTTGGTCAGGTTTTTGAAAGATTGTAAATTAACTTTTGATCTCTAGCTTTAGAGGAGCCAATTTTAATCATGTAAAACACAACTGCAATGCTGTTGCTCATGCACTTGCCAATAAGGCAAGGTTTATAGAGTTACAAGTTTGGTTAGAAGAGGTCTAGAATGAAATTGAAGGGCTTATCCGCAAATTTTGGTGAGGGCAAAGAGGCGATCGAAGGAAGATTCATTGGGTTAAATGGAGGATATGTGTGAGCCAAAATCTGAGGGTGGTATGAGTTTTAAAGAGCTGCCCCTCTTCAATGATGCACTTATTGCAAAACAGACTTGGCGACTCATACATAATAAAAACTCTTTGTTCTATAGAGTTTTTAAAGCAAAATTTTTCCCAAACTGCACTATTATGGAAGCTAAGGAGGGTCATGGGGGATCTTATGCATGGAAGAGTATATTGAAGGGGAGAGAGGTCATTAAACGAGGGGCCAAATGGAGAGTGGGAAATGGGAACTCAATTAAGCTTTAGGGTGATAAATGGTTGCCCTCACTTACTGCCCCAAGCCTGCAAGGCCCTTTGCCAGCTGAATTGCAAGATGCCACTGTAAGTTCACTCATAAATCCTTTCGCTCATGCTTGGGATGTTTCTATTATGCCTAATGTGTTCAACCAAGAAGTGTCTGAGCAAATTCAGAAAATACCTCTCAGCCGAAACACATGTGAAGATGTCCTCACTTGGCCCTTTGTTCAATCCGGACAATACTCAGCAAAGTCAGGTTATTTTTTCCTTAAAACTGAAGCTCGAAACAACACTGCATCGAGACAACAACAAACGAACCAGAATAAACCTCTGTGGAAAAGTATTTGGAAGCTAGCACTGCCTTGCAAAGTGCGAAATTTTCTATGGAGGGCCTGCCTAAATGCAATTCCCACCAAGTCCAACCTGGTCCGTCGTTGTGTGATTGAGGATTCAACCTGTTCTCTATGCTCCCACCATCAAGAAGACGGCCTCCACTCCTTGTGGTTATGTCCAAGTCTGGCGCAGGTTTGGGATGATGATCCACAATGGAATTTCAAGAACACAATCAGGTTTCAACACTTTCCACAGCTTCTGCATCATGTTCTAGAGTCGGACTGCAATGTGGAATTTTTCTCAATGCTGGTTTGGACAATCTGGTATAGGCGAAACAAGGCCAAAACATCTCCTCCAGCTATGCCTTTAGACCTGGTTCCTTAGCGAGCTTTTGAATTTCTAATGGAGTTTCGGACAGCCCAGCCAAGGAAAGTTTCAGCTCCAGTCAGACCTCGGATCAGGTGGTCTCCTCCTCCTAAGGAATTCTACAAAATTAACCTCGATGCAACTGTATTCCAAGAAGATAACAGAGCAAGTATTGGCATGATTGTCCGTGATAGCAGTGGTTTGGTAATGGCATCCCTTTCTCAGAATATACCTCTCCAAAATTCTGTTGAAGAACTAGAGTCTTTGGCAACATGCAGAGCTCTAGAGTTTACTTTGGAGCTCGGTTTGGACAAAGGAATTCTAGAAGGAGACTCTTTGACTGTAATGACTGCTCTTAAGGATGACTCAGCATCTCTGGCTTCTTTTGGTCTTCTAGTTCGAGATGCTCAAAGTTTGGCAGGCTTATTTAATTGTATTAGCATTTTACATGTTGGTAGGGATGGTAACGCTGTAGCTCACAACCTAGCTAGACATGCATATCATGTCACTGGTTTTTCTATTTGGATAGAAGATGTTCCTATCCATACTCTTGGTGCTTACCAGGCAGATTTGCCTGTTACCTAATAATATTCATGAACTTCTTTCTCAAAAAAAAAATTGCGATTCGTGATATTTTATTATTTCCTAGTATTTCAATAACATTATTGAAAGAGTAGGAAATCTCAAATGTCTAGCTAGGTATATTTATTTTTTCTCTTAAAAAAAGATTTGTAACTTCTAGCAAAGTCAAATGTCTAGCTACTCAAAGGTTTTCTAATATCCTTTATAACTTTAGCTAATGATATACATTATGTGTAAAATTTAATGTATGGTATAGAGTATTAGCATACAATTTCCGTAATTATTGTGTTCACAAACTCAAACATTTTGAATAATACAATAAGCAAATAATAATGTTGTTATCAATAGCCTTGTTTATTGATAGTCAAGCTCTAAGTTTAGTCTTTAAACTGGATTATGTTATAGACAGTGACTGGATAAGTGTTTGTTCATATAACACGAAAATGATTAAAGTTAGATTTGAGAAAGTTTTGGTATTGAAATTAACAATAGTAACACTTAAGAGATCAAGATTAAGTTAAAACTTAAAATAATTAGTCACACTAAGCTTGTAAGGACGTTTCTTAGTGTTAGAATATAAGCCCAATGAATTTAAGCCCTTAGTTGCAAGTTATTTGTATATCACACATTATTTACCTATATATAAGGTAGATCAATCTAATTTATTACATACAATTTAATATATAATTTTCCAGACTTTAACACTCAGAAACACTCATCATTTTGAGAGGTGACAAAATATAGAAGTGCCATAAAAGCCACGAGGCCATTTAGAGAGAGAAGGAATTTGAGCACGAAATATTTCACAAAAAATAAGTATTACCTATAGTAATAACAAGTGCATATAAACAAGAAACTTAATTACATGTTCATTCGGGTATACGGCATCTAATGGGCAAAAAAATTTTGAATGAGATTTTGAGGAAGAATTTGCATTTCTTTGTTGATTAGATTTAATCTTCATAATAGGTACCATTCCTGGTGGGCAACCTTCATCCTGAATGCCAATTTCCGAAAATTTACCATTTGGTATGTCGTACTTTTTGAGAACCTTTCCAGAAAAACTTGGAGTCATCTGTAAAATTAAACTAATCTCATGTTAGTTTAGTAAAAAATGAAAATACAAGCTGGAAAAAATAAAAGAAAAAAGAAAAAAAAAATGGTTGGTGCATAAAATAAGTTTTGTAACTGGCTTCGAATTCTTTATAAAATGTCATATGTGGCTATTATCCTTTTACAACGCATGGACGTATGGATGGGATATTTTTCACAATAAATCATTGAATTTTAATATTTATTTTACTTATACAACAACATTTTCGCGGGACAACATTTTGTTAACTATAGATTCATAGAATCGGAAGTTATCATAAAAATTAATTCTGCTTCAGGTGACACTGTAGCAAGGTTCTAGATTCATTTTCATTATAGATAGAAAATTAAAATGTGTTACTCTTTTCTATTTGTAAAATAGACTATCATTGGATTTTATACTTAAGATTTGTGGGTGAAACAATGTTATAATTATTAATTGATAGTACAAGATTTTTTAAGCAGAATCCTAATTAATTATTTACAACTTTTTTTATATATAAATAAAAGCAAAATGAAGGAAAGCAAAATATTTGGCATGTAGTAATACCTGAATTTTATGATTCTTAAGTAAAGAATGATCAAAAGCCAGTTGCTTATATATGTCCACAATCAAATTCACAATCATCTCTTTGCTGTACATGTGAACAAAATTAATCTTGAATCGTTGAAATAAGAAATGGTTAATATGGCAACAAATAGGAACATATTTGCGCTTGCACAGAACACCAAAAAGAAAAAAAAAAAAAAAAAAAAAAAAAAGAAGAAATTTGTGCAAACACATATTACAAATTGATTATATATTTACATTAATGAAAATATCTCTTTGTCCAACTATTAGGTTGTAGACTTGTAGTTGTGCAAAAGCTGATTTTAATTTGGACTTATTACAATAATATAACATCTTCACAAAAAAATATATATATATTTATCTATACTATATATAAAAGAATTCATCCTTTTCAATTGGACTTTTTTGTGGTTCAAAAATACCTTCATTAATGAAGGATAACTTCATTTAAAAATAAGGTCATAAATGTTAAATAACAAATTTAATTTTGAATTCAAAAAGATAATTCCTAAAATTTAGGATTTTTTTTCCTTTCACATTCAAAAAAGAAATTACAATTACTGCTTATCTCTAAAGTTTATCCTTTTTATTTGTTTGAAATATATATATATATATATTTCTAAATTATACTGTAATAAATGCAAATTATTAACCTTTACCAAAATAAAAAATAAAAGAGCCTCTGAGCATGCGCGTGAGTGCGTGCTCAAAGGCTAGTGTGTGTGTATATATATATATATATATATATATATAATTAATGACTACTTTTCTTATCCAATTATTGGGTTTTTTTTCCCCTGTTTTCTTTTAGTGGCCATATCTACTACCCTAGTGCCTGATTGATCAGTGTCAGTTGCAAAATGCTGCTTAATTGAATTCTTTATTCAAATTTGTACAATAACTATACATACTTCTATTTACATGTTTTTTTTTTTTTTTATGTCAGCTTATATATATATGGGTTGGGTTCAAGTTACCCTTGATGTAACTTTAAGCAATATTACATCACCCAATATTTTTTAAATAGATATGAATTTTGATAAATCTACCGTTAGATTACATTATCTTTGTATATTCTCAATACTTGCAAAATTTCAAGGTGATCAAAGACTAATAGTCATGTCATCAATCAATTGTTTAATTCAAGTTTTTATAGTTTAAAATAATGCATAAAAGATAAGTTTATGGATTGAATGGTAAATAACATCCAATTGACATGAAAATTGGCATGAATGTTAGGGTCCAAGTTACACCGTAGATCTCTAAAAGATCTAACAGCTAAAAAAACATAGTTCACTATTTATTGCTTTCCAACTATTTACGTAATTAATAGCAATTTTTTTCTCTCTCCTTAAAAAAATTTGGTTCATAATGCAATTGTGAGTGAGTGAACAACCATTGGTGTCTCCTTGCTAGGAAAATGTCATTGTAACCCTATTAAAACAAAAGCTACGATATAGTTAAATGTCATATCAAGCTGCGGATTACTAAAGATGAGATCTCTACAATGTCTTTTTTTTTTTTTTGTTAAGAAATAGTGTCAATAAGAAAACCTTTCAATTAAATTAGTACTTTAAAATTTAGGATATGGCGGGGTGACCAGTAAGGTTTTTTTTTTTTTTTTTTGAGAAGAAAAAAAAAAGCTTCAATGTACGTGCAAAGCATGTGTGATGAGTCTTGTAAGGACCAGATTTGAGTTCCTGGCCCAAAAGATGGATGGACTCAGGCCCAACAAGCCCAAAGCAATGAATTTGTAGAGAATGGGTCGGAAAACTAGGCTAAAATGAGTTGGATAACAAATAAAGTAAGCTTAAATGACAAGAACAGGAAGATATATTGATTTAAAGTAAAGAAAATTGTCCTCGGCACAGTCTGAGGAGATTAGTTCTTATATATTTCTCACAAGTTTGATTACAAATTTGGTTCCTGATTGCTACAGTGTTTCTTTCTTCATTTCGATCCCCTTCTCTCAGTGCCACTCTCTCCTTTTATACTCCTTTCCCCTTTCATCTTTACCCTCCATGTGCAGGCCAAATGGTTGGTGTTGATACTTGTCCCATCAGCACCTTCTTGAAGTCTATATGTAGTAGCTGTAAGGCTCAAAACCACTATTCAAGTATCACCTCCACATTAATGCGGCCAAAAGGTTAGCTGTAGAGCATTTAATGCAGTGGTACCAGCTTTCTCCTTAGATATTTTAAGACTTTCCCCCGTCCAATGTTTCTGTAATGCTTATCCGTATCAATAGAATTTCCTAGAACGTTCCCCTGGACGGTAGACCACCACTTTGGACCTCGGCTTTGGTTAGCCGATGAGGCATTCATCCTCAGACCACCCTTATGGGTTCTTATGACCAAAACCGACTTCTTCATTTACCAACACGGACTCCCCTGGCAATGTTTACTCATCCTCGAATGACTTCACATCCCTGGATTGGGCCCCAGCCCAATATATACATAGGTGATGAGCTCCTAGGCCCAATACCCCTATAATAGCCCCTCAGAATTCTTCTTTCTGGCTCCTCGGGAAGAAAGGACGATTTCGATGTAATAGCAGTTCCTCCACGCCCATTTTACATCGCCTTTGACGGTACAGATCCCCTTTTTAACTTCTCAAGGCCCGCTCCTGATGCTTCGGCATTCGAGACTTTCCCTCATTAAATTTTTACGGCTCCATGTCCCCCACGTTCTAAGGCGCGATGCAAATCCAACGGCTAAGGGTTCTACTGGAACCTGGGTGGGAATTTTCCCGCTTTTAACTCCCTCCTAGATATAAATACCACTCAAATCAATCACTCACCTCACCTTAGCATTCATTTCATTCTAGCGCACATACACTAAATCTGCAAACTTCCCCAACTCACTCGTGCCCTTACAAATACCAAAAGCCTGTCCGAGGATACTCTTCTTCTTTTTGTAAGTCTTCATAAATCTTTTCACTTTATCTTTCCATATAATTTTCTTTTCTTGGTGTCTTTTCCTCCTCGGCTCCTCTTCCTTCTTATTATCTTCTCAGTACCTCCAACTCTCTCTTAGGAATAGGTAGATTCAAAAGTTTGGTAGACTCTGAGGAGAGTTTAGAGAGCTTTAAAACTTGATACAGGATCCCTCCAGAAGTAGGCATTAGATATTGTAAGGAAGGGCAATAATTTGAAGAAAAGCGAGAGGGAGAGGTAGTAATCCCAATGATCACCTTCATAAAAGGGGGGATGAGAATCCCTATGGGCACGGTCACTAGGGATTATCTTAGGGCCCATAGGTTAGCTCCCACCCAGTGTGCCCCCAATATGTTTAGAATATTAGACTGTGTAGACGCCCTAAATGAGAGAATGAGCTTAAACCTTACCCATCACGATATAAACTGGATTTACAACCTCCACCACCTAACCGGGCAGGGGTACTACCTAAAATCTAGGTATACTGAGATTAGGCTCATCCAATGTCTTCCCAACTCCAACAAAGGCCTGAAAAAGGACTTTTTGATCCTATCAGGGGAGTGGCACGATGGCCTCCCCTGTTCGACGAGAGAGGGGAAACCAGGTGGGGTTCTAGGTTTAGATTTGTAATTTCAAAGTTACCTCTTTTCTCTTTCTCTTTTGTTTGTGTCTGTGCATGAAATTCCCTTTGATTTGCATTATTCTTTACTAATGATGTTTTTTGTCTTTCCCAATGGTTTTGTAGACAAAAATGCTACCATTCCTAACTTCAGCCATGTAAACTGACAAAGTTTGGACAAAATTTTGAAGGCCGAAGTGTTTGTCCACACTGATGGTCAATTAATGGTGGCCCACCTGATCTTGGACTACATCCCAATTTCCAAGAGCTTCCAGGCGCCAAAGTGTGTTATTAAAGTTAGGGATCCTTGGTTGCACAGGATTAGTGTAGCTGCTCCTGACTTTCTTCTCACCAGCCCCATTCCAGAAGGCACGCTCACCACCGAGCAAATACTCGAAGGCATACCAAAGGTAGCCTCACCACCACAACAGACAATTGGAGTGGCCACTTCTTCTCACCCTGCCAACACAGAAGAAGAAGAAGAGGAAGAAGTAGTCAAAGTATCTGACTTCGAGGACGAGTTTGAAGTCTTCAATCAAGCTTTGTCCCCAGAAACTTCAACTTTTGACCTCGGCCATCCATTCACCCCAATACTTGACGAGATGGGGATTCAACATAACCAAGGTCCAACCTGCTAGACTTGATAGAGTCCCAACTAGGGAGGGACGCGCCTGGGAAGGCAACCCAGACTAAGCCTCCCACCCCCCACCTGCCCTGCCCCTCCGACTTAAACTTGCCGACCTAAAAAGAAAAAGGGAGCCAAAGGGCAAGGAGGTGGTGGAGGTTGGAAAAACCCACCCCTCCCAAGAGGATAAGGCCCAAAGAGCGGCCAAACAAGCCAAGGTGGGGCAAAAAGACGCTAAGAAGAGGAGTGATCCTCAGGTTACTCCTCCAACCTGAACCCCCACCCGAATGTTGGATGGGGCTCCACTGCCAGCCAGTGCCTCCATCAGGGACTTCCAAAGAGGGACGACTGGCTATGTGGCCGACGCAGTGGAGCAAGCTCTGCTGCTCCCCGAAGACATGGCCGAGCTTAGGTCCATGAGGAGGCACGAGGTCTTCCTCAGCTTGAAGAGATACCTCGCCATGGTATGTATTCCACTTAGCCCCTTTTTCTTTTTCTTTTTTCTTTTTTTTTTTTACTGCTTTCCTCTTTTTCTTTTTCTAATCTATCTCTTTCCTCAGCAGGCTGTTCAAGCCTCCTTCTAGGTGGAGGAGATAACCAACTACTGCCACCGGCACATGAAAGAGAAGGAAGGAAGGCACAACGCCGCTGTAGAGGCCTTCAATGTGGCCCAAAAGAGTATCCAAGAGCTAAAGAATAAGCTGCTTGAAAAGGAGAGAGAAAAAAAAAAGTGTCGTAGCTACCCTTGATAGTGTTGAGAGGTAGGCTAAGGGCCAAAAGGTGCTTCTTCGCAACGCCGAGGATCAGTTGGCCACCTCCAAAGCTCAGATCACTGCCCTCAAGAAGAAACTGGAGGAGGCCGAGAAGGCAAGGGAACGAGCGGAGAGGGCCCGGGATCAAGCCGAGCAAAAAGGATACGATGTAGGAGTGGCAGAAACCAAGGAGGCTCTTAGGGCTGAGGTCACGGGGGTATGTAGGAACTACTGCTCCCAAGTGTGGTATGAAGCTCTCAACCAAGTTGGGTTTGAGGCTTCATCCGTACTTAGGAAGGCAGAGAGTGTATACTACCCCCCTACCATCCGAGCGTCCGTTCCTTCTAACTCGAGGGCTGATACCATGTCCGAGGTGGCAGAAGTGGGAAAGGACAGCACAGCCAATGTTCCTACCCCTTCAGATAACCCCTCCGAGGAGGCCGAGCAGCTCGGGATCACAGAAAAGGAAAAAAGAAAAGAACGCAAACCAGGGAGTGGCCCCTGATGCCATGAAGCCTCCAACTGTCACCCAGGACCCCCCCTACCGAGAACGAAGATCCTAAAAAGATGGAGATTGTCCTGGCCACTCTTCCTCTGCTTGCCAAGACTGATCCTACCAGTAAGGGCCCCAAGGCCCCAGAAGCAGCATCCACTCAGCCAAATAAAGCCTCTCCCAAGGAAAAACTTGTAATAAAAAAGAAATAGATCTTAGTGTAGTTCTTTCTCTTGTGTTTTTCTGTTCTTTTGTTTTGCTTGTAACTTCCGTTTTGGTTTTCAAATTTTGTAATCAAGTTGCCCCTTTTTGTACTCAATCTGCCTTGCTTTAAGGCTTTAGTTAATGAAAGTTATGCATATTTTCTTTCTTCCTATGATTCTCATAGTGGTGTTGATATAATTTCTACCTTATCTAACACTTAATAAATGTAGTAATGAGGTAAAACTCTTCTTATTAATCTGCATAAGTAACAGAAAAGTTATCCCACCTCATATGGTCAGCAGCAAAAGAAGTTAAATCCACCAAGTCCATCATCTCGGCAAAGCATAATTTTAACTTCAAGGACGTACATAGTAATGTAGTCAACATACAGGTTTAAACTTACTTTGTTCCCTACTCATTGGCAAGTTTAAAGAGCCAGAGGGATAATCAATTCTCAAACAAATACAGGTATGTCTGCAAATGCTTTAAGTGATGCTTATGAGCATCTTCTTGAGCCTGTTATCACAGTGGAAATCATTGTTGTTTAGAGTGGTTGATTATACTTGACATTAAAGCAATCAATAATAAGTACTAATTTACCTTAAGTATGTAGTTCAAAAAGTCTGCAATAACTAAGGCTTTGCCCTGACACTTGGTAACATGGTAGGAAGTATTAATTTACCCGAAGCATGTGGTCCGAATAGCCAGATATAGCTAAGGTTCTGTTTAACACTTAGAAAGATGGTTAAAAGATATCAATTTACTCATGGTATGTGGTTCGAGGAGTCAGGCATGACCAATGTTCTGTTTGATACTTAGATAGATGTCAGGAAGTATTAATTTACCGAAAGCATATGGTCCGAGGAGCTAGGCATAGCTAAGGTTTTGTTTTATACTTAGAAAAATGATTAAAAGATATCAATTTACCCATGGTATGTGGTCTGAAGAGCCAGGCATGACCATGGTTCCGTTTGATACTTAGATAGATGTCAGGAAGTATTAATTTACCCAAAGCATGTGGTCTGAGGAGTCAGGCATAGCTAAGGTTCTGTTTGATACTTAGAAAAATGATTAAAAGATATCAATTTACCCATGGTATGTGGTCCGAGAAGCCAGGCATGACCAAGGTTCTGTTTGATACTTAGATAGATATCAGGAAGTATTAATTTACTCAAAGCATGTAGTCCGAGGAGCCAGACATAGCTAAGGTTCTGTTTAATACTTAGAATTAACAATACTATGTAGCTTAACAGATAATGTAATGAACGGGGATGTGACAAGGAAGACTTTCATTAATAATAATATCTTTTCAGGTTATTTACATTCCAGGGGCATAGTACAACATTCTCATCTAGGTCTTCAAGATGATACGCACCTATTCCAGCTACCGAGGTGATGCGATATGGCCCTTCCCAGTTGGGTCCTAACTTTCCCCACGCTGGGTTCTTTGCAATACCCAGAACCTTTCTTAACACCAAGTCTTCGAGCGCCAGTGGCCTTAGCTTCATGTTGGCATCATACCCTTACTTGAGCTTGTGTTGATAATAGGCTAATTAGACCATGGCGTTTTCTCTTCGCTCTTCAATTAAGTCTAGGCTCTTCCCTAACAGCTCATCGTTGTTGCTCGAAGTGAAAGAACTTGTTCTCAGTGTTGGGAATCTAGTCTCTAGAGGAATAACAGCCTCAGCTCCATAAGTCATTGTAAAGGGGGTCTCCCTAGTGGACCTACGAGATGTAGTCCGATACGTCCAAAGGACGTGTGGCAATTCTTCTACCCATTTTCCATTTGCGTCGTCCAGCCTCTTTTTAAGCCCACTCGCTATGACTTTATTGACAGCTTCAGCCTATCCGTTCCCCTGTGGATATGCCGAGGTGGAATATCTATTTATTATGCCCAAGTCACAGTAATGTCTCCTGAAGGCCTTGCTATAGAACTGAAGACAGTTGTCCGAGATGAGGATACGAGGGATTCCGAACTAAGTGACAATGTTTTTCCAAACGAATCTTTTGGAATCCACATCCCTGATATTCGCCAATGGTTCAGCTTCAACCCACTTGGTGAAGTAGTTTGTGCCGACCAACAAATATCTCTTATTCCTTGCTGCCCTGGGGAAAGGACCTACGATGTCCAAGCCCTATTGAGCAAATGGCCAAGGGCTGGATAGAGGATTAAGGACACCTCCTGGTTGGTGAATGTTTGGTGCAAATCTTTGACATTGGTCACACTTCTTCACATACTCTTGTGCTTCTCTCTGCATATTTGGCCACCAATAGCCCTGAGTGAGGGCCCTGTGAGACAAAGATCTACCCCCTGTATGGCTTCCACAAATCCATTCATGTAACTTTTCCAAGAGTAGCTCAGCCACTTCAGGGTGTATGCATAGCAGGTATGGGCCAGAAAAAGATCTTTTATACAATTTTTGGTCCTCGAATAGCCAAAACCGAGGAGTCTTTCTTCGCACCTTGTCAGCCTCTGACTTCTCCTCAGGTAGGATATCCTCCTTAAGGAACAATACTATGGAGTCCATCCAGCTAGGTCCCACCCTAATCTGATGAATGTAAGCCACGTTTCTCCCTAATTCAATGGGCTTACACAAATCTTCCACAAGGATCACTCAAGGTAAACTTTGTGCCGAGGAGGTTGCTAGAGTGGCAAGAGAGTCGGCATGTGTATTTCTATTTCTAGGGATTTGCGATAAATTAAAAGACTTAAATGCTGACTGCAAGTGTTTAACCTGGTTCAAATACTCCTGCATTCTGAGATCTCTGGCTTCTAGCTCTCCCCAAACTTGGCCCACAACCAGCCTTGAATCAGAGAAGATTTCCACTACTTTTCCACCTATTTTCTGAACCATGGTCATCCCTACCAACAAAGCTTCATACTCAACCTCATTGTTTATGGCCGAGAAGCCCAATCTCAAGGATTTCTCAATTGTGATCCTCTCAAACGATATCAGAACTAGCCCCACTCCAAATCCTCTGTGGTTCACTGTGCCATCAACGTATACCTTCCAGGACAAAAGTTCTTGTAAGGAGATTGCACCAACCAATTTTCCATCCATGTTCTGCTTCTCTACTCTTTCTTTTAGTGGGGTTTCAGCAAACTCAGCCACAAGATCGGTGAGGACCTGACCCTTGACAAAGGTGCGAGGCATGTACTTGATATCAAAAGCCCCTAAAATCGTACCCCACTTGGCAATCCTTCCCATGTAATCAGCACTCCAAAGTAAAGATCTAAGAGGAAGCTAGGTCAGGACAATAACAGTGTGTGATTGGAAGTAATAGGGAAGCTTGCGCATAGCATGCACAACTGCCAAAATAGCCTTCTCCAAGGGTAGGTAATAGACCTCGGCCTCATGAAGTGACTTGCTCAGATAATAGACTAGCCTCCATACACCACTGTCAACCCGTACAAGTACCAAGCTTACTGCATGGGAAGCCAAGGCAATATAAGCAAACAAAACCTCATCCACCTCGGGTCTGGACATAATGGGTGGCCGAGAAAGATATTCCTTCAACTGCTGGAAAGCCAGGACATACTCCTTGGTCCATTCAAATCCCTTCCACTTGTTCAACAATTGAAAGAAAGGTCTACACCTATCCGCTGACCGAGAGATGAATCAGTTTAAAGCAGCGGTCGTCCCTGTTAGCTTCTAGACCTCTTTGGGATTTCGAGGTGGTTGTAAATTGTTGATTGCCTTAATCTGGTCGAGGTTAACTTCAATTCCGTGATGTGTAACCATGTACCTAAGAACTTCCCTGATCCAACACCAAAAGAACATTTAGAAGCATTGAGCCGTACCTTATGCCTCCTTAAGGTCTCAAAAATGTTCCCGAGGTCATTAATGTGCTAAAATTCCAACTTGCTCTTGACCACCATGTCGTCTATATAAATCTCAATGTTCAGCCCTAGCTGTGGCTCGAACATTCTGGTCATCATCCTTTGATAGGTAGACCCCGCATTCTTTAGACCAAAAGGCATCACCTTGTAATGGTAATTCCCAGTAGGAGTGACAAAAGCTGTTTTCTCCTGGTCATCCAATGCTAAAAGTATCTGATGGTACCCTTAAAAGGCATCCAAAAATCTCATCCGAGGATGGCCTACAATTGTGTCCACTAGCTGATCAATCCGAGGCATGAGGAAGGGGTCCTTTGGACAGGCCTTGTTCAAGTCTGTGAAGTCTACACACACCCGCCACTTCCCATTCTTCTTCTTTACTACCACTATATTAGCCAACCACTCAGGGTAAAAAACTTTCTTAATAGCCCTAGCCTGCTTAAGCTTCATCACCTCATCTTTGACAGCGTCAGAATGATCCTTAGATGAGCGCCGAGGTGGTTGCTTCCTAGAGGTGATAGATGGATTGACATTCAAATGATGGCAGATGAAGTATGGATCCACCCCCGGCGCTTCGTAAGCACTCCATGCAAACACATCAATGTTCCTCCTAAGAAACTCTACCAACTCTTCCTTCTCTTGAGGAGGTAACTGAGCCCCAACTTGAAAAAACTTCTCCGAATCATCGCCTACAACAATTTTCTCTAAATCCTCACATTTCGCCTCCTCGGCTAGCCCATTGACATGTAACACCGGAGACTTTGACTGTTATAAGCCCCCCTCAGCAAAAGCTACGAGGACTCAGCTACAGGCTGATGCATAATTGCAGCTACAAGGCACTGCCTAGCCATGGATTGACTCCCCACGAGCTCCTCAATCCAGTCCCCTGATGGAAACTTCACTTTCAAGTGCAGAGTTAAATAAACGGCCCCTAAGGAGTGAAGCCAGGGTCTAGCCACAATGGCCGTGTAGGGAAAGTATGCATCCACCACAATGAAGTCCACTTTAACCACCTCTGAACCTGCCTGCACGGGCAACCTAATCTGACCCTTTGGGATGACAACTTTCCTATCAAAACTCACCAAAGGTGAATCATAGGCTGTCAGATCCTCAGGCTTTAAGTTCAGCCCTCTGTATAAGCCAGGGTACATAATCTCTACATCACTGCCCTGGTCCACCATTACCCTCTTCACATCATACCCCCATATTCTAAGGGTGACCACCAAGGCATCATTATGCGGATGGATGGTTCCCATCTTGTCCTCGTATGAAAAACTTAATGCGGGTCGGATCTCCATTCTAGCCCTCTTTGGCTCAGAATTAGTGTCCTCGGCTGGTGACTGAGCTATGGACATCACCCTGGAAGGATGAGAACCAATCCTCCCAAGTGCAGCAAAGATGACGTTAATTGTGTCTAACGGGGGCCTTAAAGAAGTGTTCCCCTGAGCCCCTGACCTTGATTGGTCTCCTTACCTGTTGGGCCGATACAAAAATTGCTGTAACCTTCCCTCTCTAACCAGTTGATCCAAATGGTTCCACAGAGTTCTACAATCCTTAGTGGTATGCCCCCGCTCTTGGTGGTATTGGCAATAGAGGCTCTGGTTGTGCCTCAAGGGATCTCCTCCCATTTTGTTTGGCCATTTGAAGTACGGCTCGTTCTTGATCTTCTCCAAGACCTGATGCACTGGTTCTCGGAACACAGTGTTAACCACTTGAGGAGCCGTGGATCCAGATTGTCCAACAAAGTCCCTTCGGGGTTTGTTACTATTGTATCTATCCGACCTGAAATCCCTCATCTCCCGAGGGATAACCTTACCCTTCCCCTTGCCTTGCTATTGGTCTTCTTCGACCCGCTTGTACTCATCAATGTGATCCATAAGCCGACGAACACTCCTTACCGGCTTCTTGGTCAAGGATTTTCTCAAATCATGCTCGGTGGGCAGGCCAACCTTGAAGGTTCTTATAGCCACGTCATCAAAATCCCCATCGATCTCATTAAACATCTTCCAATACCTATCTGAGTACGTTTTCAAGGTCTCACCTTCTCACATGGACATGGACAATAGAGAATCTAAGGGCCGAGGAACCTTACTACACGTAATGAAACAAGACCCAAACGCTCGAGTGATATCATTGAAGGAGTCAATAGAACCTGCACCCAGACTATCAAACCACCTCATCGCCATAGGCCCCAAGCTGGATGGAAATACCTTGCACATCAAGGTCTCATTCTTGGAGTGTACAACCATTTTCTGGTTGAAATGACTTACGTGCTCCACAGGGTCTGTACGACCATTGTAGATGGTAAACGTGGGCTGAGTGAACCACCGAGGAAATCTCCCTCCCTCAATTCTGCGTGTGAAAGGTGATCTGGAAATTTGGTTGAGTGCCCTGCTCATTGCATCATTCCCCAAGCCTCTAGAAGATGAGCTTCTGTTTCTGTGCTCATGGTGGTAGTCCTCATCATACGAGAATGACTCACTAGGGGGAGTCCTTGATCTCTGTCTATAACTACCATCCTCATCATCGTCAGAAGAGAAATCATAAATGGAGGGAGTTTGCCTTCTCCGTTTGTGGCGCAACTCCCTTTTTAAATGATCAATCTCCTGCTGCATGGCTTTGGTATTTTTCTTATGAGAGAGGTGGCTACTACCCCAAGAACGACTCCCACTAGTATGGGTAGTATGCACACTTTCCTCCCAATCCCTTCTTTGCTCAAGATTGACAAAATGATCTTCACGTTGGGACCCCATAGATTCTGCCTAGTGTGGACTTGAACCTACCATGGTTGGACGTTAGACTCACTATAACACCAGTATTTCCCACAAACGGCGCCAATTGTAAGGACCAGATTTGATGGGGACTATCACCTTCGAGGTATATCCTATAACTCCTACATCTCCTAGAATACACGCTTGCAGTCATATATAAAGCATTTTGATCTTTTTGCTTTTTATTTTCTTTGCATATTTTTCTTTTAATAAGCATATCATACATGGGCATATAAGAGAGAGAGAAGAAATACCCAATGATGTTAAGCTTTTGACATTGCACTTTTGCTATGCCGAAGCATACAGATGTCATTTCATGATTGGCGGGAACAGTGGTGAGATGGTTATTTATGCCTTTCTCTTAGGATTTTCTAGTCCTTCCCGTCAAAAAGAGTGATACGAGTGTTAAGTACAAGAGATCACTTAATCTTACTCATCACAAACACGAGCCACAAAGCTCACTTGCTTAGTTGTGCATGGAGATGCTCATCGAAATTACAAAAGATACAAAGTTTGAAAATTTTGTTTCAAATGGTTATCCAAGGTACATAAGTACCAATGTACACAAACACACACTGTTTTTGTATTTTTCTGATTTTCAATTTTTTTTTTATATGAAAAACAAAATAAAACAAAACTGAAAAATAAACAAACAAAAACATGTTAAAGAAAAATAAAGCAATGCATAAAACTAGATGCAAATTCATGGGGAAGAAGGAGGACAAGAAGAGATCAATCCATGTAGATAACACCAATGTTTTGGCGAAAGAATTCAAACCGTTTACTGTCAAGAGGTTTGGTAAACAAATCAGCCTTCTGATCATCAGTATGAATAAACTCAAGAGTAAGAGTACTATCTTCGACAAGCACCCTAATGAAGTGATGTCGAATCTCTATATGTTTAGTTCGAGAATGTTGAACCGGATTCTTAGAGATGTTGATGGTACTGGTATTGTCACAGTAGATGGTAAAATGTTCTTGACAAATACCATAATCACAGAGGAGTTTTTGCATCCATAGAAGTTGGGTGCAACAGCTACCGGCAGCGATGTACTCAGCTTCTGCAGTGGATAATGAGATGAAATTCTGCTTTTTGCTCATCTAGGAGACAAGATTATTACCCACATAAAAACAACCCCCCGATGTACTCTTTCTATCATCAGCATTCCCAACCCAATCAGCATCAGAATACCCAGCTAAGACAGCATTTGTGTCCTTGCTGTACCACACACCAAAGTCGACAATGGTTTTTACATACTTTATGATTCTTTTCAAAGCAATCATATGAGAGTCTTTGAGATTAGCCTGATATCTAGTACACATTCCCACATTATAACTAATGTCAGGTCTACTAGCAGTAAGGTAAAGAAGACTACCTATCATGCTTCTATAAAGAAATGAATCAACACTTTTTCCTAACAAGTCCACAGTGAGTTTAACATTCGGGCTCATAGGGGTTCTAACAGAACTAGCAGATTCTAAACTAAACTTTTTCACAAGATTTTTAGCGTATTTAGATTGAGATAAGAATATACCTGAGTCTTGTTGACGAATCTGCAATCCAAGGAAGTGAGTCAGCTCTCCAATCATGCTCATCTCGAACTCGACCTGCATGAGTTTCAAGAAGCTATAGGCAAGTTCATCCTTGGTTGACCCAAAGATGATATCATCAACGTAGCCTTGAGCAATTATCAACTCACCGTCTTCCCTTTTTATGAAGAGAGTTTGATTTGCTTTTCCTCTTGTAAACCCATGTGACACCAAGTATTGTGTGAGCCGATCATACCAAGCTCTAGGGGCTTGCTTTAATCCATAAAATGCCTTCTTGAGATATAGCACATGATCCGGGAAGTGTGGATCAATGAATCCTTTTGGTTGAGCCACATAAACATCTTCTTTAAGAAGCCCATTCAAGAATGCAGTCTTCACATTCATTTTATAAAGCTTGAACCTCAAGTGACATGCCAGGGCTAGAAGAATTCTGATGGACTCCATACGGGCTACCGGAGCAAATGTCTCATCATAGTCTACTTCTTCCATTTATGAGTATCCTTGAGCTACAAGATGAGCCTTATTGCAGATCACATTACCCTCCTCATCAGTTTTATTGTGGAATATCCACTTTGTGCCGATGATGTGCTCACCCACCGGTATAGGTACCAAAGTCCAAACATCATTCCTCTGAAACTGAAGCAGTTCATCGTGCATAGCTTCCACCCAGCTTTCATCCTGAAGAGCTTCCTCAACGTTAGTGGGTTCAACCTATGACAAGTAACAAGAATAAGACACAAAGTTAGCAACACATTTATCAACTGTACGCTTTCTCAGTGTAAGTTCATTCATGTTTCCCACAATAACTTTAGGAGGATGATTCAATTTGACCTTGGAGGAAGGGTACGTGCGCAAGGGGGAGGTGAAGGGTGGAGGTATCAAAATTGGAAATGAATCAGCCTCTTGGATCCTCCTACTTGACAGCCCATTCAGAATAATTACCATATCCGTTGGTGAGTAAATGGCCCTAATTAATACTCCATTTTTATTATGGACAATGAAGAGCCATTAACCCACTTAATGGACTATCCGTTTGGGCCTTTTCATTCTTCAGAAACTCCTTATCTCACCATTAATTGAGTAACTCCAACCCATCAAATTAATATCCAACAATTAATCTTGTAACACCCACTACATCAGAATAATGGACCTAATTAATCAGATTAATTTGGGTAGTAATTTCGTGAGGTCCATTGAGCCTATAAATAGACTCATTCAGACACAATCCAAGTTACTGCAATATACAATATACACACAAAAAATAGAGAGGTTCTTGGCAAAGAAAGGTGTTCTTTCTGGTGGAGCTTTGGGCTTGAACACTTTGTGTAGAGGTTGTTCTAGCCATACGACACTTGTTGGGCTGTTGTATCCTGGGGGAGACAAGTCAAAGAAGGTCTGCACCAATTACAAAGTTTAGCCAACCAAGGGCTTGAATCTCCTTAAAGAGAGCGAGTGTCGCGCCTCAGTCCAAATAGTGTTGTGTAATTTTTCTCATTGAATTAATAATATTTAGAAGTACTATTCAGTTTCTCATTGTATTATTTCCATTATTATTGTGTTTGCACCAACATTAAGTGTTAAAGCCCCCATCTATTACTATTTTTTAATGAAAATAATTTAATCATGGTAAAACGATGCCTAGCATATTGTCTTCCATTCTTCACCCTAAATACACAACCCTTTGCTTTACCTTCCCCAATGCTCAACCCTTCTCTTAGGCATGTGCATATAGTCTCATGGCAACCCACGACTGTTACACTCTCTCTCCTCTTCCCTATAACGGCTCATGGTTGCCTTAACCTTCATATCTTCAACTATCCAACAGACAGTATATATTTCCTTCACTGCCTGCGTCTCATTTTGTGCAACCCGAATTCTCCCATGAGTCCCTTCCTTACATCAATTGGAAGGTATTTTTTCGTTTTGTTAGTATTGTTGAGATTCTCAGTTATTAACTGTTCAAATTTAAACTTCCATTTAAACAGTTAATAACTGAAGAAAATATCAGCCCTAAACGGTTTGTATCATTGTTTCATGTATTATTATCTATACTACTATTCTATATCTACACTACTATTTAAAAAGCTTCTCTTGTTTGGGATCCTTAATTTTGATGCATAAATTACTCCCAAATTTACCAATTTGTAAAACTTAAATAATAGGATTAGACATGTAAAATTACTGATTTAAAAACTCCTAAATTTTAGCTAAATTAAAATAATAATAAAAAAGTTTCTTCTATGATTCTATAGATGTTTCACACCTCCAATCAATTTCTTATCATCATCCGGTGGTATAATTTTATCTGAACTCTATCAATCTCAATCCTCATGTTCCATCTTTTATGCAAATTCAAAAAAAAAAAAAAAAAAAAAAAAAAAAAAACCAATCTTTATTACGTTAACTTATCAAAAAAAAAATTTGTTACATTAAGAGACAAGCAAGAGAGGATTGCAAAGGAGGCCAACGATCAAAGTAGAATTTAAAAAAAGGTAGGCTATACTCTAATCTTTCTTTTTGTTATTGACATTTGAGTTATTATCATGTGTTGTAATTGACGTGGGTTGTGATCCCCAATCTTAGTTTTTATGGGTTGTGATTTATTTATTTAATTTTCCAATTTGGTGGTGGAGTGTAGGTGAAGAATTTATTTGGTAAAGATATGATATAATTGGGTAATGCTAAATGAGAAAATGTGAGCAGTAATTGGGTTATGACTGTACGATTGAGACAGGCTTTTTTGGTAAAATTGGCACTATTATGGTTTATATAAGGGAAGCCTTTTCCAACAATTGCATTCTTGAAATCTTTTGGCTTATTTACACTGTTATGATTTATATAAGGGAAGCCTTTTCGCACCGCACCCTCTCTATATATTAATATATTTATTTATTTTTAATATTAAATATATTATTAATAGTTTAATAACCCTAATTTTCAAAACAAAAAAAAACAAAAAAAATAGTTGGATAACTCTAGCAAGTGTTGACTAGGAAAGCCAAACAAAAATAAAGAAAAACTAACTCAATAATTTAAAACTTGGTCCAAAATAAAGGGAAAAATTAGTTTTGGGTTGGGTAGGAAAAGCCCAAAATTTGAAAAATATACCGAGTTCAAATCGTTTAAACCACATCATATACATTGTATCGCACATGTTACCGTAAAAATGGGGTGTGGTGCGGTTATATGGTTTTGGTTAAACTCTAAACAGTATTGCATCGCACATGTGACCACAAAAATAAGGTGTGGTGCAGTTATTGTTTTGGCTAAATCGCACCGCAAAATGCAGTGCTAAAAATGGCCCAAAACCGCACCGTGAACACCAATCACGCATTAAAATAGTATCTTATTAATTGTTAGTAAAAGAAATTAATTTTTAAATTAATGTCATTACTTTTTATAATTGTAAGGACCTGATTCGGATCCTAGGCCCAAAAGATGGATGGACTTAGGCCCAAGAAGCCCAAAACAATAAATTTGTAGAGAATGGGTCGAAGAATTGGGCTTTAGTGAATTAATCAACCAATAAGATAGGTCTTGATGACAGGCGAATGAAAATACACAAGCTTAGACTTGAGAAAATCGTACTCGGCCAAATCCGAGGAGACTAATTCTCTTCTATTAATATTCAAGTTAAGTTACAAGTTTTGTTCTGGAGTGCTACAGTGTTTTTCCTTCTTTTTCCGATCCCCTTCTCTATGAAGGGTCTCTTACATTATATAGTTCCCTTTCAATGATCCTGGCCCTCCATTTGTTAATCATCCAGGTCACTACTTAAGTGCTTGTCGCATCGGACACCCTCTTTGGCCCTCTGTGAGTTGGGATAGCCAATGCAGCACTGTTCAGGGGTCTTCTCCACATAAATGCGGCCAGAAAGTTAGCTGCAGAACATTCAATGCGGTGGCAGCAGCTTTCTCTTAGATATTTCCTGGCTCCCATTCTTCCAATACGTTTATGGTGCACATCCCTGTCAGTAGAGTTTCCTGGTAGGTCACTTTGGGCGATAGGATATGCATTCGATCTATGCTTCGTTCATTCGATGAGACATTCCTCCTCGGACCGCCCTTCCTTACCTTCCTGTCTACATGTTATTTATGGGAATCTGTGCATTATACCCTCGCTACTATTTATTAGTCCTCAGACCAATCAACATCCTCGGCCAAGGCCCAAGGCCCACGATATGATTTTGGGCCCTTATCCCTACAATAGCCCCTCAAAACTCCAGTTTTTCCCTCTTATCCGAGAGGGAAAAGTGGGGTTTTGATTTTTAAGAGTCAAGACTGTTCATTTTCTTGTTTTACACGTGTGGGAGTACCATTTTGCGCGCCCCATAACCGTCACTGACGTTTCGGAACCCGTGATGTGTCATTAATTGCTCCAGGCAGCGCTCTGTTCCCCGCATCCAATGGTGAGACACAGATCCTACGGTTGAAATTTCTCCTTGAATTTTGAGTGGGATAACTCCCACTCAATCCCACCCCCTATGTCACCCGGGGAAATCATTTTTCCTCATTTCACAAGTTGTCAAGCTCTCTAGAGATCCCTAGCTCTCAAACTTTCAAGGCTTCCCAAACCTCTAAAGTCTCCAAGTCTTTTTCCCTGAAAAAATCAAATCTCCAAGAAGTATCAGAAGCAACTAACGCACTTACTCTTGTAAGTTTCCTTTTCTCCTAGGTTGTTCTCTCCTCGGCCGGTCTCCTCGGCCTTCTGTTCTCTGTTTCTTTCCTTTGAAAATTTCTTTCACATCTCTTTAGTTTGCCTAGATGGGTAGGTTCAAACACCTTGTAAATTCCCCAACGGGTATGGAGAGGTTTAGGGCTAAGTACCACATTCCGCAGGGAGTAGCCCTGCAATATTGTGCTCCGGACCAAATAGTCACAAACAGGGAGGAAGGGGAGGTCGTCATTCCTATGATCGCTTTCATAGAAGGAGGAATGACACTCCCCATGGGTAAGGTGACCCGAGACTATCTGATCAATCATAAGTTGACTCCCCATCAGTGTGCCCCTAACCTATTTAGGGTTTTGGGTAGCATAGACGCTCTCAACGAGCAGATGGGCTTGGGGCTCAGGTGGCAAGATGTTGTTCACATGTACGAGTGCCACAAACTTGCCGGCGTGGGATATTATCTCAAGTCTTGGTCTGACGTTGTTAGACTGATATTGTGTCTTCCTAAGTCTAACAAGGGCATGAAGGATGACTACCTGATTGTCTCCGGGGAGTGGCATGACGGTCTTCACTGCCCAACTCGGGCAGGAGAGCCAGGTGGGGTACCCTAGGATTAGTCCTTTTGGCAAGGGATTTAGCCCTTTTAGTTTTATTCCTTTTCATTTTTAACACTTCTTCACCTTCTTATTATGATAATTTTCATTGGTCTGACCATGGTTTCCTCCTCGGATGTTTTTGCAGATAAAAGGCACGTTGCTCCGACACTCATCCTGGTCAACGTTCCGGCTCTCAACAAACTATTGAGGTCGAAGATATTTGTAAGTGAAGATGGGCAGCTGCGAGCCATCCATTTAGTGTTGGACTTCGAGCCCTTGTCAAACGCATTCCAGGACGTGGGCCAAGCAATAAGGGCAAGCGATCCTAGAATCCACCGAATAGACGTCTCATGGCCTGGTTTCTTGGCCCGGGAAGACCTTCCACCCATTGAACTACCTCCTCAATGCTTTCCCAGGGAAGTAATTGCTCCGAGGGAGGAAACAGCCTCCTCGCATCTATCATTCAAAGCCGAGATTAACCAATTCCACTTCAAGGAGGACAAAGAAGAAGAAGGGGCAGATCTTATAATCCAACTCTCGAATTTTGAGGACGAGCTAAATAGGCAATCAACTGCCCATTCTCCCAGGCTCATTATTGCTCGTGTAGATCGTAGTTCCGAGGAGGAAGAGGGGATGGATATCAATCCGAGGAAAGGATTGAAAGGTCTCCTCGTTGTGAGGAACAAAGGAGGATCATCTAAGGACGCCCCCAAATCCCAAGCCCCCGCCAATTTCTCACCTCCTCCTCCTCCTCCTCTCCCCGTGACTTCGATTGGGTTGCTCCCCAATCCTGATTTGAAGAGGAAGAGGAAAGTGCAAGAAGTGGAGGAAGGCGAGGTGGTTCCTCCAAAGGGGGCGAAGCAGCCCAAAAACGCCAGGGACAGATGGGCTTCCTCTGCGGACAGTAGGGAGGATTCCCTTGGGGCCAAGGTGCGCCGTCTGCAGCGCACTTAGGCTCCCCAGCTAGAGCTGGACGGCACTGCGATCCCCTAGGACGCCTCAGTCTGAAACTTCCAAGGGGCACTCAGGCTACATTGTTGAGGCCCTAAAGCAGCCTCTTCTCCTCTCCAGGGATATGGATGCTCTCAGGCGTTACAAGCAGCCCGACCTTTTCCTATCCCTAAAGAGGGACCTTGCCATGGTGAGTAATCTAACATATTTTTGAATTAGATACTTAGCCGCTCTCTCACTCTTTCTCTCCTTTACATGGGATTCCTCCATTATTTTTATGGAAGTTACCCAAAAAAATTTTATGGCTGATGAATGGGTCAAGGACACCCGTAATCAGGTTAAGGCAGAGGCCCACTCTCGTGCTGAGGCTGAAAAGTCCCTAGGGGCCCTCAAGCAAGAACAAGCGGAGTTGTCTGGGAAGCTAGTCGAAACGGACAGGGCCCGTTTAAGTGCTGAGGCGAGATTAAAAACAGCTGAGAGACAGGCCGAGGATCAGCGTCAACAACTCCATATAACCGAGATAGAATTGGCCACTCAGAGACAGCTGGTCCTGGATCTTAAGGCTAAGCTGCAAAAAGCTAAGGAGACAGCTCGGGTGGCCCGTGAATCTGCTAAGGCCGAGAAGACAGCATCCTACGAATGTGGGGTGTTAGAAACGGAGACCTGGTTGGCTGAGGAGGTGGCAGGAGTTTGCAGGGATTATTGAGCTGAGACAGGGCAGAAGCACTCAATCGGGCGGGAGTCCCTGCTGATTCTGAGCTGAGGAGGGTTGAGAATGTTTTCTTCCCGGAGGACATCCGAGAAGTCCCAACGACATTCCCTTCTCCCGTTGCTAATCCTCTCCCTCCTCTTGTGCAGCTCCCCACCATCCAAGCCCCTACTCCTGATGCTGAAGTCTTAACAGGGGCTGGAAAGGGTAAGGAGGTTCAACCACCGGTCAAGGCCAATTAATCCGAGGATGATCTCACAATCAAGGATATGGTCTCCAATGCCAAGGATGCTAAGTCTAAGTCCAAGGCTAGTGATGCCCACTCCAAGGCTGCTGATCCCAAAAAGGACCCTCCACAAGCAAAGGCCTAGATATAGGATTTTCTCTTGTAGTTTTCTATGTGTCTATCTTTTTTTTGTAACAACATTTTGCCATTAAACATAATGTATTCCCGCTTTTGTTCAATGAAAAGATCTTTCCTTCTACTCTACGTATTTTTACTTTATGTGTTATTAGCTTTGACAATGTTGCAGACAGCAGTGAACTGTCGCTATTCTTTCTTTAATAAAAGTTAGTAGTAATATATTACTAATGATTCAAGTAAATTGAACAAGAGCTAGTAATAAAGAGCATTATCACTTACTTCTATTAGGGGCAAACAACTTTCGTTTTGATCAACACTTAGATAAATACCTAAGAACATTAACTTACTTAGAGCCACTGGTCCGAGGAGCTAAGTGTAACCTGGGACATGCTTTGACACTTGGGAAAAGTGAATAGATGTCATTAAGTATTAATTTACCTAAATCATGCAGTCTGTAGAGCTAGGCATGACTAGGGCTCTGTTTAAAACTTAGATAGGATGAGTAGATGTCTTAAAGTGTTTAATTTCCTCAAAGCAAGTGGTCCGAGGAGCCAAGCCTAACTAAGGTTCTGTTTAAACACTTAGATAGGATGAGTAGATGTCTTATAGTGTTTAATTTTCCCAAAGCAGGTGGTCCAAGGAGCCAGGCCTGACTAAGGTTCTATTTAAACACTCAGATAGAATGAGTAGATGTCTTAGAGTGTTTAATTTCCCCAAAGCATGTGGTCCGAGGAGCCAGGCATGACTAAGGTTCTGTTTAAACACTTAGAAAGATGTCATAGAGTGTTTAATTTTCCCAAAGCATGTGGTCCGAGGAGCCAGACATGACTAAAGTTCTATTTAAACACTTAGAAAGATGTCATAGAGTGTTTAATTTCCCCAAAGCATGTGGTTCTAGGAGCCAACATGACTAAGGTTCTATTTAAACACTTAGAAAGATGTCATAGAGTGTTTAATTTCTCCAAAGCATGTGATCCGATGAGCCAGGCATGACTAAGGTTCTATTTAAACACTTAGAAAGATGTCATAGAGTGTTTAATTTCCCCAAAGCATGTGGTCTGAGGAGCCAAACATGACTAAGGTTTTGTTTAAACACTTAGAAAGATGTCATAGAGTGTTTAATTTTTCCAAAGCATGTGGTCCGAGGAGCCAGGCATGACTAAGGTTCTGTTTAAACACTTAGAAATATGTCATAGAGTGTTTAATTTTCCAAAAGCATGTGATCCGAGGAGCCAGGCATGACTAAGGTTCTGTTTAAACACTTAGAAAGATGTCATAGAGTGTTTAATTTTCCCAAAGCATGTGGTCCAAGGAGTCAGGCATGACTAAACTGTTTAAACACTTAGAAAGATAATAATGGCAAGTACGATGTATTTACACAATAAATAGGCATATCACAAAGGGAACTTTCATTAATAATAATACATTTTCAGGTTGTTTACATTCTAAGGGCGTGGTATTACATGTTCATCTAGATCTTCGAGGAAATATGCTTCTATCCCAGACACTGAGGTGATGCAATACGGCCCTTCCTAGTTGGGCCCCAGCTTTCCCCATGCTGGGTTCTTTGCAATGCCTAGAACCTTTCTTAATACCAAGTCTCCTAATGCTAACAGTCTTAGCTTCACATTGGCATCATAACCTTGCTTGAGCTTGTGTTGGTAATATGCCAATTGGACCATTGCATTTTCTCTTCTTTCTTCAATAAAATCTAAGCTCTTTTCTAGCAATCCATTGTTGTCGCTCGGATTGAAAGAACTTGTCCTCAGCGTTGGGAAGCCGGTTTCTGAAGGAATAACCGTCTCGGCTCCATAAGTCATTGAAAAGGGAGTCTCCCCTGTTGATCTGCGAGGTGTGGTTCGGTATGTCCAGAGGACATGCGGCAGCTCTTCCACCCACTTTCCATTCGCGTCATCCAACCTCTTCTTAAGTCCATTCACTATAACCTTGTTAATAGCCTCGGCTTGTCCATTCCCTTGGGGATAAGCTGGGGTAGAATATCTATTCGTAATTCCTAGATCACAACAGTTTCTCCTGAAAGATTTGCTATCAAACTGAAGGCCATTGTCTAAGATGAGGGTACGAGGGACCCCGAACCAAGTGACAATGTTTTTCCAAACAAATTTCTTGGCATCCACGTCCCTGATATTTGCCAAGGGCTCAGCTTCAACCCATTTAGTGAAGTAGTCTGTGCCGACCAGCAAGTATCTCTTATTTCCTGCTGCCTTAAGGAAATGGCCTACGATATCTAAGCCCCACTGGGCGAATGGCCAAGGATTGGATAGAGGATTAAGGAATCCTCCCGGTTGGTGTATGTTTGGTGCGAACCTTTGACACTGGTCGCACTTTCTTACATATTCTTGTGCCTCCTTTTGCATGTTTGACCACCAATAGCCTTGCAAGATGGCTCTGTGCTACAAAGATCTACCTCCAGTGTGGCTTCCACAAATCCCCTCATGTAACTCCTCAAGGAGTAATTCAGTTGCCTCGAGGTGTACGCATAGCAGGTATGCCCCAGAAAATGAGCGTTTATACAATTTTTGGTCCTCAGATAGCCAGAACCGAGGTGCCTTTCTTCGTACCTTGTCAGCTTCTGATTTCTCCTCAGGCAGGATATCCTCCTTCAAGAATAGTACTGTGGGGTCCATCCAGCTAGGTCCTACTCTAACTTGGTGAACATGGACCGCCTCTCTCTTCACCTCTGTGGGCTTGTACAGATCCTCTACAAGGATGACCCGAGGCAAGCCCTGCGCTAAGGAGGTTGTAAGTGTGGCTAGGGAATCAGCATATGTGTTTCCACTTCTATGGATATGCAACAGGTTGAAAGATTTGAACCCCGACTGCAAGTGTCTAACCTGACTCAAGTACCCTTGCATTCTTTCATCTCTCACTTCAAACTCTCCTTTCACTTGACCAACGATCAATCTTGAGTCCGAGAACATCTCTACCGCTTTTTCGCCCATTCTTTGAACCATGGCCATTCCCATCAGTAGAGCCTCATATTCGGCTTCCTTACTTGTGGCCGAAAAGTCTAGCCTCAATGATTTCTCAATGGTAATCCTCTCGGGGGATACTAGAACTAGTCCCACTCCGGATCCTCTCTGATTTGCTGCGCCATCAACATATACTCTCCAGGGTAAAGGATCTTCTAGGGAGATCATGTCAACCGATTTTCCATCCATGCCTCGCTTCTCGGTTTCTACTTCCAATGGGGATTCAACAAACTCGGCTACGAGATCCGCGAGGACTTGACCCTTGACAGAGGTACGAGGCATGTATTTGATGTCAAAAGCTCCTAGGATTGTGGCCCATTTGGCGATCTTTCCAGTGTAATCAGCGCTTCGAAGGAGAGCTCTAAGCGAAAGCTAAGTTAGGACGATAACTGTGAGTGCTTGGAAGTAATGGGGGAGTCTACGTGTAGCATGTACTACCACCAAAATGGCATTCTCCAGTGGTAGATAACGGACCTCGGCCTCATGTAGTGATTTGCTAACATAATAAACTGGCCTTTGTACGCCACTATCAACTCGTATCAACACCAGGCTTACAACATGAGAGGCCACAGCAATGTAAGCAAACAGGACCTCGTCCACTTCGGGACTGGACATAATAGGTGGCCGAGAGAGATATTCCTTAAGCTGCTCGAAGGCTAAAGCACATTCTTTGGTCCACTCAAATTCCTTCCACTTATTCATCAACAGGAAGAAGGATCTACATCTGTCCCCTGACCAAGAGATAAACCGGTTCAAGGTAACAGTCATTCCGGTTAGCTTCTGGACCTTCTTGGGATTCTGATGTGGTTGTAAACCTTTAATCGCCTTAATCTGATCGGGGTTGACTTCAATTCCCCGGTGAGTCACCATGTAGCCCAGAAACTTGCCGGACCCCATACCAAAGGAGCATTTGGAAGCATTAAGGCGCAACTTGTGCTTTCTCAGAATTTCAAAAACGTTCTCGAGGTCTCCCACGTGCTCGGATACTACTTTACTCTTCACCACCATATCGTCTATGTAGACCTTAATACTCTTACCCAACTGTGGTTCAAACATCCTAGTCATCATCCTTTGATAGGTAGACCCTGCATTTTTCAAACCAAAAGGCATTACTTTGTAATGGTAGTTTCCAGTGAGAGTGACAAAAGCTGTTTTTTCCTGATCTCCCAGAGCTAGTGGTATTTGGTGGTACCCTTGAAAAGCATCTAAGAATCTCATCCGAGGATGGCCTACAGTTGCATCCACCAGCTGGTCTATCCTAGGCATAGGGAAGGGATCTTTTGGGTAGGCCTTATTTTAGATCTGTGAAGTCCACACACACCCGCCACTTCCCATTCTTCTTCTTCACCACCACCATATTGGCCAGCCACTCAGGGTAGAATACCTCATTGATAGCCCCCGCCCGCTTAAGCTTCATCACCTCGTTTCCGACAACATCAGAATGATCTCTAGATGAGCACCGAGGTGGTTGCTTTTTGGAGGTGATCGATGGATTAACATTTAAATGATGGCAGATGAAGCTTGGATCCACCCTTGGGGTCTTATAAGCGTTCCATACGAACACATCAATGTTCCTCCTAAGAAACTCTATTAGCTCTTCCTTCTTTTGAGGAGGTAGCTGAGCTCCAATCTGAAAAAACTTCTCCGGATCGTCACCAACAATAACCGTTTCTAAATCCTCGCATTTCGCTTCCCCGGCAGATCTATTGTCAGGCAACACCGGAGCTTTTGATTGCTATAAACCCCTTTCAGCAAAGGTCGAGGACTCAGCTTCGAGCTGATGTAAGATGGCAACCACCAGGCACTGTCTGGCAGTGGACTGACTCCCAACGATCTCTGCAATCTAGCCACCGGATGGGTATTTTATCTTCTAGTGCAGAGTAGAAAAGACGGCTCCAAGGGCATGAAGCCAGGGCCTAGCCACAATAGCCGTGTAGGGGGAATAAGCGTCCACCACGATGAAGTCCACTTCCACCACTTCTAAACCCGTTTGCACGGGTAGTCTGATCTGACCCCTCGGAATGACAACCTTCCCATCAAAACTCACCAATGGAGAATCGTAGGCTGTTAAGTCCTCAGGTCTCAAGTTCAGCCCTTTGTACAAGTCAGGGTACATAATCTCAGCGCCACTGCCTTGGTTTACCATCACCCTTTTCACTTCATACCCTTCGATCCTGAGCATGACCACCAAAGCATCATCATGGAGTTGTATGGTTCCAATCTTATCCTCATCCGAAAAGCTTAGTGCCGGTTGGATATCCAATCTAGTCCTCTTCGATTTTGGATTAGCGTCCTCGGCAGTCAGCCGAGCCACCGACATTACTCTGGAGGGACAAGAACCAATCCGCCCTGGAGCAGCAAAGATGACGTTTATAGTGCCTAAGGGAGGTCTTGAAGAAGCATCTCTCCGGGGTTCTGGATTCGCTTGGCCCTGCTAACCACTGGAATGATGCAAGAATTGTCTCAATTTTCCTTATCGAACCAGCTAGTCCAAATGATCCCACAGATTTCTACAGTCCTCTATGGTGTGTCCCTAGTCCTAGTGGTACTGGCAATAGAGGCTCTAATTATGCCTCATAGGGTTTCCTACCATCTTGTTTGGCCATTTGAAGAACAACTCATTTTTAATCTTCTCTAGGACCTGATGCACCGGTTCTCGGAACACCGCATTAACCACCTGGGCACTGGCAGGCCTCGACTGCCCAGCAAAGTTCCTTCGAGGTCGGTTGTTATTGTATCGATCCGACCTGAAATCCTTCCTCTCTTGAGGAATAACCTTAGCCTTACCTTTCCCCTGCTGTTGGTCTTCCTCGACCCTCTTATACTTGTCAATTCGGTCCATGAGCTGGCGCACACTGGTGACAGGCTTTCCCGTCAAAGACTTCCTTAAGCCGTGCTCGGCTGGGAGGCCGACCTTGAAAGTACTGATGGCCACATCATCAAAATCACCATCTATCTCATTGAATATCTCCCAGTATTTGTCCGAATATATCTTTAGGGTCTCTCCCTCTCGCATGGATAAGCACAGTAGGGAATCCAGGGGCTGGGGAACTCTGCTACAAGTAATAAAACGAGAGTCAAATGCTTGGGCAAGTTCCTTAAAGGAACTTATGGAACTTGCCCCCAGGCCATCAAACCATCTCATCGCCACGGGTCCCAAACTGGATAAGAATAACTTACACACCAAGGCCTCGTTCTTGGAATGGACGGCCATTCTCTAATTGAAATGGTTCACATGCTCCACCGGGTCTGTCCAACCGTTGTAAATGATGAACGTTGGCTGATTGAATCGCCGAGGAAATCTTGCCCCTTCTATCTTGTGCGTGAAGGGTGATTTGGAAATCTGATTCAACGCCTTGCTCATGGCGTTATTTCCCAGGCCTTTGCGAGGCGGGCTCTTATACCTACGTTTGTGATGGTGCTCCTCCTCGTAGGAGAAAGACTCGCTAGGTGGGGTCCTTGACCTTTGTCTATAACTAGCATCCTCTCCATCATCAGAGGAAACGTCAGAGTTGGAGGGGGCTCGCTTTCGCTGTGCATGGCGCAGCTTTCTCTTCAATTGGTCAACCTCCAGTTGCAGGGCCCTTGTGTCCTCCTCATGAGAGAGGTGGCTCTTCCCCCGGGACTGACTCTTGCTGGTCCGAACAGTATGCACACTCCCCTCCCGGTCCCTTCGGCGCTCAAGGATGACAAAAGGATTTTCACGTTGGGACCCTATAAATTCTGCCTGGTGTGGACCTGAACCTACCATGGTTGAACGTTTAACTCACTGCAACACCGAAATTCTTCCCACAAATGGCGCCAATTGTAAGGACCTGATTCGAATCCTAGGTCCAAAAGATAGATGGACTTAGGCCCAAGAAACCCAAAACAATAAATTTGTAGAGAATGGGTCGAAGAACTGGGCTTTAGTTAATTAATCAACCAATAAGATAGGTCTTGATGACAGGCAAATGAAAATACACAAGCTTAGACTTGAGAAAATTGTAATCGGCCAAGTCCAAGGAGACTGATTCTCTTCTATTAATATTCAAGTTAGGTTACAAGTTTTGTTCTGGAGTGCTATAGTGTTTTCCTTCTTTTTCTGATCCCCTTCTCTATGGAAGGTCTCTTACATTATATAGTTCCCTTTCAATGATCCTAACTCTCCATTTGTTGATCATCCAGGTCACTACTTGAGTGCTTGTCGCATCGGACACCCTCTTTGGCCCTCTGTGAGTTGGGATAGCCAATGCAGCACTGTTCAAGGGTCTTCTCCACATAAATGCGGCCAGAAAGTTAGCTGCAGAGCATTCAATACGGTGACAGCAGCTTTCTCTTAGATATTTCCTAACTCTCATTCTTCCAGAACGTTTGTGGTGCACGTCCCTCGGCTAAGGCCCAAGGCCCACGATATGATTTTGGGCCCTTATCCCTACAATAATTATTAGAATCTAATTATTTAATATCATTAACGTCCTCTTGATCAAATTTAGATCTTCTAATAAATCAATTATTTACTCACTCTAAAGAACTATATTACTTGTCCGTTATTCAAAATTTTTTTATTACAATTACTTTATTCTTATTTAATTTTTAATTCGTGCTGAGTAGTTTTATTTTATTCTAATTAGATAGAATTTTAGTTCATTTAAATTAATAGAAAATAAAATTAATTTTTATCTTAATTTACGAAACTTCATTAAAAATTAACTTTCACAAAAATAAAAATTCCCTCCAACTTAATTCATAAAATTATTTGGATCCAGTTTTTTCATTTTCTTATTATTTTAATGTACAAATAATTCAATTGAAGACTTAGTGTTAATATTACTTTGAATAAACCTCAAATGGAAAGCTTACAAAGTTGCCAATTTGGGTTGTGTTGGTTAGGCCTTCGCTCTCACAGCCCAAAATGCCAATAGCAAATGTTGGAAATATTCAGGTAGCCAAAAAGATTCAAGTTATTTGCTTGAGAACAATATCTTATTGTGATTTCTAGTTTTCTATGGTCTTTGTCTCCACAGTTAAGGTTATGTTGCACATATTGCTTAGATACATGTGACTTGTACTAAGTAAACATTTTTATTTTCTCTCTTTACTTTTATTTTTTTGAGTGTGTATTTTGTATTTACCAATTTAGATTTAACTTTTATTGTTTACTAAACTAACATGCAATTAGTTTAACTTTACAGATGTCTCCAAGTTTTTCTGGAAATGTGCTGAATAATTACGACACCAAAATTGGTAAATTTTCCAAAATTGGCCTTCAAGATGAAGGTTGTCCACCAGGAATGGTACCTATTATGAAGATTAAATCCAGGCACCTAAGAAATGAGTATTCTCACTCAAAATATCATTCTAAAAATTTTACAAACGATAACCCGAGCCAACAAGTAAGTTAACTATTTGTATTCACTTTTTATTACTATAAAACAATAATATATTTAAATGGAATATTCCGTACGTGCTCAAATTTTTATGTTTTATTTATTTTTTCTTTTCTATTTCAATATTGACCCTGTGGTTTAGTGGCACTTTTTTCACCTAACCTATATCATTTTCATGTCATATGATATGATATGAATGACCACCTATCTATAATGGCAAAAATCCAATTTAAAGGCAAAACTTGGATTTTTACTATGAATAAACAAAGCAGTCCTAAAAGCACCATTTGTTTCTTATATTATTATCCACAGCGTTTGAGTTTGTGAATACAATAATTGGGTATATTGTATTCTAAAACCCTATAGCATACATTAAATTTTACAGATAATATATATCATTAGCTAATATTAGAAATAATACCAAGTAGCTAGACATATCTAAGTTCACTAGAATTTTTTTTTGAGAAAACAAATGTATATACATTTTGCCAAGCCTTGTATCTTAGCTGATACTTTCTAATATTTCTAATAAAGACATCTAGGGCACAAATCACTAATCCCTAAATTACCAAATTATCAATATATAGTATACGGAAGATCAATTACATTGACCTCATCATGTAAAAATAGATAATTTGTGCAACTTATGATGTTTCCATAATTGGGGTTGTGGAGAAAAAAAAAACCATATAACATATTTAATTAACTTTGATTATATCTATAATGTTTCCATAATTTTTTTTTTTTTTTTTTTTTGGAGCTTTAAATCATGGATGCTTTCAATGAAAATGCCAAAAGGTGCATGCCACTTGAATTACAAGGCTCTTGCCAGTTGGCATTACAAGTAGAAGATCATTAGTCTAAAATCAAAAGTAATTAAGTTTCTTGTAGGTATATTTTTTCTCAATAATTATAATCTTCAAAATTTAGCATGCATTCTATGATTCGAATGTAGTCGTTCTCTTATTTATTTATTTCTTTATATTTCTGTAACCACCCTCCACTCTCTATCTAGATATAAATCTATAGCTACCGCCTACCAGTATTACCTCCTAGTTAACATTGTCAAATCTTTAAATGAATTTTTTTGGTATATCAAGGTATTGACATAAAATGATACAAACGCTGAATTTTATAGGGAACTTTAACATTATATATATATATATATATATATATATATATATATATATAAAAGATAAAATTTAATTTTCTAATTCATAGTATTTAAATGGTGGCTTTTGATGGCACAATTATGTTAAACTAGATGTAGTTCATAAGCTTTTTTTTTTTTTTTTTTGGGTTACTAGTACGCTACATATCACATAACAACGAAAGATAGAATTTTTCGTGATGCTCAGGCGATCATCTCTTTGGAAAATCCAAGTGTGGAATTGGGCCAATACAGTATGGCTCAAATTTGGGTTCAAAAGGGACAATACAATGGACTTGAAAGCATACAAGCCAGTTGGGCAGTAAGTGACAAAATGTATTTCTGTATCTCTTGAATAGTCAGTTCAATATACATAGATTGATGTCATTAATAATATAACATTTCTTTATATTCCATACCAGTCACTAACCCGTGCGATGTACGGGATAATTAAATTTAAAATCATATATATTTTAAAAAACAAATATAGTCCTATATGAAAAAATTATTAATTGAAAGTTAATAGAATAATTTTTTTATAATTTAAAATAATTTCCCATAGATATTGTATAGGCATCAACCAAGTAAGATGCATATTTTAAATTTAAATAATAATAAAAAGACCATAATGGTGGGTGGTGGCTACTTTTGTTTTATTATTTATCCAAAAAAAAAGATACAGAATTTAATAGGATATGAACAAATAAATTTTAGTAAAATTTGGATTGTAATCAAATTAAGATTTTTATTAACTTGAAAATTATAGGAGAAGAAAATAAGATTAAAAAAAATTTTGTAAAATGCTAATGATGTGGCAAGTTCTGGAGAGGTCAATAAAAAGTCAAAAGTTTCGGTTTTATATATTTACTAGTCGCAAACTCGTGCGATGCGCGAGATAGTTTTAAATCAAATGTTAACATGTTCAGGTTTAAACATCTCTATAATTTCAATTATTGAAAGCTAAATTGGCTCTAATATAAGATGAAACATGTAATATTATGAAGTAATATTAAAAATGAGATAAATAGAAATATTATGAAGTAATATATTACAATAATCATAATGTGCTCTTACATTTGGTTTAATAAGTATTACAAAAGAACCCGTGTCATGCACATAAGTCCCAATACCATGTATTTTTACTATGGCTTTTTTTATTTTTCAATTTCATTTATTTTATGACTTCCACTAAATATTCAATGTATTAATTATATTTAAAAAACATTGAAGTAAAGTTGTATCCTCGAATAATTTAATATAAGAGTTTAATTCCTCTTTGTTTCAATTTAAAACCAAATTGTGCATAAAAGCAAAAATATTTCCTTTGTTCCAATATGTCTTTAGTACCAAAATCACAAATCCATTAAACCAAATTGTGCATAGAAAATCTTAGAGATTGAAAGACAACTTTAAAGTTTTTTTTGTATCTTCTTCCTTTGTTGCTTTGTAGTAGTCCCTGAATATGCCCTTTTGTTTTCCTTGAGTACAGATGTTGGTGTGAGTTGCACATTGCTTTGAACATCAAGTTTTTGAAATTTTGTACAATCACCATCTTCTTCAGTTGATAAGTTGTTGCTACATTCATTTGAAGTATCACTGATGTAAGCCCGACAATAGAACAAGTTGAGGAATGTATTACAACATATACATCTTAAATATCATATTTGTAATTTTGCTAAATTAAAGAATACGTAAC